>OY998182.1:17649905-18209905 GCA_963921935.1 Galeruca laticollis | reverse complement strand
ACGAATAGTGCGTGACATATGAACAATAACAAAGAACAGATTAATGGGTATTGCACGCAAATAGAAGAAGGGGCTACTGAAAAGGGTGGTAACCGTAGACATGCATGTTTCTGGCTCATTAGCCTCCATCGGTACGGTATAACCAAGTTGTACACCTTTTCTTGGTTTCCACTCTTTTCAGTAGCCCCTTCTTCTATTTGCGTGCAATACCCACTAATCTGTTCTTTGTTATATATATATATATATATATATATATATATATATATATATATATATATATATATGTGTGTGTGTGTGTGTGTGTATGTGAAAACCACCCCACTAATTCTAATTAATACAGGACCAAAAACTGCATACTCTACGCAACGATATACCCCCTTCCGCTGATTCCAATGCCTCAATCTGCCTACTCCTTGTAATTTCAACTAAAAAGGAAATAATAAAAAAAAATGAAATGCTTACAAGTTAAAACATTAACACTCTCACTACTGGATTGAAGCCGGCCGACAGATAAGGTTTCTGGACCGTATATATATGGGGACCTATTGGAGGGATTTGCGCGCGGTTCGTGTGCCACTGGCAGGACTGGTAACCGATATAGGATGTCCGTTATCCCACGATATTTTAGAGAAGAAAATGTTATTTTTGGCGCATGTCATGCTGGAAGTATGTGAGGTAGTATTGGAATGGGACGGGTGAAAAAGTTGTTCCACGTTGATGGTAATCTCTGGCAGTCGTCCCCGTTATTCAAAGAGTTTGGATATTTTTCTATCTCGATAGCTTATCGAATTATTCTGGACTAGAAATAGCGAGTTGGGACGGTAGTTATGGTTTTATCGTTATATATTGTGTGTTCTGTTTGGACAGGATGTTGGCCCAACATCAATACTATTTCATATCAGCTCCGATAATTCATAAAATTAGTTAAATTCATTGCGAAATAATTAAGATACAGTGTCTAGTATTCAAGATCTAAGCATCTTCTGTATTACTACGAAATCTGTGAGTTTTTAATTAATTCTCTATATTAAAATTGTCTAGACATACTTTTTAACAACTAGTTATATCAACATTCACAATCCAGTATAATCAAAAACTTATTAGTAGTTTAAATTTCTACACATAAGACAGAGTCGTAGTTAGAACACCAATGAAACACAGTTACAAAAATGGATGAATCGGTGAATGAGAGTGTCCCTGATAGAGGGGGCACTCAACCTCAAATCAAATCTTACGCAACAGTAACAAACTCACCAAAATTTCCAAGCAAAAAACAAGCAATAGTTTTTCGTTCACTTGATAACATAAAATTGGAGGAATACCTCATTTCTTTAGGGAATATCATTGAACCGAAAAATATAATCTTCTCTTCCATAATCTCCAATAACGGCATTTGCATTTATTTGGCAAATGAAAATTTGGTTGATTCATTTATGAATAGCAATGATGCTCAATGAATCTTGGACAAACTACGATTAAGGCTCGGCGATTAATAACACCTGCGGAAAGATTATTACTGTCAAATGTATGTCCATCTATACTACTAGGAAATGAATTAACACGAATTGGCATTAAAATAATGTCGCAGATTACGTTTCTTCGCATCGGTACTTCACACCCAGAATTCAAGCACATGCTGAGTTTTTTTAGGCAAACTTATATTTCACCTGTAGACCAGAACCAATTTCAAATCCCAGATTTTATTACTGTGAATCACGAAGGCACCTCTTATCGAATATTGCTCTCCCTTGACTACTATACATGTTATAGCTGTAAGCAGAAAGGGCATATTGCAACAGAATGTACGCTCCCTAATACACAGTCACAAATACTACCATCAAACTCAACAGCACCACATCAACAGATCATATAACCGCACCAACACTACAACAATCAACGGTTTCAGAAACACATATACCAGCAGCAACTGCCTATCCCATTTCTTCTACACTAACATCAATACTGCAGTTCGAAAACCTGACATCTGATTCATCTCTAGAAGAAACCAATAAAAACTCAATTATTTCTGACACCACTCCTAAAACTGAGCCACGAAGTTCACATTCTATTAAAATAAACACAGCTACATCCTTACCCTATAACAAAACCAAACGATCCCTGTCTGAAACTCCTTCTCCTGTTGAACAAACCGTCGACATGAATTTCATGAAACCCAAAATAACAAAACTCTCAAAAAAATTAAAAATTAACGTTCAAACTACAGTAAACATCGAAAAACAAATGGAATCAACAAAGACATTTTTTGAAACGACAGACAAACATGTGCGTACCTACCAACAATTGTGCGATTTTTTCGAAAATGTGCATGGTTCACCGGGCATACTAAGCGTAGCCAAGTTATATACAGAAGATATTAATGGCCTCATTGATCAATTACACAGTATGTATCCCCACTCCACAGATAAAAAAATTAAAAGTAAATGTACCAGGATTTCTAAAAAAATGATATCTCAATTAAGTCAAGAATTTATTAATCAAGAGGATAGCGATTCGTCTGTATCATCAATACCTCTGTGCTCGACCTCAAGAATTTCAAATACCTATTAAATTCACGACTATACTGCAATGGAATCTAAACGGGTTATACGCCCATTTACAAATGTTAAAAATTTTACTAGCCGAACAGTCCCCTTCAATAATATGTCTCCAGGAGACACGTTTTCTAATAAGATCTACCACATGAATAATTACTCTTGCTTTTATAAAAATAAAGCAAACCAGTCTATTGCAAGCGGAGGCGTGGCTATATACGTGAAAAATTCTATAGACGCAGTACCCATACAATTAAAAGCAAACCTCGAGGCTTTCGCTGTCTGCATCGATGGACCAACGAAATTATCTTTATGTGATTTTTATTGTCCTCCAAACACTTAACCCAGTTTGCAAGAAATTGAAGATTTATTAACTCAACTCCCACTTTCAAGACTTATAGTTGGCGACTTCAATGCCCATAATAATATTAGGGGATCAAAAAGCAACTCCCAATTTGGAAATACATTGGAACAAATGATTAACCAAAAAAATATTATATCTTATAAATGACGTCGACCAACCTGATTTAATACGGCCACTAGCGCAGAATCGGCGATAGATCTCTCCCTTTGTGATCCTACTTTATCACTGATATTCAACTGAGAGGTCCTGCAAGATCTTTGCGATAGCGATCATTACCCTATCATTATTTATGGCAGCTCAGCAAATGAAGTCCCACCTCCGGAAAAATGGGACTTTAACATAGCCAATTGGGACTACTTCAATAATCTAATACTGAACAAACTCAGCGACAATTGTATCAGTGATATAATGAGCTCAGATAAAGATGACATGGTAGAAAAGCTCTCCGACATTATCATAACTGCAGCAGAACTTGCTATCGGAAGAACTAGAATTATCAAAAAACATCCAGCTGTTCCTTGGTGGAATAATGAATGTGCAGAAGCAACAAAGAACTACAAAAGAGCATTTAACAAATACAAGAAAATTAAGTCTCAGGAAAATTTTATCCAATTTAAACGCTTGAGAGCCCAAGCTCGATTACCGATAAAAAAAAACAAACGGGATTCTTGGAAACAGTTTATATCCAGTATTAACAATTCTACCCCATCAAGAATAGTATGGAACAATATTAAAAAGATTTCTAGAGTGAACTACCAGTCCCACATAAATGTCCTAAAATATCAAAATAACACCGTCACTACTCCTGAACCAATCTGTGAAACCTTCGCAAGATCTTCTGAGAAACATTCTTGCGATAGCAACTACACAAACAAGTTGTTAAACTTCAAACGTATACAGGAACAAACCTTCGTAGAACTAGAAGAAAATTCTCATGAACCAGTCAACGAACCAATTACAATGCAGGAACTAAATCACGCAATACACTCATCAAAAGAAACAGCAGCTGGACCAGATAATATTCCAATAACATTCCTCAAAAGACTCCCAAGTCTGGACAAGGAACTGCTACTACATATTTACAATTGGATATGGACAAACAATACCTTTCCTCAGATTTGGCTTAAATCTATTGTTTTTCCAATGCATAAACATGGTAAACCCAAAACGCTAGAGTGTTACAGACCAATCGCGCTCACATGTGCAATGGGTTAGATTTCAGACAAAATCATGAATGGCAGATTAATGTGGACTTTGTGAAGTCGAAATCTTCTTATTCCTGAACAAAGCGGCTTCACAAAACAAAGATCAGCAATTGATAACTTAGTGGATATAGAATCAGAAATACATGAAGCCTTTACTAATAAACAATAGGTGTTAGCAATTTTCCTTGATATATCGAAAGCCTATGATACCGTTTGGCGTCACAAGACTATAAAAACATTAGAGAGCTGCTCCACAAGAGGAAATATGTTAAAATTTGCTTGCAACTGTTTGAAAAATCGCGTTTTTACAGTCAGAGCTAATGGCACATATTCGCCTTTAAAAACCCAAACTAATGGGATACCACGAGGATGCTCCTTAAGTGTCACTCTATTTCTAATTGCTATAAATGATATCATCCAAAACTGTAATTCGATTATTAAAGCTAGGCTATATGCAGATGACTTAGTAATATACGAAACATAGCTTCATTGTATAACCAACTATAATATTTTCTAGCTCAGTTAGAAATTTGGACAGAAACTTCAGACTACAATTTTCGGCACAAAAAACCAGAAGTTTGTTATTCACTAAACGCAACCCGGATATAGTACTTCCAAATCTTAAATTGTCTGAGGAATCTATTTCATATGTGGATGGAATTGCGTTCCTGGGAATGTTTTTTTATCAAAGTCTCAGCTGGAAGAAACACATTCAAAATTTGAAACTCAAATGCCACAGAGACCTAAATCTCATGCGAACAATATCCTCAAAAATGTGGGGAGCAGATAGCACAACGCTAACCAAAATATACAGATCCATCATTAGATCAAAATTAGATTATGGTGCCATCATCTATAATTCCGCTAAAAATTACATAATAAAACAATTGAACACTATTTAAAACAATGCCGTTAGAATTGCCTTAGGAGCATTTTGCACAAGCCCGGTTGACAGTATTCTATGTGAACTAGGTGCACCAGATTTATACCGAAGACGAATGTATCTAACTCTCAAATATGCGGCATCTGCCGCAGTGATCCCGAAAAAACCCGTCCATCGAAACGTATTTGCAAATCGGTTCAGAAATATGTTTCAACTGCATCCGAGACTTGATCCCCCATACCATGAAAGACTATACTCTTACCAAAGCAAACTAAACATATCATTACCTCTCCCTTACAACCTCTGCTACAAACCATCCTTCCCTCCCTGGTGTTTCATCTTCCCAAGTTGTGACTCTAGTATGACTGAATCCAATAAATATACAATGAACAGCTCAACGATTAGGAAATTCTTTCAAAGTAAAATAAGCAATAACCAAAGCTACAAACATATATATACCGACGGTTCAAAAACTGAAGAAGGTGTGTGTGCATCCATGGTTCTGGAGAATATAACACTCATTTACACTAGCGCCGACTAATTCCGTGTTTTCTGACGAATTATATGCTATTTGGAAAGCAGTAGAATATGCGAGTACGGGAAAAATAAACAAAACCTTAATATTAACCGACTCCTTGAGCTGTCTCACAGCCATACAACAGTTCCAACATTTACATCCAATTGTCTCGTATATAAAAAATGAACTTTTCACGGCTAATAACGCCAAAAGGACAATTGAATTTATGTGGATCTCAGCACATGTGGGCATCGCACAAAACGAAAAAGCAGATGACCTAGCTAAAAGCGCTACTTCCCAAAATGCTGAGATTGAAAATAAGACACCTCTTGCAGATCTCAAGCAATTTTACAAAAACATTATTACCTCCGACTGCAAATATACTGGAATAACTCATCATCCAAACGCTCTGAAGTAAAAACAGTGAAAAACTGGAATAACATCCCAGCGAACCGACGGCATCAAGTGATCTTAACCAGATTAAGAATTGGACATACATTCACCACTCATTCACACATCATCACAAGAATAAACCAACCTGTATGTGAATCGTGTCAAAAGAATTTATCGGTGAAACATTTTCTTGTGGAGTGTCCGTCACTCAAGCCCGCGAGAAAACAGTGGTCAATAGAATCTAACCTAAAAGTGGCTTAGGGGAACAGTGTAACGGTGAAAACTTGTGCGCATACCTTAAAACGATTAACTTACTTGACAAAATTCAAGAAATAATTATAAATGTAAATTGTATATAACTGTATTGTGTATGTATCTATATACAGGGTGTTTATGTCAGGACATCCCACCCTAATTTTCACGAAATATGTGTATTTTAAAAAAAATCCTGGGACACGTCAACAAATATATCGAAGAGGATAAAATTTTTATCATAAAGGCAACGCGCCCCCTTTCACCCCCCGCCAAGGGGAGTTGCCAACTTCAAAATATTAAATGGGAAGGGGTATCGAGTTATACCTCATTTCAAAGGTCTTTTTAATTTTTACACGTCCGCTTTTGTTTTTTTTTAATTGATCGATTCGTTGTCGAAATATTTAGGAAAATCTGTTTGCTGCTTCGTACCATTAAAATAAAAACTGCAATTGTTCGTTTTGTTATTCCTCTCAACTTTTTTGTATAAAAAAATGCAATAAAAAATTTTTGATAGGGAAAATAAAAGACATGATACCTATTGAATTGTTTACCATACTTACCAGTTGTGTGAAAAAGCAATTTATTAAAAATGGTTTACACTTTAGCTGAAAAAGTTGAAATAGTGTTAATTTACGGCGCCGAAAACCAATGTGCTCGACGAACTGCTGCAATGTTTAACGAAAGGCACCCAGATAAGAACACCTCTCATAGGTATGTCCTAAATCTAATCGCCAAATTTACTCAAACAGGATCTGTTGCAAATTTAAAACATGATCAGCCAAGAGTTTTGAATGAAGTCACTCAAATTGAAGTGACGTACCATTTCTGCTGCAACTGGAATTTCCTTAGGGTCTGTCCACAAAATTACAAAAATTATTAAATTCCATCCCTATAAAATGAAAGTATGTCAAGAGTTAAGTGAAGACGATTTTGACAGAAGAATTGAGTTTTGTGAACAAATGACTACAATTATTAATAACAATAACGAATTTTTAAAAAATATCTGCTTCACTGATGAGTGTACTTTTTATTTAAATGGTTTTGTCAACAAACATAATTGCAGATATAGGAGCAATGAAAATGACCATGTATTTGTCGAAGGGCATACCCAGCATCCCCAAAAAATTAATGTATGGGCCGGTATACTAGGAAATAAAGTAATTGGTCCATTGTTTATAAATGGAAATCTGAATGGTGAGATGTACTTGAATATGCTAGGGAATACGATCAATCCGTTAATTACCGAAGCAATTGAAAATCAACTGGATAGAGATGGCAACAACTTTCTTCACGAAAATGAGTTATATTTCCAGCAAGATGGAGCTACCCCCATTATGTGCTTCCGGTCCGTCAATGGTTAAACAATGTATTTCCCGGTGAATGGATAGGGCGAAGAGGACCTATAGAGTGGCCAGCTAGGTCCCCAAATCTAGCACCATGTGATTTTTTCCTATGGGGACATTCAAAATCAGTTGTTCACACACCCCCGCTACAAAATATAGGAGACCTTCGACAAAGGATTACTGCAGAATGTCGAGCAATTCGAACAGAAGTGTTTGAAAATGTGCGTCACGTATTTGAACAGCGGTTATACCATTGTTTGGCCAACAATGGGCAACATTTTTAGCAATTATTAGATTGAAAATCTGTGTACAATATTGTAATTTAGTTTTGATAAAAGGAATGAGAATAAACAGTTGCAGTTTTTATTTTAATGGTACGAAGCAGCAAATATATTTTCCTAAATATCTCGACAACGAATCGATCAATTTGAAAAAAAACCGACGTGTAGAGATTAAAAAGACCTTTAAAATGAGGTATAACTCGATACCCCTTCCTATTTAAGATTTTGAAGTTGGCAACTCCCCCTGGCGGGGGTGAAAGGGGGCGCGTTGCCTTTATGATAAAAATTTGTCCCCTTCGATATATTTGTTGACGTGTCACAGGATTTTTTTTAAAATACACACATTTCGAGAAAATTAGGGTGGGAATTCCTGAAATGAACACCCTGTATTTTTCAAATGGTGATTGTATACATGATACAATTGGTCTAAGTGGTACATCTGGTTTGTGCAACTTAGGTAATCCATATATTCTAGGTGGAATTGCATTATGTATTCTCAGATTTTTAGCTATTTTTGATGGTATATGATATATGATTCCTTTTCCCACCTATTGATTAGATCATTGTTCATTTTTTGGTGCATGTTAGTTGGGTCATTTTTAATTTTTTTGTATGTGGTAGTATCTGAGAGCAAGTTGTTCATTTTATTTTCATAATCATTTATGTACATGATGACAGTTTTGTTTGTTTTATCAGGTTTTAGAATTTTCAATTCCGGATGCTGTTTAAGAAATGTTATGGTGTTTTTCATTTTTTTGAGTAATACCTTATTGTACTGATTGCATTTATTAGGGTTAAAATTGTTTTTATAGTTTGTTAAGATATTAGTACATTTTGCCCTAATATTGTCTCTATTCTGAGGTGAAATACCTTGTATTGATTTTTCAATATTACAAATTATATCGTTTATTGGAATTTCATTTTGGTTCTCAATTGGCAAAGAGAAATTTGGCCCTAAACTTAAAATGTCAATAACGTCATCAGGTATATCTGTGTTTGTTAGATTTTCGGTCCAGTTAGTTTTGTTTGTATTTGTTAATTTTGGGTAATGTTTGTTACATAATTATTTTATCTTATTTATATTTTTTTCTTTGATTTTAAGAAACATTTTTTCATTGTTGTTATTTTCTCTTTCAATGAACAAACTGCGGAGGTTATGGGGTAAAATACTTTTTATGCATTTATGAAGTATCTCTTTCTGTTTTGGTAAACTATTTATATTTTCAGCTGTGTCAGTGAGTAATAAATTAATTGTGTTTCTTTTAAAATTGTTAAAAACATTCTCCAAAAATTTCTGTTCTAAATATTTTTACAATTAAAAGTAATATGTTTTATATTTATATTAAAAAAAAAATGGTGTTAGGTTATTGTTTTTGCATTGCAATAAAAAGATTCTTTTGTTTTTCTGTTTTGCTAATTTCGACGACAATCTCGAAAACAGTTTCATTTTGTTCACTACGTCTCTTCCATAATTTTTTACAATATTTTGATATGTGAGCATTTTGTCACTCTTTCTCTGTATATAATAAATTGTTTTCAATTTTCTTGGATCACAGTTTAATATGTATTTGTGTGAAGTTTCTTGGGGTTCGGTCCTTAGTAATATTTAAAATAGACTCTGAGACATCGTGTATACTTAATTTATTTTAACGTTTCGGCTGCAATACAAGCCTTTATCAAAAACTATGGAAATACAAAATAACCATCAAATTACCTTCTCAGATGTTACCTCAAATAATAAAGATGGAAATATAAAAACAGCCTGGTTTACAAAACCAACATGGTCAGGAAGATATCTTAATTTTCTTTCTCAATATCTTATATCTCAAAAAAAATCGGTGATTATTGGTTTAGCTGACAGAGCAATCGCTTTGTCTGATCCGGAATACCGACAAGAAGCTATACAAAAGGCTTAACAGGTATTGCATAAAAACAGTTATCCCGAACAATTGATAAACTCTATTTTTAAGAAAAGAATTCATTAATTCCACAACTCAACGGCTAACCAATCGGTATCTAAAAAACAACACGTTAATTTCTTAACATTACTGTATATGCCTAACTGAACAGAGAAAATTCAAAGTGTTTTTAAACGAGAGAAAATTCAAATAAGTTATAAAGGTCACAATTTAATCAACAAGAGGTGCAGTACTTAAAAAACAAAAACACCTAAAGATAAAAAAAGTCATGTTGTGTATGAAATTCCGTGTTAGGATTGTAATAAGGTGTATATAGGACAAACGAGTCAATATTTAAAAAACAGAGTAAATAGCCATAAGTATGACAAAAAAAATAAAACAGCATTAACTAATCATATGATGGATACTAAGCATAATTTTAATTACGAACAAACAAAAATTCTAAAAACTGAAAGAGAATATTATATACTCTTTAAAATGTAGTGGTGGTGAATTTTAAAACCAAAATGTGTTCTTTCAGGAAGGATTTAAGCCAGGTATCAATTTCCATGTTTATTTTAAACTCAATATTTCATTTTTCTGATTTTATTTAATTTCAATGTCGAGGCATTGGTTTTTGATTTTGATAGAAGTTAAAAGTGATTGCTATGTATCCTGTTTTCTTTGATTTCCATTGAGTCTACCATACAACCTTGAAAAAGAAAAGTCTTTCGAAAGCGCTCGGTTTCGTATAACAAGAATTTTTAACATTATTTAGGCTGCAATCCCCGTGATATTTTCAATTTTATTTGTTGATAGTTCAGCCGTGACTACTTGACTACTTGGTTCTGTTTATATATATATATATATATATATATATATATATATATATATATATATATATGAATTTAAGAAATAATTAATTATATTGACTAATGAGTATTTAAATTAAATATGATATGAGGAGTATATAGAAAGTAAAATATGATGAAATTATAGGAAATATAAATGATATAATAGCGGATGTTAGTGTAGATATGGTAGTAGAGAAGTAATAGAAGGAGTAATATTATGAATATTTAAATTGACATGGATACGAATCTAGTATATTTATGAAAGAATAATTTTACAGGTATAGCTAAGAATATGGATTGTAGTAAGAAATATGTGAATGTTTATTTGAGAGTTAGGTGTAAAGTCAAGGAAATATGAGATTGTGTCATAAATTTATAAATATGTAGATAGAAATTAGCATTTAAATAGAGATATACCAATCGTTTCAAAGAAGAAAATTGAAATTTAAATAGCTGTCAATGCTATTGATATCACTTAAATTTAAATTTGAGGGGAATTGAACCACATATCTTATATCTTGAAGCACATCGCTGATTGAGAATGTTTAATTTAATGTTTAAAATAAATTGAAACTATGTTAATGAAGGAACACATTAAAAAACCTCAATCAGAATTAAAAGTCATATAAAGTAATTCTATAAAATCATTTGTTTAATATAATTAAAAGAGTAACAATAAATATAGAGAAATTACCTTAATAATTGTCTTAAAATATGAAAACGCCTAACAAGTATTGAAGAAAACATTAAATCTGCCCAATATGGATATTTGTTTGTCACTAAGGAATCATCTGTTTATCTGGAAATAAACAAGCTTTAGTTATAAAGTTTAATACAACTATCAGTTGAATAGTAATAATAATAATAATAATATTCATATTTGATATAAAGAATTAGTTAAAGTAAAAATATAAATATGAGATGACAAAACTCTAATGATATGTCAAAATTTGGTATCAATTTTATAGAAGAACAAAAAATGGAAATGGATCAGAAGATGGTGATAGATATATATCAATATTTGGAAGTATAAAATTTGGACAGTTCAAATAAAGAAATCAAGATATATATATATATATATATATATATATATATATATCAGATAAAAGGATTTATGTTATAAACTTAAATGTTATTTCAAAGTTGACACATGTAGAAAAACAAGAATTTACATTATAATAACAAAGTAATAACCATGGATCTCACCAACTGTTAAAAGACTAATTTTATTGAAATTAGTATATACTAAAGACAAACAGACTTATTCAAGTGAAATTCACAATCATATGTTTTCAAAACTTTCATATAATGCAGTAAAAGTGAATGGGACTCTGTAGCTCAAGAAAGAAAAGTATTGGTTTTAATATGACAGGACAATGTTGTTGAATTATAAGGAAACAAAACTTTGTTTGGAACAGTGAGTTGGGAAACAAATGGTTTATTCATTAAAAAAATGACGATCGAGGGGAAGCGTTGGGAGATTGAGCTTGGCGTCGTAGGAAATGAGATGAGGTTTTAAGTTTTGCAACAAAATTTAAGTTAAATTGCAACAAATACGTATTGAAGGTAAAAATTCATAATCTTTATCAAACAACAACCACTTACGTATGTGGACATCCAGTTCCTGAGAGTACCCAAGATTCTTCCGAAAATATGCAGCGTGGTCTCCAACCAAACTAATTTAAATTCAGTGACTATTTCCATTCGTAAATAATTCTTGCGTCTATATGATCGATCAAACTAAAAGAAAAAGACTTTTATGTAGTTATTCATTAGATATAAATTTGAGATTATTAAAAAAACCACATGAACGTTTTTAATTTTGTAATAACATAATGGTGGTACTTACTTGATGAATAATAGTATAAGAAATTTGCATTTTATGTAGAGATATAATATTTCCAAAGTTATATGTAGTTGGTATATAATTTCTTCTGAACATTTAATAATCTGTATGTATAATTTCACACATAAATTCTTTTATCATACTTTCCATCACCATTGTTATAAAGAAAACGATTCTATGATGGATATAATATTCATATAATTGGTTAGCGTCTAACAGAAACGTTCGGTTTCCATTCGCATAATTTCGTTTTTATTTGAGCATGCGCATAGAATGTTAGATGGTATAATTTATGACTGTGGTTTAATAATGCAATGGACGTTTCTATTATATACATTGAAATGAAATTTTTCTTAAAAAATTAAATTATTTAGAATCAATGTGTTTCATTTTATTTAATTAAACAGTATCTCTCAATCTAAGCCTGAACTCAAAGGGTAGAACGAGTCTAATGCTCCCGAATAATAATAATTAACTGAGCTAGCCACATACATAAAAAAATACTAATATAAATAAATAAAGTATTCAATCTATAAATATTATAATAAAATATATATATATATATATATATATATATATATATATATATATAATGGAATTTGTAAACACGATACAGGGTGCTTTTTTGACGGATCGAAACCGAACTCGCTACAAATCGGTTGAGCCATGGTATGGGACGAATTCTTTAACTGGCCAAATCGGTCCAGTAGGAGGCCTGTCAAATTTAAAAAAAATCGTATTGCCTCTGTTTTTGATTTGACACAAAGAAGTTACTGAGGTTTTCCGTAGAACTTAACTCGTTCTACCACTTTTGTACCTAACACTTTCTCCTAAAACGTACACGAAAACATTTATTAAAGAAGATTCACTAATTTACGAAAAAAACTGCTATTTTTTTGATTTGATGTAAAAATTATACTTGAGATAAGCCTGTCCAATTGGTCTCGTGTCATGGGGATTTTTCCATGATTTTAATCACTTTGTTTGTTGAGAAGATTCTCAGTAAGTAATCCAATAATTTCATATTAATTCAATTGAAGATTCTAACCAAACAATGTTTTCTTTCTGTATTGTGAACATATAGAACTCATGATGTAAAAAGCTGGTATGGAGTGTATTTTTTTTAATTTTAGGGGATATATTGTACAAAAACTATTATATTATAGTAATGTAATATACAGGCTGTTTCAGTACAATATAATGAATTAGGTTGATAGAATATTGTAAGTTATGAAGTTCAAAGTAAGTATTCTTTTGTGTTTCAAGTATATTTTTGACAAATTGTGAATATATCATCCAAAACTGTAAATAACTAAATTGTATATTAATTATATCATACAGGGTAAACAAAATTGTGTAAAAAGTGCGGAATGTGTATATGTAGTCAAAAAATGTAGATAGAATATGTCCGATATTAATCGATAATATTTTATTGTTAGGCTACACTATTGATACTGAAGTTAGGGCGTTCAATGAATATCTATGACAAAGAGCAATATGTACAGTGTTGTCACTAATATTTTGATATGAATAATAATAAAATGCAATTTGAAGATAGGGAGAGGGAGGGGGAGAGGGGGGAGAGGGAGAGGGGGGAGAGGGAGAGGGGGAGGGGAGGGGGAGGGGAGGGAGAGGGAGAGGGAGAGGGAGAGGGAGAGGGAGAGGGAGAGGGAGAGGGAGAGGGCGAGGGAGAGGGAGAGGGAGAGGGAGAGGGAGAGGGAGAGGGAGAGGGAGAGGGAGAGGGAGAGGGAGAGGGAGAGGGAGAGGGAGAGGGAGAGGGAGAGGGAGAGGGAGAGGGAGAGGGAGAGGGAGAGGGAGAGGGAGAGGGAGAGGGAGAGGGAGAGGGAGAGGGAGAGGGAGAGGGAGAGGGAGAGGGAGAGGGAGAGGGAGAGGGAGAGGGAGAGGGAGAGGGAGAGGGAGAGGGAGAGGGAGAGGGAGAGGGAGAGGGAGAGGGAGAGGGAGAGGGAGAGGGAGAGGGAGAGGGAGAGGGAGAGGGAGAGGGAGAGGGAGAGGGAGAGGGAGAGGGAGAGGGAGAGGGAGAGGGAACTATATGGTGTGCATACTTACTAAAAATCCTAAGTTTTTAATAAGTACCTATTTGACATTTCAGGTTTAGATGAATCTATCACACTATAGAATCATTAGTTATAACATTTGAATGAGATTATAGGGATTGTTCACTACCAAATAGCTGTAACCTACATGAAACTAGTTCAAAGGGATTTGCTACAGTTATTCAGTTTGCATAAGCTTCTTAATACAAGTTAAGATGATATACTAATTGGGGTGTATTTTCTAAGTATTATTAATATCTGGAATATTCGAGCAATTTCTAGAACTATTGATTTTTCAACAGAGGTTCTACTTAAAAAATACACGTTTGGACCTAACTCGTTAGCCATATCGATTCAATATTTTCTATTTCAAATCAAAATGATATTATTCAAATGACGTATAGTGTGATTGAATGATTGCCGTGATTTAGATTATAAATGAAATTAATTAAGTTTTCCTACCCTAACATGTCTGTATATCACTATCTTAACAAGATTGTTAATTTGTTATATTCGAATCATCCTGTACAATTCGAAAATATCTGTAAATAGTTACCCCACGCTATACTCTGATGTTTAACTTGCAATGACCAGTATTATTAAGTTCTATTGATAAGCAATGTTTATAAAAAATCCTATATGGTAGTGGCCTATTGCTTCTATCATATTATTGAGCCCTAATTTTTTATATACATAAGCTGAGAATACATTTCCTGTCCCTCTGTAATTTCAATTCATTCGCTTACTATCCATTAATAATGTGTAATAATGTTATTTTACTGATAGTATGTCTGTACTGCTACTATTTTATGTTAATAAAAAGCTATTTCTCATAATTTGTGTTCTGTTTTTCCTCAACTTCATCAACATTCACTTAAGAAAGAAACATTTCGAAAAATTAACTTATTGTTGTATGACATATTATACAACGAATCTAAGCATTAATATTATTCAACAAATGAGTTATTTCTGGTTACTTTACTTTTTCAAAAATCGTTCTTTCTCAATATTAAGACCCATTTTTTTGTAGTAGTGTCACGTTTCCGAATACAAGTGATATACCTGATACAGTGATTTTGTAAGAACTTCAAATCTGCGAAAAGTACCTCTTTCCAAGTGCTGTAGGTATTTACGTGTGTATGGCCACTGAAGCCATTCGTATTGAACTTGCGTCTTCCTTAGGTACTGAATAATTTGTATTGACTCAGAAAAGATTAATTGCCAGAAGAAGCAATCCATCCATGATATGTGGTGATAGCGCTGCAAATTTTTCAGGGGCACAGAACCAGTTGAGGGAATTGCGTGACTGCTTTTGAACATCTGAATTTCAAAATAGCGTCAAGTCCTTTGCCACAGAAACCAACATTGAAGGGAAATTCATTCCTTCTCATAGTCCTCATTGGGAGTCTATGGGGAGCGGCAATTAAAAGCTGCAAATATCATCTCAGACGTATTATGGGGAATGATGTACTAACGTTTGAAGAGCTAATAATTGTATTATACCAAATAGAAGCTATTCTGAATTCTCGCCCAATTTATCCATTATCCAACGACCCGTCCAATTTGCAGTGTCTGACGCCAGGGTATTCCGTAATAAGCACCAGCCTTACCACTTGTCCTGAACAAAATGTTACCAATTTGCCAGACAACAGACTTGGCATTTGGCAACCATGTTCTCAACTCTAGCTACATTTCTGGAACAGATGCAGTAGAGAATACTTAAACCTGCTTCAAAACAGACCCAAATGGTTGAACCCAACCCAAAATTCAGCTCCAAATTACCTGGTTTCATTAAGAGAAGACAACATTCCTCCACTAAAATGGCAGAATTCTAGAAATACTTCCCGATCGTGACGGAAGAATCCGAGCAATCAAGCTCAAAACCATAGATTCAATACTAACTAGACCCATTACAAAGTTCTGTCTGCTGCTCTTCTCAATGGCCTAAACCTTGATTGATTATGCTTATGCATTTTTAACATTTTTCGTTGTTGTAAAGGTGAAGTGTCGGAATTAGGTGACTTCCCTGACTATTCACCCATGGTTATTGTGAATACCAAGTGGCAACTTCGCTGGAAACACCCTAGTCACCGACCTATTATCAAAACCAAGAATTTGACTGATTAGTTGTTTCATTCTATTGTTTCACACATTGTTCCACCGAATATATACTTAATTGTGTGGGATGATTTCGTTTAGTTGTATTGATCTTTTTAATTATTTGACGTCTGGTAACTTCAAAGGGGGAGTATTTTGTAATTCACACCCCCTTTTTTTAATTATGCAAGCACTCCGCTAATTCTAAAGTCTTCCAGATTTTTCTACGCTGGCCGACTTATCCTCAGTTAGCAACTGCGCATGCCAGCACCCGTTTTGCTAGCGAAAACGCGGCACTCAAAGGTAGAAGTACTGTACCCTTCCTATAGTTATGAATTAACAAGTTCCTCCTCCTCACGTGTTATGTTTTGTTCCGGAAGCTCTGTTAATAAATTTTTCCAAACCACGAGGTGGCTAAAGCTTCATGTCCTTTAGTACCGATATCCATATTTCCACCACAAAGACATATAGCACTTGTAGTGGAAACATATATGATTAAGTGCATATTGCAGTGTTATTGTGCATTATTTTGTTGCAATGGAAGGTAACATTTATCTTTATATTTGAACTGTATAATTAATAGATGAAATATAGAATTACATCAACACCCACCAACTATTTGTTGCTTCGTATGGAAAACACTGAGTATCCCGTCCTTCGCAAACCTAAATAAGAAATAAATTGGTTATTTTTATCAAAAAGTTGTATTTGTTGAAGCACTTTTCCTTACATCGATTGGAATCAGAGGCTAGCTCTGTGATTGAAGAATTGGTGTTTCGCACATAGATATAGCTAGATTCATACAACCAGTTTCACTAACATCAGTGTCAATCATGAAGGGCCTAGAAAAATCAGGACTTGCAAGAATAGGGCTAGAAATAAGACGTTTCTTAATCTTGATTTCAGTAGTCCATGATATATATGGCACTTTTTTGCTGCCATGGAGAAGTTTAGAGGTTGGAGAAAAAACAGTGGAGAAAGATGTAATGAATCATCGACTATACCAACCAATAAGACCTTTAAGATGTTTTATCTCTGGAGTATTTTTTGGAGCGGCATAATTCAAAATTGCAGAGCCTTCATTGTCATTTGGGCGAAGACCATTTTCATCAACAACAAACCCTAAAAATTATAGAAACTCATGAAAAAATCAAATTTTTTAAGTATGACAGTAAGATTGGTTGTTTTCTGACTAAGATACAATTTCCACATGTCGCTCAAAGGTAAGAGACTTAATTGTCATTTATGCGAAGACCATTTTTGTCAACAACAAACCCTAAAAATTTTAGGAACTCGTGTGAAAATTAACTTTTATCATGATTTACAGTAAGATTTGCTGCCACCAGACTAAGATACAATTTCTCAACAGTTTCCATATGCTGCTCAAAGGTAGGAGTAACCATAATTATCCAATTCAAATAACAAAAACTAATAATTTCAATTACCCAATACAAAAAACCACAACAGTCAAATAACTGAACGCCAACTGTTCTATAACAAAGTTCACGAAATTCAAAAAGTGAAGAAAAAAATCAATCTAGAATCTGCAAAAATTTCCTTTCCTAATAAGTGATTTTACCAAACAATATGATATACCTTAAAATCAAAAGTCAACGTATTATTGAAGCAAAATTCATGTTTATAATTGTACCAGTGAAACTATGTCTATATAACGCGACAAAATATCAGTGTTACGGGGGAACCAAAAACCTTAAGTTTAACTGAAACAAAAGAAATTAAGTTTGATAGAAAAATTCATTACACTTTTATTATAGATTTCACAAGACCCAGATTCAACGAGAAATAGTTTTAACTGGGTGCCAATTTGTAACCTCAACTCCTCGGGTGGAAACTCCTCCTCAGGAAGTGATGATCGCCCGCAGTTAAAGTATTCTTATAGCTTACAATGAGATGGGGTGAACAATCAATATTAATTTCGACGCCACCAATTTTATAACGTTACAAAATTTATTTAAAATTACAAAAAAGGTGGAAAAACTGGAAACACCTTATAAAAGATTTAGTTTAACTGAATAAAACTAACACTCAGGATTAACCCTAACACGTAGAAATGTTCAACAAATTATATTTATTACAATAACAACAGAACAATTCATATTCACTGCCTATGTGTGTGTGTGTGGGGGAGAATGGCCTCAGACATAGTCTATTAGCCACAGAAAGTTAAAAGTGAGTAAAGGTTGAAAAATTAAAAATACTGTAAAGGAGTAAGGATATAAAATTGCTGATTACTGGGCATAAATCTAAGCATATATCTAAATAGACAATTTAGAATTATTTATGAAATCCACTATGGAATCAAGTATAGACTTCTCAGTATTTGCCAAAAGAGCGGTTATATTTGTGGGAAGAAGAACGTTGAAATTGATAAGAAAATTGTAAAGTTCAGTAGTTGCCTTTTTGTTTTCAGTGCATTCAAAGAAAATATGGTTCAGATCTCCTACTGATGCCTTGTTACAGGAGCAAGCTGGAGAATTGACAATACCTATTTTAAAAAGATGAGCTGGGAAACGACCGTGATTTATTCTTAAACGTGATATGATGGAGGTATATTGTTTTCTATAATCAAAATTAAAAATATGAGGGATCTTAGTTGGTAAAGTAGGATGCAAAAGGAAATATTGGCTTTAGCGAAGTCGGCGTAAGACCGCTCCCAATTAGTTCTAATATGTTTCTTATAATAATTTAAAAGGTCTGAGAAGACATAAAGATTGGTATAAGAAGTCATTTTGCAGGCTCTCTTGGCTTCCAAGTCCACGTACTCATTTCCTTCTAAACCGCAGTGCCCTTTTACCCACATGAATACAATACTTTTGTTCAGGGTTTTCAATTCGCTTGTCAATTTTCTAATTTCTAAAATTATATTTTGTCTGTAACACTTGAATGGAGAACTCTCTATAGCCTGTAATACTGACTTGGAATCACAAATAATAACAGCTCTTTGAATCGGATTTAAAGTACACCAAGTTAACGCTTTTGATATGGCGAAAGCTTCTGCAGAAGAAACAGAACAATAATTGGGAATTCTAAATCTTTCCACGTAATTAGTATTTGAAACAAGAAATGCTGCCCCAGTTTCTTCATCACATTTCGATCCATCAGTGTATATTGTGGTAACATTGTCGCCTATATTGTTAAGTTCAGTTTTCTAAATTACTTGGTTGATACTAGAAATTTCGTAAAAGGAGGGGTATATGATGTTGGGAGCAGTCACTTAAGATTCATAATTGCATTGAAAAATAGGGAAAGTATCTTGCTTTACGATATGATTTTCTTTGCTGTTGGTATTAAGAAAAGCGTCAGCTAATGGAGGACTGGTTTTTATTCTCCAGTATGGCATAGTCAGATTGTTAGTGTTTATTGCTGAAATCTTTTGAACCATGTACGTGTTAAATGTTCGGTATTTAATAAGAAGCTTTTCGTCTAGGTATTGCCTTCTAATATGCAACGGGGGCTCTTGCATTTCTGCTAAGACAGCTTGATTAGGTGATGACATCATAACTCCTAGGCATATTTTTAATGATTTGTATTGAATTCGGTCAACAGCTATTAAATTGGTTTTTGATGAGGAACCATAAAAATGTACACCCGTAATCCAATATTGAACGGATATAAGACTTATAAAAAATGGAGGAGATGTTTGAGTCAGCTCCCCATTTTTGTTTGGAAACTACTCTGAGAAGATTCATACCTTTTTCACATCTTTGTTTAGTGTACTTGATATGGCTAGTCCATAATAATTTTTTGTCCAGGACAATACCCAGATATTTGTATTCGTCGACAAATGGGAATGTGAACTCATCTAGAGAGAGAGCCCTGGACGTTTCCAGTCGATGGCGAGTGAAACATACCAGAGCAGAGAAGGAATGCTCGTAAGTCTTTAACACATTCTTCATATGAATTACGAGTAACATAAAAACATAAATCATCAGCGTATTGAATTCGATTAATTGTTTCACCGCCTAACCTATGCAGCTCTGCAGTATAGATGTTAAAAAGCAAGGGACTTAATATTGATCCCTGTGGTAAACCGTTGAAGACTGTGCGTGGACCATGTAACACGTTATTATGTTCGCGGATAAAAATGTTTCTATTTGTGAATAAATTAATTACATTAGCACAAACCTTTTTCCCAATACCAGCATCTACCATTTTTTCAAATAAAATATTTAAATCTACTACATCATATGCACCTGTCAAATCGATAAATAAACATAATGTGTACTGATTGTTCGAAAAACATATTTGAATATCTGCAACTAATGCACCTACAGCATCCAATGTGCCCAGTCCCCTTCGGAAACCGAACTGCGTCCTAGGAAGAATAGAATAACTGTTAAGAAAATATTCAAGTCGAAATTTGATTAGTCTTTCAAACGTTTTTGTTATACAAGATAATAGGGAAATAGGTCGATATGATGAAGGAGACTCTGCATCTTTATTTGGTTTTAGAAGAAGACAAATTATAATATTTTAAATTTATCTAAATCGTCGCTATATTCTTGTTTCACCCACCAATCGTTAAAAATTTGAAGAAGGAAAATCTTCACAGATAAGGGTAGCTTTTGAATAATTTTATAGGTAAAACCATCTAGCCCTGGGGCTGTTTTACGACTATCTTTTGTAGCAAATTCTAGTTCATCTATTGTAAATGCTTTTAATGTATAATCCGTGGGTTGGAAACCAAAAGATCTGCAACTTAAGAGTTTGGGTGCAGAAGGAGGTGTTAGTTTGTTTAAAATTTTTTCAATTAGCTCTTTAGGAATAGGCTTTTTACGATTTTGATTGCAGTTGCCGTTCATAGATCTAATATATCTCCATATATCAGTTAGTGGGGTATTTTTATTAAGTTTGTTTAAAAATGTCATCCAGCTGTTCCGTTGTTTAACTTTAAATATACGTTTAGTTTAGCGGCAGCATTTTGGTAGTTCAAGAAGTTTTCAAAACTTGCTAGAGTTCTATATTTTTTTAGAGCTTATTTTCGTTTTTTAAATATCATTGTACATTCCTCGTCCCACCATATAGGCCTAGGGGTAATCGCTTTAAAAGGCTTCTTGACCGGCATGGATTGACACGCCGCGCTTGAAATCATTTCAAAAAGTCTTTTCACTTTATCCGGACCAGTTGAATTTTCATCAAAATAATTTTTTACCATTTCGGTTTGCAAAACGTTTTGAAATGTATTCCAATCTGCGTGGGAATCACTCCATTTCGAGGAAGGATTTAATGCAAGGTTTGTAGAATTAATCTGAATCTCAATTATTAAAGGGTAATGATCAGATCCCAATGTGTCATCTAAGATAGTCCAGGAAGACTTTGCAGCGAGAGTGTTGGAGGTGAGAGTTAAATCGACTGCTGACTGATTGCCTCTTGGGTTAATTCTAGTAGGGGAACCGTCGTTGAGAGCTATAAGTTCTAGGTCATCCATAGCTTCTACCAGTATTTTTCCGTGTCGATCATCAGGAGTTGGTCCCCACATATCGTGATGTGCATTAAAATCACCGCAAAAAATTGTAGCAGAAAAATCAAATTGTTTGAAAAAATTAATCCAGTTGACTCGACTTACCATTACTTTTGGAGGTCTATATATTGATGCTATAGTCAAATTCAAAGAGTCAAGCGATACGGCGCATACTTCTAAGTCCTTGATTCCAGTATTCAGCAAAACCTCTTTATAGTTAAGACCCTGAATCACAAAAATGCTTACCCCGCCATAACCATCTTTTCTACATTTACTTACTAGATTATATCCTTTTATACGAAATTTATTGTTTGGTTTTAGCCAGTGCTCTGATATAACTAAAATGTCCACATGTGTGTCTTTAATATATTTTACAAGACTCGCTTGATTTGCAATAATAGATCTACAGTTCCACTGTACAATTGTTATATTATTTCTGATGTACTTATTAGAAAGTATCTGAGTCTTCGTCATTTTGTCTATTAATATTACTTTTTTCTTTTAATTCATATTTATCCAGGATATTGTTAATTGCTTGTTTAACATTGATCTCATTAATGTTACTTTTTTTGAGAATGATATCTTTAATAATGTTTTCTACCTGAAATGCTAGTTGCTCTTTATAAAATTTGAACTCTTCCCTATAAGGATTTGGGAGTATGGAAGAATGTTTGTTAGTTTTTTGTTCTTATGATTTACTGGAGGATAAGTTGGAGGTGAGGACTTTCTGCGTTTTTTTGACGCAGATGTACTCGTATTAAGTTTAGGTAAATGTACGGAGGGCTTAGGTTTACTCAAGATAGAGCTGTAAGAAGAAGTTGAAGCTGTATGTGTTAGCTCAGGGAAATTTTGTGGATTTGATAATAATGAAAATCGATTATTAGTTGTGATTTTTCCGTAAGCAGGATTTTTCACAATAGTTTCGGCTTCTTTGAAAGATGCATTCATAGAGGCCATTACTTTGTTAATACTCAATTGTGTATTGTAAACAGGGCATTTTTTGGATGTGGATTTATGTTCATTACTGTCGCAATGTACACAATGTGTTCTATTTTCTTCACAGGAAACTGAGTTACAATTTTCTTCAGAGCAGTTTTGGCATTTCTGTTTACCTTTACATTGATGTTTAGTATGTCCGAAACGTAAACAATTATAGTACTGAACCACCGGATATATGTATGTTTCTACCTGAAAGTTTACCATATTTATTTTAACGGATTGAGGAATCGTATTTCCTAAGAAAGTAACCACGATCATTTGTCTATCTACTTCTTTTGTTTCTTTGGTTTCACTGTCTACAATTTTACGCTTTAATCGCTTAACATCAACTACTTTAATTCCAGATTCAATTGCGTCTTTTAGGTATTCGGCATTAAAATAAGTATCTACCATACGTAGTATACCTTTTTTATGCGTGAAGAATAGTGGAATATAAGCAATGTAATTATTTTTTAATAAAACTTCATGATTTATCAACAAGTTAGCAATATTGAAATTTTTAAAAATTACCTTTACCTTGTTTACCCCTACTGGTTTTATATCTGATATATTTTGCCTAAATTCTGTAATGTTTCTTAAAAAGTGACCGTTTTTAATGGGAAATAAACGACCTACATTTTTTTCTTTATGTTCTATATAAACTAAATAAGGACCAACATCCGAAGGCTGATATTTATTCTCGAAATTAATATTTTGAAAATCTTTTATCGAAGACCCTTTATCAATTAATAGGGGCGGCGATTCGCCGCCCGAATTTAAATCCATAAGTTGGTGAATTCAATTAAATATTAAATTCGATTTTATACTTAAACAAAAATAAAACTAGTTACTTATCTTTAGAAAGAAGTCGAAGTTTTTGTTAGGCACTGTTAATACCTGATCGCTTGAACTATCGATACGTTCACTGTCAAGGTACAAACACTGCGTATCCAAAACATAGTTCGTATACAAACGCAGTTATACAACAACAATCTCCGACTCTAGATTTTTATTAATTTAAGTAAGGGAAAGGACTTCACTTGGAGAGATTCTGGATTGAGCAGCTCTCAGATAGGTCCTGGAAGATGGTCCAAGAGTTGGTGCGGGTCCAGACGAGTACTTTCTCTTACTAGATAGTTATCTTAGGGGTTGTCTATTGCTGCAGAGTTCTGAATTTTGGGATTATACCGTAGAGTTATCCTGGATTCTAGAGTTCTGCCTATTTCGGTCGAATACGGAAATAAAAAGACAGCTTTCGTATCGTCAAATGCTATTAGATACACAAGTTTTGAAAGGGGTTTAGTTTTTTAATTTGGCAGTGGCTAATGAGCCATTGATCGGACAACATCAAATTGGGATACATCTGCACTGCATAATATTGAAATCCGTATAGTCTAGAATTAGTAGATATTGTTATCATTCTACTTGGACATTCAGCCTTCAATGAGGGATTTGGTTCTTCCACAATAGCCGCCATTACATAGGCTGGGTCCTGCTTTTCTTAAACGGCTTCGAAAAATAACGAGTAATTTATCAAAGACACTTTTGAAGATAGTTTCTATGATGTTCTAGTAAATCAACCGTACGTCTATTTATTGTCATCGGAGTTAAACCTCATACAAAAAGGGGGTTTTGAAACGGACTGCTTTTTATGAAGAATTGCTTGTATGGAGTACTAGTTTCATTGAGGGCTGTTTCACAGCAAGTTTGGTTTACACATTTTCCGGTGAGGGACAGACACATTTTCCGGTGAGGGACAGATTCTGCTACATGGTTACAATGATGGATAATTGTACCTACTGCTAGTATTCCTCAAGACTCATTGGCGATGTTATTTGATTGAGTTCTTTCTTTACTAATATTATTACGGAAGTTCACCATTGCGATATATATTTATATATATATATATATATATATATATATATATATATATATAAGTGGGTATTGCACGCAAATAGAAGAAGGGGCTACTAATCTATTCGTTGCTTATTGTTCATATGTCACGCACTATTCGTACATCTTATATATATATATATATATATATATATATATATATATATATATATATATATATATAACAACAACAGAGAGATTCATGGGTATCTGTATCTGTAAAGGTTTGAAGGGTGGGTGGCCCCACAGCACTTAGGCCACAAATGGCCCATTGTGCATCCTTCTGAGGTTCAAAACTTCCTTCTAGCTCGTCATCCAGCCTACTTCCTTGAAGTAGGCGATAACGTCGCCTGAATTAAGTTCCCTCATATTGGCGTATGTTAGCCTGTGCTCGCCGAATACTTGAAACCTAAATTGAGAGAGTGTCTGACATTCGCAAAGAATATTTTCGACAGTCTCATCTTTTTGTTCACATCCTCTACAAAGTGGGGTGTTAGATAGACCCAGTCTGTAAAGGTGTTTTCGTAGGTGGCAGTGACCAGTCAGAATTCCCGTGGTTGTTCGTAGGTTCCGCCTGTTCATAGTCACGTATTTTTTGGCTACTTTGCTATCCGGATACTGTAGCAGATCCTTGGCTAGCCTGCAGCCTTCTGCGTCGTCCCATCTACCCTTAAACTTATTAAGGGAGTGTTCCTTTAATAGGTCGGCCGTTGCTGACGCCGATAGACCAATGAAAGTGCCAGGTCCGAAGAGTTTTTGGGAGGCTGCCTTCCTGGCTAGCTAGTCTGCAATACGGTTTTCTTTCGATTTCTCATGGCCCTTGATCCAGCCTAGAGTGACCGTGTTGTTGTTACAGGCTTCGATTAAGGCCATGTGACATTCTAGTACTAGGCAAGATGTAATACGTGGTCTGTTCAGGGCTAGTAGTGTTTTTCTACTGTCCGTAAGGATGTATATGTTATTACCTGTGGTTTTCCTTTTGGTAATCTCTTTAGCAGCGATGCAGATAGCAGTGAGCTCTGTTTGAGCAACACCTTCATTGCAGCCCATTGCCCATTTTATGTTTAGATTCAGGGATCTGGAAAAAATACCACATCCTGAGCCCACATTGGATTGAGACCCGTCTGTGAAGATGCGGATTGCGCCTTCTTCCAATAGGTCTTGTGCGTTGTCTTTAAAGATTACCTTGTAGGGCCTATTGAAGGCATATCGCGGTGGAATCGAGTCCGTATTGGCCTGCAGCAGTGGGATCTCCCTGAGGGCCTCATGCCACAAGTTACGTCTCAGTTTACCGGATCCTACATCAGGTTGTATACCAGTAGAGCGCAGACGTGCCATGGTCATCAAAACAACCTCCTTGATGTATATGTCAAGGGGAGTGAGACCTCCATAGCTCTTGTTGATGTGGTTCTCATGACTCCTGTTGTGTTGAGGCATGCTGTTCTTTGGATTTGGTCCAGTTTACGGACGACTGTCAGATGGTTTGCCTTAGCTCCCCAGGTAATCGCACCGTACGTTAGCATAGGTCTGATGATGGCAGTGTAGATCCAGGCAGCAACCATAGGTGACATTCCCCACGTGCGGCTTATGGTTCTACGACACTGCTCATAAGAAATATATGCTTTTTTAACTCTGTTTTCTAAGTGGGAGTTCCACGTTAACTTACTGTCAAAGGTGACCCCTAAATATTCCACCTCTGAAGAGAAATTAAGTTTGGTATCTAGGAGCTTTGGGGCTTGATGTTTTGCAAGCTTCCTTTTATTCGTAAAGAGGACCATCTCAGTATTTTTTGGATTTATTGACAGCGAATGGTCTCTGCACCATTGTTCTATGATATTGAAGGCCTCCTGCATTAAAGCGCAGAGTGTCTCCTCGAATCTTCCTGTTAGCAGAATCACTAAGTCATCTGCGTATGCTATTGTGTAGAAGTTGTTATCATTGAGGTGGCTGACCAAGGAGTCTAAGACCATGTTCCATAGTAGTGGTGAGAGCACCCCTCCTTGTGGACAACCTTTTACAACCAAACTTCTGATGGTTACATCATCTACATTGATTTTGATTGCTCTTTTTGAGAGCATGTTATATATCCAGCCATTTATGGTTTGGGGGATATTCTTGTTGGAAAGTGCATTTGTTATTTTAGGAAAAGTGGTTCTATCAAATGCGCCTTTTATGTCTATAAAAACACCTAGGGTGGACTCCTTATTTTCCAACGATTTCTCGATGCGGCCCGCCACGAGATGAAGAGCCGAATCGGGGGACCTCCCTGGAGTGTAGGCATGTTGATTTGGATGCAGTGGATTTCGTGTTATCACCACATCTCTTATGTATCGTTCGCACAGCCTCTCTAAAGTCTTCATTGAAAACGATGTGAGGCTAATGGGTCGATATGCTTTTGGGATGGAATAGTCCATTCTTCCTGGTTTTGGTATGAACACGACTTTGACTTCTCTCCAACCTTTTGGAATATACCTCAGTGCCAGTGAGGATCTGAGGATTCCTACCAGGTGCGGCATTAGGTCATCCAGGCCCCACTGAAGTAGGGCTGGATAAATGGCGTACGTTCTCGGGGATTTAAAGGGGGAGAAGCCTAAGATGGCCCACCTCAGTCTGTCCGCGTCGACGATTTGTCGTGATATACGCCAGTCATCGTCCGTCGGGTAGTGATTCTCCTCATCTTCCCAGGCCGCCGTATTTGTGGTTATGGAGTCAGGGAAGTGAGTTGACATCAATAATTGAAGACTTTCCTTTAGGTTGGCAGTTTTAGTGCCATCCTCTCTGGTTAGTATACCGATATGACGGTGGGGATCTTTTGAGAGGGCTTTTTGCAGTCTAGCTGCTTGGGGGAAATCTTCGATTTCCTCGCAGTAGATTCCCCATGCCTCTCTTTGTTTTTGTCTGATGACTTTTTCATACTCTCTGAGGTGAGACTTGTATGAGTTCCAATCCTCTTTGAGTCTTGTTCTTTTATTTAAATATTTTCTCGCCGTCATCCTGAGCTGGTCAATCTCATGACACCATCACGAAGTGGAGGCTCCAACGAGATCGATCCGCCTGAGTGGGCAAGACATCTTGTAGGCATTAATGATGAAGTTTTGAATTGTTTCATAATAACTTTCCAAATCTCCTTTATTGTTGGGCAACACATCCTCGACTCCTCGCAGATACCCTTCCAAACAGTGGATATATTTTCTCCTATCCGTTTTTCTGAGGTCGCGAGTCATTGTGGAGGTTGTGAGCGCAAGTTTTATTTAGAATTTTATCCAGCGGTGGTTCGACATTGAAATATCGTCGGATACATGCCAGCCGGAGATTATATTCGAAGTATTAATAGTAGATAGGGTAATATCTATTCGCGTTTGACTACGAGAGTTAATAAAAGTTGGTTCGGTACCTATATTTAGACTACAAAGATTCTTGTTAGTTATATAATCATAAAAAGACTTACCTCTAGTGTCAATATCTTTGCTGCCCCAGCTTACGTGGTGAGAGTTTGAATCGCAGCCTATTACAAGTGCAAGCTTCTGGGTGAGACGGTGTTTCACAAGGTCCTCCAGCTCCTTAGTTGGTGGTGGTTTAGCTGCGTCTGAGGGGAGGTATGCGGATGCCAGTAGTAACACTTTCTTTCGACCTTTCTGTGCATATTAAACCTTCACTACCGTGAGGTCGGAGGAAGAAAAATGCGTCAGTGGGTAGGTCTTAAAATTTCTAGGGACGTATATGGCCGTCCTAGGTTGCTGATTGGTTGGAAAGCTGATTCATGGGTAATTCACGCAAAAAATTATATCATACCACGCGATATTCCTAAATATTCTTTGTTGTTCACTATGGGTCGGAAGGTTCATGGCGGGGGGGCTATATGCGCCTCCGTGTCGATCTTCTCGAGATCTTCCAATTGAAGGCACAAATGAGCGTTTGGTTTCCCTGCTGAAATCCGTTGTTTTGTGTTTTCCCATGTTTCGATTAACATATTTGCTCCCAAATTTTACATCCTTATTTGGTTATACCTGGCTGGAGAAGCAAATGAGCCAGAAACATGCATGACCGCGGTTACCACCCTGTTTCAGTTCTTAATATATCACGCGATATTCTTACATAGTCTTTGTTATATATATATATATATATATATATATATATATATATATATATATATATATATATATATTATAATATATTCAATTCTCTATGATGATTTTTAATTATTTAATTTTAATATAAACCTCCCTGTAAAGATAAATTTCAATTCACGTCACGTTGATGTATATTGTCGCAGCGACAATTCTTGTACATACAACGTAAAACCTTATGTAAGAAATTTCTACTTTGACAGTAGTTGTCAAAATATGCCCGGCTCTAATAAATATTAATTTAGTATTTCTAAAAATGAATTTATATGTGTAGTCGACCTATTACTCTTCTCTCAGGGTGGGATCTAACTGTTAAAAAAAATTAATTATTCAAAATTTGTTTAAATTTTTACGTATCTCCAAATTATCTGTTTCACTATTGGTCAGAACCTATAGTAACTGTATGTTTGTTATTATAAAAGGCACTTTAAATATCTGATGACGTTTCTAATATTTCTGTCACTGAAAATTACCAACTGTCACTGATTTGATCGACAGTTTTATTTGATAGAAAATGTTTAATTTTCTGAAATAATGTTATAAAAAGACTATAGTGAGTAGGAATGCAAAATTCTATATTATACTACTAGATTCAAATACAAATTAACAAAATAATATTCCCAAAATTATCACAACGAAACAACAGTCGTAATTTCTACGAAACTTGAAATTACTACAACCTGTATGCTATAAATTAACCTAATGAAAAACGTTTAATAAAAGTTCCAATTGTCGATCTAAATCTTGATATGGATAAATGTCAAAAACAAGCTTCACTCAAATTTTTCTAGTTCAAAATTTTTTTTCTCTTATGTGAATTCACTTATATGATTTATTAATTTTGTTTGCAATCAAAAATCTAATATATGCATCTATGATAAATTTAATTTAAAAATAGGTCTCATTATTTCTCGAGAAATTATTGTAAGAAACTGGATCGGACTCACCAACTAATAACTGGACAACTCGTACAATTCTAATTGATCTTAGAATTCAGGAAACTTTCTAAATTTTATTTAGAAATCTGGAACACATTCACTACACACGATGCAATTCTTATTCGAATTATGCACGCATTGGCTTTATAATGAAATGGCTTTTGAAACTGGTTGTATACATATACAACTTCTACTATTTACTAAATATTGAGACAACTCTAATTAGGATGTTGCCTCTTCGGGATTTCAAACACAACTAACTAAACTTTCTTCAAATAAATAAATCTCCTCTCCTTTGGTTACGAAAAATTCCTTTTTTTAAAAAAAATACTTATTTATGTTTCCCTATAACAAAGAGAGATTTGAATTCTTTTATCATTGTAATTCTGATAGCAGAGACATCTGTATTTTAAAATGTCAAATATATTCTCCAAAATGTAATATAATTCTGTCTATCATTAAATATATTCTACATAAACGTCATCCGAAAATAAAATGTCACATTTGATTTGTATACCGAATCTTTCAAAATTATTGATTATACCTATAATACAATGTGTATCGAAAGTATTGCATACAAATATAAATAGTTTTCCTTATTTCGATACAAATCGATTCTTGTATATTATTATAAGTTATCTTTCAACACTGCCAAATATCTTATTAGTATCCTAGTAAAACATATCAATAGCTTCCAAATGATAATTAACATATTTCTAAAAACTTATATTCAATCAAATTAAACTATCATCACTAATTCCCATAAAACTTATTAACTCTACTATATCTATTTTTCAAAATTTCATGCAAAATACGATTATTTGTTATTCTAAAATTTCCTATATACATGTTTATATTTTTTTTATGATCTCAAATGTTTCCAACTCTATTCTATTCTGCCTAAATAATTTATATTAAATTGAATATAATTTTGTTTCAACATTTCTCAATATTCTTCACTTTGATATTAAATCTATATTTTCATCAAGCAACCCTCGGTTTTCTTCGACATTCTTCTCTTATACATCTTTAATAATTCATAATGTTGTTCATCACAATCTGTCCAATTACCATTACTTCTCAAATCTTCTATTTATTCTATCTCACGACCATAATTATTAGCCATTCTAATTTCTTTTTCACATAATCCTTCATATCATTTCATTTTCAAATTCTTCACTTTTTCTTCATATTCCTTATTTCCACTCATTAACTCCAATTCTACCCTAATTCCATTCCTCTTTATATTCCATAACTTCCTATTATCCTCTTCAATTGCCAATACTTCCATATTTACCTCCTCAAATTCAATTATTTTACCATTTAATTCTATCTATCTATTCAAATCAATTATTTCCTTATGTTTCATCAATTCATCAATAACTATGTCTGTTTCTAACTTCTTTATCAACTATGCTTACATATCCACTTCTTTCCCATCCTTTGATTCAATTTTTTGTATCATAGATTTGCTGAGTTCATATAACTTCCTTCCGTTTGCTCCTATAAATGTAACTATTTCATCCTGTTCATCTATTTTGTTGCTTAATTTTATTTCTATTTTCATTATCATTTCTTCTATCAAAGTTTATAAAATCTCTTCTATTCTCAAAATACTTATTGTCATCAATTTTACCTCCATTTCCATATATTCGTTTTTAATTTCTATAACTTCTATTTCCACTTCCATAATTCATATCAACATGTCTATCAATTTTTTTTTATCAAACCCTGTTTATATAATTTTCTATTTACATATGTTTTCAAATATTACTTGTTAATCATAAACCTTTCATTTACATATCGTTTTTATATCCATCCCTTACCATGTACAATTCCCTTTCGTTTCTAGATTTCGTTCCTATAATCTTTTCATATAATTCAATTTTATTTTCTTTTCCTAAACTTCGTCTTATTCTCTTCTCTTATTGTTTGATTCTCTAAGAGTTTCTGTAGCTTCTTTCTGTTTTCCACCATATTTTTTTTAATTTTGAAGTCCCATATCTCATCAATTTCTTCCAATAAATGCATTGAAATTTGCATCTCAAATTCTTCCATATCATTGAAATTATATTTTATTATTTTCTTATCCATAATCTCAATTCGATTCATTTCATTTCCAATTCTCTTAATAAATATTCTTGGATCAATTATTTTCATATTTCTCTTAAGTTTCACTCTGATTTCGACATTTTCTGTGTAAATTATTCGTTCTTCAATTTGTCTTGTGGTTTCTTCTATCTCTTCCATAGTTTCTTGTAATCTTCTTTTAATTTCCTTTCCCAATTAAGTTGTATCCTCCTATTATAATTATTCTTTTTTTTATCATATGTCACGATTAGTTTTACTATATTTACATCTGAGTCTTTTATTTCCCAATAAATATTTTTCTCATAAATTTGCATAACTTCTTCACTTCCTAGGTTCTGTAAATTAATGTCAAACATATCATCTTTTGTTTGTCTTTGTACTTTTATAGACTGTATTTCATCAATTTTCTTCTCAATTTTTTTAATCTCCATTAACCTTTGGATTTTTACATTGTCAATTTCCTTTTCCATTTTATTACATATTTTCTGCTCTATAGTATCATCATTTATATTTATATTGTCATTCATATTTACATCCATCTTGTCCTGCCCCTTTATTTCTTGTATCCTGCTATCCATGTTATCCAACATATCATCCGTCTTTTCAACAATGTTCCCCCCTACTACGTATACTTTTTTTACCATCATGTCCGATTTCATATCTCCACTAAATTTATTATTCCATTTCTTCATATCTTCCCTAAATTTCTGAATCTCATTCAAACTTTCCATTTTTTCCTCATCAATTTTCTTTTCGAAGTGATTCTTATTCCCCTTTATATCATTCATATCTCTCCTCATATTCTTTTCCATATTATTCATATTCACATTAATTTCTCCCCTCATATTATTCATATTTCCATTCATACTATTTATATCTGATATTCCTACATATTCTTTGTTGTTTACTATGGGTCGGAAGGTTCATAGCCGGGGGGCTATATGCGCATCCGTGTCGATCTTGGTTGTTGTCCTGAAAACTCGGGATCTTCCAATTGAAGGCACAAATGAGCGTTTGGTTTCCCTGCTGAAATCCGTTGTTTTGTGTTTTCCCATGTTTCGATTAACATCTTTGCTCCCAAATTTCATATCCTTATTTGGTTATACCGGGCTGTAGAGGCAAATGAGCCAGAAACATGCATGTCCGCGGTTACCACTCTGTTTCAGTTTTCAGTAGCCCTTTTTTGTTAATATATCACGCGATATTCCTACATATTCTTTGTTATATATATTGTGACGATATTTATTTCTATTTGTAATATAAATTTGAAAAATTAAAATGAAATTTTGATCAATGTCACTGTCAAATTATAAATTGTCGCACACTTGGGCTTTTACAAACAGTTTATTTTATGAACTTTGAATTTCTGGGCTCCGGCTATATAATAATTTCCACTAGCTTTAAAATTTTAGTTTTATGTATCTTATTTGAGAACTCTTTGCTTCCGCTCTCTGGGCGTACGGGTTCAATATTTCAACTTTCCAGACTTATGGCCTCCATCTGTGTCAGACTTTCAATATATCAATGCACAACAAAACTACTCCAGGAAAACAAACTAATTAATTCCAAAATATGTTTATTATTCAATTAATTTTTAAAAAATGGATTACCAAATTTAGGACAATATAAATAACGATGAGAAATTTCAAATAGCTCAATGTTAGACGTAGTAGATTAAATGCATTCACTCTACGAAAATAAAAGAGAAGAAACTTAACCTATAATTTTACAATGATAAATCTTACAAAAAAAACCGAGTTATGACAAATAAAGTCTTTGTACTGTTTCTAGTTTCTGTAAACTTGAATGCAAAGCATACAGACTCTACAGCAAGCAAATCGTTAAGAATATTTATCACTGTCTGTTCAATAATATTATAGTTTCCAATCAAGATGTTGATTCTCTCCTACAAAATATTTATGAAGATTTGTTACCTTTCAGTCCACTGTCAAATACTCTTTATAAAGGAAATCGCCTTGAAGAAATCATTAAACTCCTCACTAATCCAGTGTATACGGTATGTACAATTTACCCTTTCTAATCTTCTCTTCAAAATTTTGGAAATTATTTTCTCTTACCATTAAATACATAACATGTCCACTTCAGCTTGCTTTTCTTTTATCGATAGTATCTGTTTAAAAGACTTCTATTTTATTATTTATCTCTTTTTTTCTTGACAGCTCTCTTCCAAAATTTTCCTAATAACACTATTTTTTATTTTTAGTCACCTGGATTTGTATCTCTTGGTTACCGCAACAAATGAGAGAGTAGTCATTAGACATAGAACAAGTATCCTTTCTCCTTACTCATCACTAACTTTTTTTTATAACCTCCAATTGTCACCATTTGTCACCCGCACATGACAAATATAAATTTTATAACATACTCTGTATATTCGGGTAAATTACTCTACCTTCAATGGCTTGTGAAGGTATGTTTCTTTATGACTGTACCCTTTTGATTTCATTTCAATTTCAAAATCTTTACCTAACTTCCGATTAATTACTTAGCTACTTATCAAATTTCTACAGTGTGTGCCAAATTTATCTAATATTTTATAAATCATTTATTGTTATTTGGTACATTATTCTATCTAAAATTTTCTAAGACAATTCATGTGTCTCAATATATATATATATATATATATATATATATATCTTTTTTCAAATTAAATATATATATATATATATATATATATATATATATATATATATATTATAATGTAATATATGGCTGTAATAGTAGCATGTGACAATTTATTTGGCAGAAGAAGTTATTTGATATGAAAGTCTTATCGTTTATTTGTTAGAGGCAAAAAACTAAACTAAAATGGCATCGTCATGCCAAAAATAACAATAAATTTACAAATCATAACCAAATCTAGTCATTATAAGAAGTTAAAATTCAAATGAAATTTTAAAATTGTTGTAAATGGGTTTTCTTTATTCTTTCTTAATTATAATAAGGTAAGTAATTTTTAACAATAATTAAATGAATATTGTCTTTGTTGCTTGATACATTTATTGTTGTCACAAGGACAAAGACTGGCGTCCAGCGGGAAATTTAAAATATCTCACAGATCATAAGTTAAAAACAGTAACTTTATATTTACCAGACTCTTATAAATACTAACCCACGACAATAATGTCAAACCCAACGTGGGGTAGTATCAAATTTGTCACCCTCAACAATTAACAATTAATGTCAAACCCAATGTGGGCTGTATCAAATTTGTCACCGTCACAACTATGGCTTCAATAAAACTAGTCACATTTAAAAAGTATTGTCTGGCAAAGTTTTCATTACCTGTGTACAGAACAAATTCCATAAAAAAAAATAAGCTAACATAGGCAATATTGTCTCTTTGAAAATTTGTTAATCAGCTTAAAAATGGGTCAAATAAAAACACTCAAAGATTTAAAAGTCACTGAATTAAAGAGATATCTCGAAAATAGGGGATTAGATATCTCAGGTAAGAAAACCGATTTATTAGAAAGGCTAAAAAAAGAACTAATAAAAGATGGTCAAGATCCAGAACTATACTGCTTCAATTTAGAAGATAAATCAAGTGAAGAAGAACACGGTAGAACGGAAGAAAATATGTCAGAAATAGAAGATTCATCAGCTGGTGGAGACGAAGAATTAGTACATGAAAAGGAATTTGGAAACAGGGATATAATGCTAATCAAATTCATGGAAAATCAGTTCAAGAGACTAGAACAAACACAAAGAGAAGAACAAAGAAAATTGACCGTGGCCATGGATGAATGGCTGCACGAAACGCAGTCAGAAACGGTGCCTCTGGGATACCTGGCGACCTCCCAGAGTAATCAGCCTTAGCGGGGTAAGGGCGCACTACCTCGCCGGACTTCGAAACGACCCAACTCGTGGGATCTATCATGGAAAACCTAAAACAAAAACCAAGAACGGAGGAGAATGTAGAGGACAAGGAAGGCAAGGAAACAAACGTGGAAGAAGGAGTGGTATTTAAAGGCAAGACGATCTCTAGGACACCTCCTACAACAACTAGTAGGAGTTGTAGCGTGGAAAGCAACTCGCTGGCTAGGATGGACAGTTGGGAAAACGAGGATAGGAAAGAAACATACAAAAGGCTTGAGAAGGAAACACCTGGAAGCTTGGAGGATGAGGGTGTAATCGGTAAAATCATAGAAGGTACACAAAAAAATAGAAAGAGAAAAAGGGTTATGGAAGGGACGCCGGAGGGCACGAAGGAAAAGGAGGCTGGAAAAACTAATATTGAGGTAAGTATGGACAATCTGGACGGAGTTTTAGAAATTCTTGGTAATAAGGGGGAAAACGAGGAAGCCATAGAAATGATCAAGGAAACCCTGACCTTGTTAAGAAAGGAAATGAATAAAGCGGCTTGCAAGAAATGCGAGGAAGAAAATGAGGCAAGGAAGAAATTAAGGAAGATTGAATGTATTAAAGATAATATTAGAAGGGGAGGCGGGTACGAACAGTACTGTAAAATAAAAGACATGACGTGGGAAGAGAAAGTGTACACCAAGGTCTTAAAGATCTATGGAAGTAATAATAAGTGGATCGATGAGGGAGACGTCTTAATCGTGGCAGATAAGGACAAGAAGTTGACACTTAAACCCGATTTAAGTGACCTTCTAGATGAAACGGAGATGTGGAAGACGGAGTACCTAGAGGAAGGCATCAGGCGCTCAACGACTAGGGGGAGAGAGAAAAAGAAATTCACCTTCATAACCAAGATTAGCGAGGGTGAGGAAAAGGAGGTATTTAGAGCACTGGAGGAGGGAGGAGGGTGGAAAAAATATTGGACGTAGGAAAAATCACGATTATATGCTCGGAGGGTGTGAGGAAATTTGTGGAACACATTGCGTTTAATAAGGAAATTGAAGTGGCTATGGGTGTAGAAAAAGTAACCCAAGAAAGTAGGGGCGCTGAAAGCGTGTGGATAAAGACGGGGGAGAAAACTTACGCTCAGGTCATCCAAGACCTAAAGGAAAAGGTAAACGTTGAAGGGATAGGAATAGGGAGGATCAGGAAAACCAATAGCGGGAATGTGGTGGTCACCACTAAAGGCAATGGCAATGCGGGGAGGCTAAAGAAAGTAATCAAGGAGATGGCGAACTACGAGGCAGTGGTCAGAAGGAGGGAACAGGCGTTCGATATCTTTGACCTTGATCCGTCTATACAGGCAGAGGAAGTAATAGAGGCAGTCAGTAGCCATGCAGGAATTAAAAAGGAGATGGTAGAGGTCAAGTCGATTAGAACGGATAGGACAGGGCAGCAGATGGCGACATTTACTACTCCGTTGGAGGTAGCCGCGAGGATGGAAAACATCCAAAATATCCGGGTGGGCTGGGTGGCTTGCACTGTAAAGAAGCGTAACCAGCCGACACGCTGCTACTGGTGCTTAAATTTCGGACATAGGACAAAAGAATGCAAAGGGACTGACTGCACCAAGTTGTGCTTAAACTGCGGTAAAAGTGGACATAGGGTGGGAGAATGCAAGAATGACAGATTCTGCATTAAATGCCAAGTGGAAGGCCATAGGATGGACAATATGGGGTGTCCTATGTTTAGGGATTTGGTATATAATAAAAAATGATCCCAAGCCCCCTAGAAATCGGTTTCGGTAGCATAGTCATACCCTACACCATACATAATTATCTTACCACTATAGTTCACATATATCTTATTTACGAGTCATTTAGTTTTACAAGTTTTATCTATACACCATCTATTTATACACCTTTTATATATACACCGCTTATTTATACACTTTTTATTTATACATTCTGTGTAGGGCCCTTTACACCCTGCACATAGATTTTATTTTGACTCATACGGAGGTACATAAGGACATAGTTTTGGGGTAAACACTAACAAAAATGGCGGGAAATAAAAAAAGACTAGGTGGGAACCTGTTAGATGTAGTATAGTTGAACTTGGGAAGACCTAGGATGGCGCATGACATGGCGTTGGAGGAAGCGGTAAGAACTGGGAAGGATATGATGATCATCTCCGAACCTAATAAAAAACTGGCCCATAAGAAGGGATGGATCATGGATCAGAAGGAGGGAGTGGCAATCGCTATTACCAATAACAAATTGACCGTGGAATCAGTACACAGGGGTCTTGGATATGTGATTGTAGGTAAGATGGGCATTGCTATTATTGCGACATATATATCACCATCGCTGAATCTGGAGAACTTTAGGAGAGCTGTGGGTAGGGTCTTTGAGGAGGCAGCAAAAAACCAACAACGTCGGTAATAGTAGGTGATGTTAATGCGAAATCGGTGATATGGGGGTCGCCCAGTACCGATAGGAGGGGGCAACTTGTCGAGGAATGGTTAACACAGATGGAATGGGTGGCGAGGAACGACGTAACGCATACATTCGAACGAGGAACATCTAAAACCCACATCGATGTCACCTTGTGCTGTGAAAAGTTGGCCAAGAAAATTAAGGGCTGGAGTGTGCATTACAACAACCCATATACCCTCCACGGGCAAATAAAATTCAAAATCAAAAGCAGCGGCAACATCAGGAAAGCGACTCCAAGAAAGACGGTCTACCTGGACATTGCCAAATATACGAGAGCCCTCAAGGAAAAAAATGTCACCTATATAGACATACTTGGTGCGTACAAAATAGCTACCACCAAAGAGGGTAAGGGCAATGTGAAACCGTACTGGTGGAATGCGGAAATTGAAGAGGCAAGAGCTACCTACGTCAGAATGAGGAGGGAGTACACCCGGGAACGTGAGGGGAACAAAAGAATAAGTCTTGCGGGTAGAATGAAGGATTTAAGCAGATCGCTAAAGAAGTTATGGCCTCCAAAAAAATCAACTGGGAGAAGCTGATTACTGACCTGGATGAGGACATCTGGGGGCAAGGGTACCGCATCGCGACCGGCAGACTGGCACATAAAGCTATGGGTCAGATAACGACTAAGCTCAGAAAGCAGATCCTAAAGGAGCTTTTTCCAACCATAAATTCGAGAAAAATAAGTATGGGGAACAAGAAGATCGCAAGCCCGGATCCATCTACTATCCAGGAATTGGATGAGGCCATGCGTAAGATGAAAAACGGTAAGGCACCGGGACCTGATGGTCTGACTGTGGAGGCTTTAAAAATAGCATATATGGTTAGGCCAGAAGAAATACAAAATTACCTAAATACGTTGCTGGAAAAGCAAGTTTTTCTGGAGGACTGGAAAACGGCGAAAGTAATATTACTGCCTAAGGGTGGCAAGGACCCGAAGGAAGCCTCTAGTTATGGACCCATCTGCCTGATAAATACTTTTGGGAAATTACTAGAACGATTAGTGGCCAACAGGCTAACGATGGAACTTGAAGACAAAAATGTTCTATCCCCCCAACAACACGGGTTTAGGGCGGCAAGATCTACTGTGTCTGCCATTTTAAGTTTAAAATCGAAGATCAATGAAGGAACTTCTAAGTGGGGTGCACTGGTTGCAGTTGATATCCAGAATGCGTTTATTACAGCCAAGTGGGAGAAGATAATAAAGGCTCTCGTGAATGGAGGGGTAAGCCAGTACTTGGTTAAGTTCGTTAAAAACTATCTACATAACAGGAAAGTGGTCTCGGGGATCATCGCACATAAATGTACGATGAGGGTTCCACAGGGCTCGGTGTTAGGACCGGTGCTGTGGAACGTTATATATGATGGGATCATTAGAATAGACTACGGACTAAAGGTGTCACCTATGGCATACGCGGATGACATAATCTATTGGATCTAGGGGAATGAAGACCAGGAGATTAGGTATAGGGCGGGAAAGGCCACCAGGCTCGCGATTCAATGGACCCGAGTAAATGGATTGAAGGTGGCTCCACACAAAACGGAGATGGCAGTTATAGAAAGACCGAGAAACGCCATGCGTAAGCTCTCCATAATGGTGGACGGGCAGAAGATTGAGGCTAAAGACAGTATAAAGTACCTAGGGGTCATTATTACTAAGAACCTAAACTTTTCAATGCATATTAACCAGACCATCGAGAAGGCGGCCGCTAAGAGCGCACAATTACAAAGGCTTATGCCGAATGTTGGAGGTCCGGGTTACCACAAACGACGAGTTTTATGCCAAGTAGTTCATAGTGTTTTACTATATGCAGCCCCGGTTTGGAAGGACATGGTTAAGGTGCAAAAATATAGGGATAAATTAATAGCCGAGCAGAGAAAAAGCCTATTACGTATCATATCTGCGTACAGGACGGTATCGGCGGAGGCAGCCCAAGTGATTTCGGGCTTCCCCCCAATAGACCTTATGATTGCGGAAAGGTGTTTCCTATACACAGTCGGAGGGAGGTTGGTGGGGAATAGGAGAATGGCGAGGGAAAGCACCTACCGTAAATGGCAGGACAGGTGGGACAACTTGACGTCTAAGGCACAATGGACTAAGACGCTAATCAGGGATATAAAAAGCTGGGTAACGTGTAAACACAAAACCACGTCTTACCATGTCACACAATTTCTATCAGGACTTGGCTCGTTCGGAACTTCCACCCATAGGATCCAAAAGACGGACAGCGATCTATGCGCAATTTGCGATAAGAGGGACGACCCGGGACATGTCCTGTATGAGTGTGTGAGATGGGAGGCGGAGCGCAGGGAAATCACTAGCGAAATTGGCAATATACCTGAGGTTGAGGGTATTATCCAGGAGATGGTGGAATGTCCTGAGAAATGGAAGAAAATCACAAGCTATATCGTGAAAATTATGAAAAGAAAGGATTCTGAGGATAAAGTCAGGGATAGGGTAGTTCATGGTAATTAAACTAAGTGGGTTGGTACGCTGAAGTAATGACAGCTTGCTGTCCTCCCAGCGTATGTTTCATCCCAAGGTACAAAGAGGAGGGTGGTTTAGTGAGGTGAAAGTCCCACACAAATCCACAGCATTGCACTGCCCGCTGTCGGAAATGGCATTAGCTTCCACCCCACCTCCGGGCAAAAAAAAAAAAAAAAAAAAAAAAAAAAAAAAAAAAAAAAAAAAAAAAAAAAAAAAAAAAAAAAAAAAAAAAATGGAAAGAAATTAATGGAAAAGCTTGAGCAATTAAGTACAAACATGGATCAAAAACTACAAAGGAAAGACATACGACAACTATCAGGAAGATTAGAAGAACACATAGAAGAAACGATCAAGAAGTATGAAAATTTAGAGACAGAGGTTCTGATGCATAGAGAGAAAATAGAAAATTTACAAGAAAATATACAAGTAGAAGTTATTAGAGGAATGAGTAAGAACATGAATAAGGTGAAAGAAGAAATAACAAAAGAAAATAGCAAAGAAATTGAACATATTCGAAGATGTTTAATTCAGAGGGGTAGAGAAATCACATGTTTAGAAGAAGAAGTATGAAAAGAGATTATAGAAATCAGAAATGGAACAGAAAGGGACGTTTGTATGAACAGAAAGATGATAGAAAATGAAATAAAGGAAATTAAGAAATCATACGAGGCATACAATGAGAAATTGCAAAATGAGGATCTAAAGAATGGAAAGGAGAATCAAGCAGATCTCCTAAAGAATATAGAGCAAATATCAAAGGAAATAGAGAACTGGAAAATGAGAAATTAAAGGAGTAGGGAAATGGAAGAATCAGAAGTGAAGAATCAAATGGAGTGGAACATGAGGAAGAAACTAGATGATATTTACAAAGAAATGAAAAATGATGTTGAGAATATGACAAAACAAATATAGGTCAGGGATAATAAATAACACTTATATTCAAAGTTCTTCAGACGAAACCCTGAGATTTGATGGAAGCATTAGAAAATTACATCCTCAAGTTTTCCTCAAAATTTTGCAAAATAAAATGAAACATCTTGATAACTTTGATGACATCAGAGAAGTTATTAGAAAACTTTTGATAGGTCAAGCACTTTTATGGTATACGAGTCAAGAGGCAAATTTTAATAATTTTAATGATTTTGAGAACAGCTTTGTAAAATTGTATTGGGGAGAAATTGTACAAGGGGAAGTAAGAGAAAAACTCTATTTTGGTTAGTATGATGAGAAACGAGGGAACTCTATGTACAATTATGCACTTTTATTATATTCCCAGGCTCAGTATTTAGAACCTATTATCAAAGAAGAGGAGATAATTATGTTCATTTCTCGTCATTTGAAGTCTCAAATATCGGAAACAATAGCGGTACAAAATATAAAAAGTTTTGAGCAATTAAGTAACTATTTGATGCGTATAGAGCGAAATCTGGTAAGCAATAAAAGATTTAATAACAATAATGCAAATAATTTTAATAACAGTAACAGTAGTATAAACAGTAACAATGACAACAGAAATTTTAATAATTCTAACTACCAAAACAACTCTTACCCTAATTCTAGAAATAATAACAATTTTAATAACAACAATAGAAGACAAAACTTTAATAACAATATCGTTACTGGAAATAGACCACAGTATACAGAGGTAAATAATTATCCCAACAGTATGAACAATAATAGTAATGATAATCGAAATACTAGTAATTACAATTATCAAAGTGATTATAGAAGGAATTACCAAAATTCAAATTCAAACTATATTAATGGTAATAACCGTTATAACCCTAACAATAGTGACAATGATAGACAGTTTACCAATGATAGATATAATAATAACCAAGGCAACAATGTCAGTAATGACCGTACTTTCACAAGAAGGAACTCTGATGGTGACATGTTGCAAAATAGGCAAAACGCTCAGAATACAAGTTATGATAACCGCAGAATTCATTTTCAAAGGTCTAGAAGTATAGACAGGCCAGGTAGTAGAAATTCTTCACCAATTTCTGTCAATAGAGATAATGTTCGTAATGCAGGTGCAGATTTTTCTTCCAATGATCAAAATTCCAGTCTCAATCTTGCTGGTGCTAGAAATTCACAGAATTTTCATTAACGGGTGAAGTGATCAGCAGTCTGTACGGTTACGTTCACCCCAGAGAGTTTCTAAAAACAAGAGATTGCATTCATGATAATAATAAAAATATTTTAGTTTCAGTAAATGGTAAAATTAAAAATACAGATGTAAACATTTTGATAGATAGTGGTTCAGAGACATCTTTGATAAATGAAAATATTATAAATAAATTGAATTTGCAAGAGCACGTGATTGAAGTTCCTAAAGTAAATTTAATAGGTTTGAACTTAAAGAAATTAAGTGAAGTAAACAGATCAATAATACTTCAATTAAAATTGGATAGTACTGATGTTGAAGTACAGTTATTGATTGTAAATAACATGGAATTCGATATTTTATTGGGCTCAGATGAATTATATAAAAATAATGGACACATCAATTATGAAAATAGGAGAGTAACTTTGAAGGGTATGAGTGTAGAGCTTAATGAACAAGAAGGGATAAAGAAGATTTTGAATATAAAAATGAAGAAAAATGAAAGGAGAGAAGATTATGAGGAGAAAGCATCTGGGAAAAATGGAAGATATGATGAAGAAAATTCTAATGTTGAGAATTTTAATGAAAAAGTTGATGATAATAATGGATTGGATACACAAGTAATGGATAGGAATGAATTTTATGAGTATGAGTTAGATCTCAAAGAAGATAATAAATGGAATGAGTTCTATATGGATTGTGATGATGAGAATAGATTGGAGGTTAAAAGATTGTTTGGAAATTATGAAGATTTATACAATGAAGTACCCAGAGTTGCAAGTAATTATATACATAGTCTAAAAGTTAAAAATATGGAAACATTTAAAGTTAAGAACTACCCTATACCCTATAAGTACAAAGATGATATGCAAAAAGCCATTAGTAAACTATTAAAAGATAAAATTATTGAACAAAGTACTACTCCTTTTATAAATCCAATAGTAATTGTAAGAAAAAAAGACGGTGATATACGCATTTGTCTAGATGCTAGGAACCTCAATAAAAGATGTGTACCTGAATTCGAGGCACCTTTAACAATAGAAGCTATTTTAGGTAGAATCTCAAAAACGAAAATATTAACCAAATTAGATTTGAAGCAGAGCTTTTGGCTAATTCCATTGGCTGAAGAAAGCCGTGACTATACAGGTTTCATGGTTGATGGTGAGGTTTTCAGATTCAGGATTGTTCCTTTTGGAACGCAGTCAGCTACTTCAGCTTTACTTAAGGCACTTCATAAAGTTCTCAACAAGTATGAGAAATTCGCTCTCCACTATATCGACGACATACTGATTTTTTCTGAAAGTCCGGAAGAACATCTCGAACATCTGGAAATAATCTTAAAGGCGTTAGATGAAGCAGGTCTAAAATTGAACCTAAAAAAGTGTAAGTTTTTCAAGAAAGAACTCATCTATTTGGGCTACAAAATTGACAACAAAGGAGTAAGTATGGATCCAAATAGAATCAAAATAATACAAGAATACAGAAGACCAACGAATTTGAAGACATTGCGAGGGTTCCTAGGCATACTCCATTATTTCAAAAGATTAGTTCCAAATCTTACAGAAAAGGAAATCACACTTATTGAACTCCTGCGGAAGAATGTAAAATGGAAATGGACTCATGAAAGGGAAACAGCTTTTCAAAACATCAAGGCAGAATTCACTACAAACATCAAAATTTTTCATCCTGATTATACAAAAACTTTCATCCTAAGGACAGATGCTTCTCAACAAAGATTTGCGGGCACCCTAGTGCAAAATCAAGGACAAGGAGAAGTTCCCATATCATTTGTTTCAAGGCTTACTAAGAAATCAGAACGCAACTATAGTGTTAGTGAGCTTGAGCTTACCAGCATACTATTCTGTGTGAACAAGCTTCGGTTTTTCCTATTGGGAAATGAGTTCATAATAGAAACTGATAATCAAGCACTGACTACAATACTTAAAAATAAATATGGTAACAACCGTATTCACAGATGGGCATTACTCCTCCAAGAATATTCTTTCCAAATTAAATATGTGCCTGGAAAAAAAAATGTAGTATCAGATGCATTAACAAGGATGGATGGAGAAATTAGTAAAGAAAATGGGAACAAAAAAAATAGGAGTGAACATCATGAAAGAGGACACAGGAATATTCTCACTCTAGACAATTTTAGAAGATCAACAAAATTTAACTGAAATGGAAAAACGACGAGCACAGGTCAATTCAAACAGTGTAAGGTACAAGATCATTACCGACAAGGAACTATATGTCATAACTAGAACTTTAACAATGAAGATAATCAAGGAACTGCATCTGAAATACTATCATGTAGGAATAAGAAAAATTTACAACACATTCAGAGAAAACTATGTATCTAGAAATGATTTGTCAATAACGAAAGAAGTTATTAGAAAGTGCGAAGTGTGCCAATTAAGCAAGGACAAGAATTTTCATAATGAAAATATGCCAAAATCTATTGTTACGACTCATCCTTTAGAACTAATATCAGTTGATTTTATTTCCAATTTAATACCGAGTTTAGAGAGCAATCGACACATCTTCATTATCATTGATAACTTTTCAAAATTAGTAACCTTGTATCCTTGCCAACGTACGAACCAAAAAGTGGTGAAGAAATGCTTAACTAATTATATCCTAGAAGTAGGTATGCCAGAACAATGTCTAATGGACAATGCCACCTATTTTAATAATAAAAATTCGAAAATTTGGCTAACAAAATCAAAAATAAAACCTGTCTTTACAAGCATAAGAAACCTTCGTTCAAACCAAGGCGAAAGATATGTCAGGGAAGTGGTAAAATGTCTTAGAATACTTGTACATCGGGAACAATACATGTGGGAAAGTAAATTAAAAATAATAGAAAATAGTATTAATAATATACCACATGAGGTCACAGAGGAAGCACCCATAAGGATCATGAAAATAATTATTCCAGACAGACCTTGGGAGCCAGAAACTATAAAACCATATCATGAAATAGTTAAGGAAACATATAACAAGATAGTCAAAAGAGCTGAAAAATATAAGTTAAAACGCAACAAACAAATCAAAAAGAGGACTACTTTTAAACGAGGGGACTTGGTAATAGTTAAAGCTCTAAGGGTTCCGAATAGAAAACAAAACACTTGTGCAAAACTGCTATTACCTTTCGAAGGTCCATATAGGGTTGAAACTCAAAACGGGGTGAACAGCTATCTTTTAGTCCAGCCTGATAATGGGAACATCAGAGGTATATTTAACGTGGACGTACTGTACAGATGGCTACCTCCCATTAATTAGATCTAAGTGCCTAATTAAAATAATTTAAAATTTGTGAATATTAGCATTGAATACTATAATAATGTAATCTTGAGAAAATGAATCGGAAAATACTTAAATTAGTAATGAATAATGTAGGAAATTTTATTTGCAAAATTCTAAACTTCAAGAAGTTAGAATGTTTACAAAAAAATTTGGGGTATGTTATAATGTAATATATGGCTGTAATAGTAGCATGTGACAATTTATTTGGCAGAAGAAGTTATTTGATATGAAAGTCTTATCGTTTATTTGTAAGAGGCAAAAAACTAAACTAAAATGGCATCGTCATGCCAAAAATAACAATAAATTTACAAATCATAACCAAATCTAGTCATTATAAGAAGTTAAAATTCAAATGAGATTTTAAAATTGTTGTAAATGGGTTTTCTTTATTCTTTCTTAATTATAATAAGGTAAGTAATTTTTAACAATAATTAAATGAATATTGTCTTTGTTGCTTGATACATTTATTGTTGTCACAAGGACAAAGGCTGGCGTCCAGCGGGAAATTTAAAATATCTCACAGATCATAAGTTAAAAACAGTAACATTATATTTACCAGACTCTTATAAATAGTAACCCACGACAATATATATATATATATATATATATATATATATATATATATATATATATATATATATATATATATATATATATATTATAATGATTTTTAATTATTTAATTTTAATATAAACCTTCCTGTAAAGATAAATTTCAATTCACCTCACGTTGATGTATATTATCGCAGCGACAATTCTTGTACATACAACTTAAAACCTTATGTAAGAAATTTCTACTTTGACAGTAGTTGTCAAAAATATGCCCGGCTCTAATAAATATTAATTTAGTATTTCTAAAAATGAATTTATATGTGTAATCGACCCAATACTCTTCTCTCAGGGTGGGATCAAAAAAATTAATTAATCAAAATTTGTTTAAATTTTTACGTATCTCTTAATAAATCTGTTTCACTATCGGTCAGAACCTATAGTAACTGTATGTTTAATATTATAAAAGGCACTTTAAATCTCTGATGACGTTTCCAATATTTCTCTCACTGAAAATTACCAGCTGTCACTGATTTGATCGACATTTTCATTTAATATTTAATAAAAAATGTTTAATTTTCTGAAATGATGTTATAAAAAGACTATAGTGAGTAGGAATGCAAAATTCTATATTATACTACTAGATTCAAATACAAATTAACAAATTAATATTCCCAAGATTATCACAACGAAACAACAGTCGTAATTTCTACGAAACTTGAAATCACTACAACCTATATGCTATAAATTAACCTAATGAAAAACGTTTAATAAAAGTTCCAATTGTCGATCTAAATCTTGATATGGATAAATGTCAAAAACAAGCTTCACTCAAATTTTTCTAGTTCAAAACTTTTCTTCTCTTATGTGAATTTACTTATATGATTTATTAATTTTGTTTGCAATCAAAAATCTAATAGATGCATCTATGATAAATTTAATTTAAAAATAGGCCTCATTATTTCTAGAGAAAATATTGTAAGAAAACTGGATCGGACTCACCAACTAATAACTGGACAACTCGTACAATTCTAATTGATCTTAGAATTCAGGAAACTTTCTAAATTTTATTTAGAAATCTGGAACACATTCACTACACACGATGCAATTCTTATTCGAATTATGCACGCATTGGCTTTATAATGACATGGCTTTTGAAACTGGTTGTATACATATACAACTTCTACTATCTACTAAATATTGAGACAACTCTAATTACGATGTTGCCTCTTCGGGATTTCAAACACAACTAACTAAACTTTCTTCAAATAAATAAATCTCCTCTCCTTTGGTTACGAAAAATTCCTTTTTTTAAAAAAAATACTAATTTATGTTTCCCTATAACAAAGAGAGATTTGAATTCTTTTATTATCATTGTAATTCTGATAGCAGAGACATCTGTATTTTAAAATGTCAAATATATTCTCCAAAATGTAATATAATTCTGTCTATCAATAAATATATTCTACATAAACGTCATCCGAAAATTAAAATGTCACATTCGATTTGTATACCGAATCTTTCAAAATTATTGATTATACCTATAAATACAGTGTGTATCGAAAGTATTGCATACAAATATAAATAGTTTTCCTTATTTCAATGTTTCTTTTACATTTTAAATAGAGGAACTGTATTAATATATATATATATATATATATATATATATATATATATATATATATATATATATATATATATATATACAAATTGTAACTAACTATTTTACATATAGATTTTGTTAAATCAACGTCAACGTTTATTTTCATGGAGAACACGATGTAGCGTCGCTCCCATGAAAGTGCAAAAATCATTATTTTTCTGTAACATGATATTTGTGTTACTTAATGTGTTTATTTTATAAAAACGCAACGTAGCATCGTTCTCATGAAAATACGGAAATCGTAATCTAATGTTTGACATTGCGTAACATTACTTAAACATAAGCATTTTTTCCTATATAACAACTCCCCCCTTAATTAAAATTGTTGTTTAATAAACAACAATTTGGAGAATAAAAACCAAAATACATAAAATCACAATACAATATATACAAAGATTTCAAGATTGAAAGGAAAATACGCAAAATACAAAAAAATTAAAATATAAAGGTATACAATAAACCATGAAATTGCCAATTTTCGATTTCCACTTCCTCAGAGACTTCGATGTCAAGTTTGGTTCTTCTTTCTGGCAGAATGTTATGGATTCTGATTAAAACATCATTTGGTTGGGCCGGAGCAGGCTTTCCTGGTGATTTGTTGAATTTAATATTTCTACATTTATAACAGGTGTAGAGGACGATCAAGGCAACGATGAGTGAACCAAGAAATATTTTTCTCAACAAACGGTTTGTTTATGAGTTCATCTAAATTTTTTGAGTATTGGTCCAGTTTGTATTTGTCACTTGCAGATCATTCAAGTTAATGTTATTAAGATCTAGTGGTTCTATTTTGGGTACTTCTACTTTGTTTGGAATGTCCAGACAACAGTTGTTATCAACCATTACCGGATGAAGTACATGAGAAATTATTATAGTTTTTCTGGTACTATCTTGTATTTTAGTAATGCCAACAAAAGCGGAACATCCTGAGTATAGCTGTAAAATAGAATTTACATTTACGGTTGATGTTTTCATTTTTGTGTCTGGAATACTTATGGTTACGTGTACCGGTTCAGCATTTTTTCCTATATAACATATATATATATATATATATATATATATATATATATATATATATATATATATATATATATATATATATATATAAAATCTCTCAATATCTTAGGGATTCCGTCGTAAGTAGGGCTGAATGAAACTCTTATTTACTACCCAACGTTTCGAAAAATTTTTATTTTCTTTTTCAAGGCTGAAATATGGACATGTTGGTACATTTCATTAATTAACAATTTTTTTTTATACTTACGTGTAAAGTGAGTTAATAAATATTAAAATAGTTCATACTCGGAACAACAACAAAAAATATATTTTATGTATAGATAATTTTTAAGTACTAATTCAAAAGAATCTTTTTGATTTGAAGGAACATTATATGTCACAGTTGGAGTGACAGTTTTTTGATTGAGACATAACCTAGTTGATGTGTTCAACTTTATGACTTAAGAGACAGTCTTTATTATTAGTAGCATGACTTGTCACTTAATCATGATCCTATGAACAAAGGAAGTCCTATATATCATATATTCTCCCTTGTCAACGAGCGAAAGTTGTGAGGTATAATACTCTCACTAATTACCCCACTCAATCTCACGATAACAAGAGTGAATGTAGTATATACACAACAACTCCGTTATAACTCATTAGTTATATAGATGTTTATATTTATAAGTTAGAAATATCTACAATTTGATTGTTCTTATGTTGTTGGTTAAATGAAAGAAGATACGCATAAGTGTGATTAACATGGTTGCTCTCTCTCTTTTTATTCAGTGACTTTTCATCTAAGGCAGTCTCAAACATTTCTAGGCAGGATCTTTTGTGATAGTGGGATTCCGAATGTATAACCATGATGTTATTAAAATTTGGATGATGCCCAGTTTCTATGCTATGTTCAGCCAAAGCGCATGATTGTTTATTAAGTTTTATGTCACTTTTATGTTGGGTCACCCTGTCTTTTAATACTCTAGATGTCTGTCCATAATACACTTTGTCACAATTGTTACAAGAGATCTTATATACTACATTAGATTTTTTCAATACCTCATCCTTATATTTTGTTTTCGTTAAAATATTATTAATTGTGAATCTATACTTATAAGTTAGTTTGATTTGATTTTCATGCTTAAAAACGTTTAAAATATTCGTTGAGATATCCTGTATATATGGAATCGCTATATATTTTTTAGGTTCAGTTTCTTGGTTATTCTCATTATCATTATTTGTGATTCTTTCTTCTTGTACTCTGGTGTTGAAAATTAATTTTTTTAATAGTTGAGGTGGATAAGAGTTATTTATGAAAATTTCATACAATTTTTTTAAGTTTTTTTGTTGTAATGTTGGATGGCAGATTTTTTGAATTCTATTTTTCATAGTCAGTACTAAATTGATCTTAATCTTTTCTGTGTGGTTTGAAAAATAATTGATGTACCTCTCAGAACTCATTGGTTTTTTATACCAGTCTAACTGTATTATATTATTTTCATTTCTTATCAATCTGGTGTCTAAAAAAGGAATGCTATTTTCTGCCTCATGTTCAATAGTAAATTGTATGAATTCATTGTATGCATTAAAAATGTTTAAAATATGATCATGTTTGTTATTAGGTATTGCACAGATAATGTCATCAACAAATTTTTTTAAAAAAGGAAGTTGGAAGTTGAGTTTCACTATGCAAGAATCAAGTAGATCATCCATAACATACTGTGCAGCTATTGGACTTATAAATTGTCCCATTGGTGTACCTAAAATTTGCTTAAAATATTTTCCTTCAAAGTTACAATAAGTGGAATCAAAAATAAAGTCTAATAAATTAACAAAGACATTTTTTGGAATATTGGTGTAATTTTTTATACGATCCCATCTTTTTGCAACGCTTTGTTTAAAAAGTTGTATTGGAATATTACTAAACAAGGAAACCACATCAAGACTAATAAGTACATAACCTCTTGGTAACTGTTTGTCATTTATAAAGGATGAAAAATGAAAAGAATCTTCAACATAATAGTCATTATTACAATTGTATGCATTTGTAAGGATATCAGTTATGAATTTAGTAATATTACTGTTTGGTGCATTAATCGATGAAACAATAGGTCTTAAAGAAAGGGTGGGCTTGTGTATCTTGGGAAGTCCATAAAACTTAGGAGATGTCTGATTATAAGTTGTTAAACTTTTGGCTTGTTGTTCAGAAATAAATTTTTGTTTTTTAAGTGATGATACTAATTTGTTTGCTTTTTGCTGTAACGTAGAAGTGGGATCATTTTTGAGTTGTTTATAATATTTTTCATCATTTAATATGTTATAGGATAAGGTTATATATTCAGTTTTATCCATTATCACTGTTACGTTGCCTTTGTCTGATCTGGTAACCATTATTGAAGGATTATTTTTTTAAAAAACACTACTTTGCCTAAATAGTGTCTGTAAATAATTATATGATGTTGGTTTATGAAAAAAGTTGGTTAATATATTAGTTATTTGAGATCTATAAATATTTTGTTTTTTTGAATTACATTGTTCAATAATAGTTTCAACATCAGCCAGAAGTTTTTTGATAGAAATATCTTTGACGTTAGGTGAAATAATAAACTTACTTCCAAGTGATAAGAACTGTTGAATTTCTGATGGAATTTCAACGCTTGAAATGTTTTTTATCCAATTTGGTTGTGTTTTAATGAAAGAGTTATATTGGTTATTTAACGATTTTATTTTTTGTATATTTGTGTTTTTTATTCTTTGGAAATGATGTTCATATGTTAATTTTTGTCTGTTTAAAAATTCATTGAAAATTATTCTAGGTAATTTTATCAATATTTTATTTTCAAATCGGATAAGAGACTCTTCAAGGTTTCTTACGGTTAAATGTGTATTAGTAATTTCTAAATTCAAAATCTTGTTTTCTAACCTATACGTAAGTATAAAAAATTGTTAATTAATGAAATGTACCAACATGTCCATATTTCAGCCTTGAAAAAGAAAATAAAAATTTTTCGAAACGTTGGGTAGTAAATAAGAGTTTCATTCAGCCCTACTTACGACGGAATCCCTAAGATATTGAGAGATTTTTGATTTATCTACCGTCAAGAATACCATTTTGCTTCATTTAATTGTTATGGGGTTTTACCACAGAATTCACTTTGAGTATGGATTAGAAACAGTGAGAAATCTAAAATTTTGGGCAAATACGAACACCAAACTAGCTTCTATGAGGAACAGAAAAATATTTTTAATTAGATGTAGGAAATTAGGACTAACACCTAATCATATTACCAATTCAATAAAAAATGTAAAAGGACTTTTTGATGTAAACGAAGGACATACAGGAGAAAAAATCTACAGATTTCATAAAAGGTTAGAAAACAAGATTTTGAATTTAGAAATTACTAATACACATTTAACCGTAAGAAACCTTGAAGAGTCTCTTATCCGATTTGAAAATAAAATATTGATAAAATTACCTAGAATAATTTTCAATGAATTTTTGAACAGACAAAAATTAACATATGAACATCATTTCCAAAGAATAAAAAACACAAATATACAAAAAATAAAATCGTTAAATAACCAATATAACTCTTTCATTAAAACACAACCAAATTGGATAAAAAACATTTCAAGCGTTGAAATTCCATCAGAAATTCAACAGTTCTTAGCACTTGGAAGTAAGTTTAATATTTCACCTAACGTCAAAGATATTTCTATCAAAAAACTTCTGGCTGATGTTGAAACTATTATTGAACAATGTAATTCAAAAAAACAAAATATTTATAGATCTCAAATAACTAATATATTAACCAACTTTTTTCATAAACCAACATCATATAATTATTTACAGACACTATTTAGGCAAAGTAGTGTTTTTTAAAAAAATAATCCTTCAATAATGGTTACCAGATCAGACAAAGGCAACGTAACAGTGATAATGGATAAATCTGAATATATAACCTTATCCTACAACATATTAAATGATGAAAAATATTATAAACAACTCAAAAATGATCCCACTTCTACGTTACAGCAAAAAGCAAACAAATTAGTATCATCACTTAAAAAACAAAAATTTATTTCTGAACAACAAGCCAAAAGTTTAACAACTTATAATCAGACATCTCCTAAGTTTTATGGACTTCCCAAGATACACAAGCCCACCCTTTCTTTAAGACCTATTGTTTCATCGATTAATGCACCAAACAGTAATATTACTAAATTCATAACTGATATCCTTACAAATGCATACAATTGTAATAATGACTATTATGTTGAAGATTCTTTTCATTTTCCATCCTTTATAAATGACAAACAGTTACCAAGAGGTTATGTACTTATTAGTCTTGATGTGGTTTCCTTGTTTAGTAATATTCCGATACAACTTTTTAAACAAAGCGTTGCAAAAAGATGGGATCGTATAAAAAATTACACCAATATTCCAAAAAATGTCTTTGTTAATTTATTAGACTTTATTTTTGATTCCACTTATTGTAACTTTGAAGGAAAATATTTTAAGCAAATTTTAGGTACACCAATGGGACAATTTATAAGTCCAATAGCTGCACAGTATGTTATGGATGATCTACTTGATTCTTGCATAGTGAAACTCAACTTCCAACTTCCTTTTTTAAAAAAATTTGTTGATGACATTATCTGTGCAATACCTAATAACAAACATGATCATATTTTAAACATTTTTAATGCATACAATGAATTCATACAATTTACTATTGAACATGAGGCAGAAAATAGCATTCCTTTTTTAGACACCAGATTGATAAGAAATGAAAATAATATAATACAGTTAGACTGGTATAAAAAACCAATGAGTTCTGAGAGGTACATCAATTATTTTTCAAACCACACAGAAAAGATTAAGATCAATTTAGTACTGACTATGAAAAATAGAATTCAAAAAATCTGCCATCCAACATTACAACAAAAAAACTTAAAAAAATTGTATGAAATTTTCATAAATAACTCTTATCCACCTCAACTATTAAAAAAATTAATTTTCAACACCAGAGTACAAGAAGAAAGAATCACAAATAATGATAATGAGAATAACCAAGAAACTGAACCTAAAAAATATATAGCGATTCCATATATACAGGATATCTCAACGAATATTTTAAACGTTTTTAAGCATGAAAATCAAATCAAACTAACTTATAAGTATAGATTCACAATTAATAATATTTTAACGAAAACAAAATATAAGGATGAGGTATTGAAAAAATCTAATGTAGTATATAAGATCTCTTGTAACAATTGTGACAAAGTGTATTATGGACAGACATCTAGAGTATTAAAAGACAGGGTGACCCAACATAAAAGTGACATAAAACTTAATAAACAATTATGCGCTTTGGCTGAACATAGCATAGAAACTGGGCATCATCCAAATTTTAATAACATCATGGTTATACATTCGGAATCCCACTATCACAAAAGATCCTGCCTAGAAATGTTTGAGACTGCCTTAGATGAAAAGTCACTGAATAAAAAGAGAGAGAGCAACCATGTTAATCACACTTATGCGTATCTTCTTTCATTTAACCAACAACATAAGAACAATCAAATTGTAGATATTTCTAACTTATAAATATAAACATCTATATAACTAATGAGTTATAACGGAGTTGTTGTGTATATACTACATTCACTCTTGTTATCGTGAGATTGAGTGGGGTAATTAGTGAGAGTATTATACCTCACAACTTTCGCTCGTTGACAAGGGAGAATATATGATATATAGGACTTCCTTTGTTCATAGGATCATGATTAAGTGACAAGTCATGCTACTAATAATAAAGACTGTCTCTTAAGTCATAAAGTTGAACACATCAACTAGGTTATGTCTCAATCAAAAAACTGTCACTCCAACTGTGACATATAATGTTCCTTCAAATCAAAAAGATTCTTTTGAATTAGTACTTAAAAATTATCTATACATAAAATATATTTTTTGTTGTTGTTCCGAGTATGAACTATTTTAATATTTATTAACTCACTTTACACGTAAGTATAAAAAAAAATTGTTAATTAATGAAATGTACCAACATGTCCATATTTCAGCCTTGAAAAAGAAAATAAAAATTTTTCGAAACGTTGGGTAGTAAATAAGAGTTTCATTCAGCCCTACTTACGACGGAATCCCTAAGATATTGAGAGATTTTTGATTTATCTACCGTCAAGAATACCATTTTGCTTCATATATATATATATATATATATATATATATATATATATATATATATATATATATATATATATATATATATATTGAACATAATTCAATAACACAGAAACTAAAATAATATAACTCATATCAGCATACTACACAGAATTATATAAACCAGTATCGGTTAATGAAAATATTTCCAATATACAGAAGATTTAATGCAGTATTTAAAAAAACTGTATATGTCTTACATGTACAAAATATTCTGGAGCATATATACATCATCTGTTAAGTGTTAGAGAATTATTAGCACCTATTTTGATCAGGATACATAATATCTATTACCTTATTAAAGTAAAAATATATATATATATATATATATATAGAAGAGATAGTTCTTCACTACTTAGATGGAAGTATAATTGAAATTCTCACTCTCACAAATATATTGAAGTTTGGAACATTTGATTCAATATCTTTAATATGATACCAAAAGAATTCATTGATAAAGTAATCTATTCATAATGGAATACAATATATGAGCAAGAGTAATAAGAAATTCGAATAAAAAGGATAAAACTTACCTTTAAACACAGTAGTTCATTTAAGAAGCATATCGACAATCCATTGTAAGTAATAAATAACAAGTTATAAATCAAAATTCCTTAATTAAAAGAAACATGTAATCCATATTCTAAGAATATTCATTGAACATTAATAATAGTTACAATAAATAAACATGTAATAATTTAATTATTTAACATTTAGAGAGTTTTGGTTATATATATCAAATAATGTCAGAAATGTGATAAAATCATTTTATCAATTGACTGGAATAAGGTTATAAATTGAAAAAGAAGCAGAACCATAGAAATCTATATTTATTGAGTCAAGAAAGATGTGAATTTTATGGTTTGTAATTATATATTAGGAATTAGAAAATGAATCTGAAATCAAGATATTTATGATTTCGGATAGCAACGAAAAATAAAAAAAGGCGGGTTGGTTGTTGATTTTTGAATGATGATGGAAGTCGGAGATTAGAAAACTTAATTGGTTGAAGAATTTAAAAAGAGAGAATTAAGTTATTGTACAAAGATGTGAGTTATTCCATATATTAATTCGAAATAGCTAGTATAAGGATATTAAAATCATAATTTCTACGAAGATATATACAATATATAAAAAAATACATGTTATTGAAGGCTATGGTACAAATGAAAGAGTCATTTCAAATTGAATAATTAGTTCATGTGGTACGGAATCGTAATGTAAAGTACCTGAATAAGATATTAAGCATTGATTGGGAATTCGAGGCTGGAGTATAATAGAAATTACAAACACGTGTTACCTGTAACAAGAAATCTAGTAAAAAAAAACATCTCCATCTGGACGACATATGTATGCATGACATGGTTTTTTAACAGACAGAATTTCAAGAAAGGAATATTAGTGGTTGAGAGGTTAGTTGATGAGATATGGGACTTCAAAATTAAAAAAATTATGGTGGTGAACAGAAAGAAGTTACAGAAACCAATAGGGAATCAAACAATAAGAGAAGAGAATAAGACGAAGTTTAGGAAAAGAAAATAAAAATGAATTATATGACAGGATTATGGGAACGAAATCTGGAAAACGAAAAGAAATTGTACATGCTAAACTATGGATATAAAAACGATGTGTACATAAAAGGTTTATGATTAACAAGTAATATTTAAAAACATATTTAAATAAAAATTATATAAACATGGATTGATAATAGAAGAAATGATAGACATGTTGATATGAATTATGGAAATGAAAATAGAAGTTACAGAAATAAAAAACGAATATATGGAAATGGAGATAAATTTTATGACAACAAGTATTGTGAGAATAGAAGAAATTCTAGAAACTTTGATAGAAGATATGATAATGAAAATAGAAATGAAATTAAGCAACAAAATAGATGGACAGGATGAAATAATTACATTTATAGGAACAAACGGACGGAAGTTATATGAACTAGGCATATATATGATACAAAAGATTGAATTGAAGGATGAAAAAGAAGTTAATATGTAAGCATAGTCGATGAAGAAGTTAGAAACAGACATAGTTATTGATGAATTGATGAAATAATTGATTTTGAATAGATAGATAGAATTAAATGGTAAAATAATTGAATTTGAGGAGGTAAATATGGAAGTATTGGCAATTGAAGAGGATAATAGGAAGTTATGGATTATAAAGAGGAATGGAATTATGGTAGAATTGGAGTTAGTGAGTGGAAATAAGGAATATGAAGAGAAAGTGAAGAGTTTGATAATGAAATATGAAGGATTGATTGGAAAAGAAACTAGACTGGCTAACCATTATGAGTGTGAGATAGAATAAATAGAAGATGTGAAAAGTAATGGTAATTGGACAGATTGTAATGAAGAATATTATGAAGTTATAAATGAATTAATAAAGACGTATAACAAAAGAATTTCGAAGGAACTAAGGGTTGCTTGACTAAAATATCGATGTAATAAAGGAGAAGAATACTGAGAAATGTTAAAGTGAAATCATATCCAGTTCCATGTAAGTTGTTTAGGCAGAGTAGAATAAAAGAGAGTTGAAATATCACAGATCATAGAAGAAATTGATCAACATGTATATAGGGAATTTTAGAATAACAAATAACAGTACGTTACGTGAAATTTCAATAGATATAGTAGATTTAAGAAGTTTTATGGGAATTAGGAATAATAGTTTAATTTGATTCGAGATAATTTTGAGATATGTTGATAATTATTTAATAGATAATATTATGTTACTAATTTATAAATAGTTAGATTTAGTGTAGATATATGATAGGTATTAGAGATATAATAATAGTTTGGGAAATTAATCGCCGTATTCAAAGAACATAATGAAAGAAGGATAATACACAAATTTAGATTTGCCTCCAGAAAAAAAAAGAATTAATTTTAAATTGGAAATTTAAATGTGAAGAAGATCTCAAGGTATTGAGAACTCTTAAAATTTAAATTTGAGGGGATTTGAACATAATTCAAGAACACAGAAACTAAAATAATATAACTCATATCAGCATACTACACAGGAATATATAAACCAGTATCGATTAATGAAGATATTTCCAATATACAGAAGATTTGATGCAGTATTTAAAAAAACTGTATATGTCTTACATGTACAAAATATTCTGGAGCATATATACATCATCTGTTAAGTGTTAGAGAATTATTAGCACCTATTTTGATCAGGATACATAATATCTATTACCTTATAAAAGTAAAAAAATATATATATATAGAAGAGATAGTTCTTCACTACTTAGATGGAAGTATAATTGAAATTCTCACTCTCACAAATATATTGAAGTTTGGAACATTTGATTCAATATCTTTAATATGATACCAAAAGAATTCATTGATGAAGTAATCTATTCATAATGGAATACAATATATGAGCAATAGTAATAAGAAATTTGAATAAAAAGGATAAAACTTACCTTTAAACACAGTAGTTCATTTAAGAAGCATATCGACAATCCATTGTAAGTAATAAATAACAAGTTATAAATCAAAATTCCTTAATTAAAAGAAACATGTAATCCATATTCTAAAAATATTCATTGAACATTAATAATAGTTACAATAAATAAACATGTAATAATTTAATTATTTAACATTAAGAGAGTTTTGGTTATATATATCAAATAATGTCAGAAATGTCATAAAATCATTTTATCAATTGACTGGAATAAGGTTATAAATTGAAAAAGAAGCAGAACCATAGAAATCTATATTTATTGAGTCAAGAAAGATGTGAATTTTATGGTTTGTAATTATATATTAGGAATTAGAAAATGAATCTGAAATCAAGATATTTATGATTTCGGATAGCAACGAAAAATAAAAAAAGGCGGGTTGGTTGTTGATTTTTGAATAATGATGGAAGTCGGAGATTAGAAAACTTAAATGGTTGAAGAATTTAAAAAGAGCGAATTAAGTTATTGTACAAAGAAGTGAGTTATTCCATATATTAATTCGAAATAGCTAGTATAAGGATATTAAAATCATAATTTCTACGAAGATATATACAATATATATAAAAAATACATGTTATTGGAGGCTATGGTACAAATGAAAGAGTCATTTCAAATTGAATAATTAGTTGATGTGGTACGGAATCGTAATGTAAAGTACCTGAATAAGATATTAAGCATTGATTGGGAATTCGAAGCTGGAGAATAATAGAAATTACAAACACGTGTTACCTATAACAAGAAATCTAGTAAAAAAAACATCTCCATCTGGACGACATATGTATGCATGACATGGTTTTTTAACAGACAGAATTTCAAGAAAGGAATATTAGTGGTTGAGAGGTTAGTGTTTCTTTTTATCTTTGTTGGTACCAACATTCGGGTTAGAGATGTACATTTATAATAAAAAAAAAGAAAGGTAATAACATTGACTTGAGTACTTACCATTTATATTTAACAAATATTTTATTGTTTGACATTTCAATATTATATTAGTATTTAAGATAGTTCATCACTTACTTTAAATTTATAATACATAATTCTTGATCAATATAATATAGTTGTTGTATTAAAGGTATTCTTGAAACTATTGTTTATGTTCAGATAAATATTACTTCAACTGCTGATATGAGTGACAGTTGGAATCGATTATTCTACTGATAATTTCCATCTATTTTAATTGTGAGACAAAATCGATTGCTTTATTGAAAGTTTCTATACATAGGCGCACCAATAATATAAAAAATATAATATCAGTTATTTGAATGATTCATATATATGTAAAATATTGTAGATATAGAGTTAAAATCACTTCCAGATCCCAAAGAGTAGTAAGAGTTTATCATGCTCTCCACATAAATATATAAATACATAAAAAATTTTCTTTACTTCATTACTGAGCTAGCTATACTAGAGTTGAATATATTAAATTGATAATATAACAATTATAGTGGTATTGTCGGCAAAGTATACAACTATAACAATCCATTATAATATATATATATATATATATATATATATATATATATATATATATATATATATATATGAGATCAAAAATGGATATCGCGTCAATTTACCAAAAAAAAGGGAAAACAACAAGTGTTTTCATGGGAAAGCACACAAAAATAGAGAGGTTACTGAAGAGGAGTGGTATTCGTAAACATGCACATTTCTAGCTCATTAGCCTTCATCAGTACGGTATAACCAAGTATGGATGTGGAACTTGGGAGCAACGATGTTGAATGAAACATGGAAGATCATAAACAACGGAAAATAACAGGACAACCAAACGCACATTTGTGCCATCAATTGGAAGATTCCGATTTTGGAACAACAACCAATATCAACACGGAGGCGCATAAAGCCCTCCTGTCTAGAAAAAACCGACCCTGGGCGAAGAAACAAGGTCAAAAATGGATAACGCGAGAATTTTACAAAAACAAAGAGGAAACAACAAGTGTTTTCATGGGAAAACACGCAAAAATAAAGAAGTTACTGAAGATGAGTGGTGACCGTAAACATGCATGTTTCTAGCTCGATAACCTTCATCAGTACGGCATAACCAAGTATGTATGTGAAACTTGGGAGCAACTATGTTGAATGAAAAATGGAAGAACAAAAACAACGGAAAATAACAGGACAACCAAACGCACATTCGTGCCATCAATTGGAATATTCCGATTTTGGAACAACAACCAATATCAACACGGAGGCGCATAAAGCCCTCCTCCCTGGGAAAAACCAACCCAGGGTGAAGAAACAAGATCAAAAATGGATATCGCGTGAATTTAACAAAAACAAAGAGCAAACAAGAAGTGTTTTCATGGGAAAGCACACAAAAATAGAGAGGTTACTGAAGAGGAGTGGTATTCGTAAACATGCATATTTCTAGCTCATTAGCCTTCATCAGTTCGGTATAACCAATTATGGATGTGAAACTTGGGAGCAACGATGTTGAGTGAAACATGGAAGAACACAAACAACGGAAAATAACAGGACAACCAAACGCACATTTGCGCCATCAATTGGAAGATTCCGATTATGGAACAACAACCAATATCAACACGGAGGTGCATAAAGCCCTCCTGTCTGGAAAAAACCAACCCAGGGTGAAGAAACAAGATCAAAAATTGATAACGCGTGAATTTAACAAAAACAAAGAGCAAACAACAAGTGTTTTCATGGGAAAGCACGCAAAAATAAAGCGATTACTGAAGAGGAGTGGTAACCGTAAACATGCATGTTTCTAGCTCATTAGCCTTCATCAGTACGGTATAACCAATTACGGATGTGAAACTTGGGAGCAACGATGTTGAATGAAACATGGAAGAACACAAACAACGGAAAATAACAGGACAACCATACGCACATTTGTTCCATCAATTGGAAGATTCCGATTTTGGAACAACAACCAATATCAACACGGAGGCGCATGAAGCCCTGCTGTCTGGAAAAAACCAACCCAGGGTGAAGAAACAAGATCAAAAATGGATAACGCGTGAATTTAACAAAAACAAAGAGCAAACAACAAGTGTTTTCATGGGAAAGCACGCAAAAATAAAGAGGTTACTGAAGGGGAGTGGTAACCGTAGACATGTATGTTTCTAGCATATTAGCCTTCATCAGTACGGTATAACCAAGTATGGATGTGAAACTTGGGAGCAACGATGTTGATTGAAACATGGAAGAACACAAACAACGGAAAATAACAAGACAACTAAACGCACATTTGTGCCATCAATTGGAAGTGTGTAGCAGGTTCTTTCCATATTATCATATACAAAGTGTCGCAAGTTTTTTTCCATGTTAACATCCCCTAAATTTTGCGTTTATCAAATTTTTTAATATAAGAAAAAATTTTATGGACGCAAATTTTACTTCAAATATTCCATTTTTTTAAATTTTTCCATTCACTATTATATTTGTACAAATCTTTTATGTTGAAAACACCTCTTATTTCTCCACCTTCCATATATCTTAGAATATAGCTATTCACTCCATTCTCATCTTCTATTACATATGGTCCCTGAAAAGGTGGTTTCAGTTTTGCGCATATTTGTTTATTTTTGGCTGATACCCTTAGAGCACGGACGATTACTAAATCTACTTTTTTAAATGTCGTTTTAACTTTTCCCCTTTTTTGCATTCTTCGTAAATAATTATTTGCATTGTTTTGCAAATTTTTATTTACTCTTTCCAATACTTTTTAAAATTCTTCTGTGGTATTTATTTCCCATTTTCTTTGAGGTCTCAATTGTTTCATCAGATAAATTGGACTTTGGTATATTGTTCAAACAATTTTGAATTTCTTCTATGTGATTCTCCCATTTGTTATGATTTTCATTCCACAAAGTTATTCTCAGAAATTGTATCACTTCTCTTATGTATCTTTCAGATGGATTTGAAGCTGGATGCCGAATACTGATTGTCTTTAAATTTTTTTGATTTTAACCACAGAATTTCCTAAATCTTTCATTTGTGAAATAGGTAGCATTATCTATTATACAATTTCCAGGTTGTATAACTTCCTGCATATACTCTTGTAGTTTTCCATGATAACTTTACTTTTTGTTGTTTTTATAGAGTACAATTTTCCGAATTTGGAAAATAAATCAACCACACTATTAAAATATGGCAATTCCCTTATTTACTAGATATCAAATTGCTTAGGAAATCTATAGCAATTATTTCTCCACATCTCGTTGTTAAAATAGATTTTGCTATGTTTTAATTTCTTCTGTGTTTGCTTTTTCCCAATTGACAAATATGGCATGTACTGGTGATCATTTCCTCATTTTTGCAATACTTTGGTCACCTTTACTAATGTAATTTTCTCTAAATAATAACCATAATTTTCTAGCTCCTATATGTCCATTTCTTCTATGTAAATTCTCCAAAATCTTCTTAGTTAAATTTTCTGTTATAATAAATAAATCTGTTTCCCCATTTCTCTTTATCCATGTTACTATTATTATTTCTAATCCTGTTATAATTATTATTATCCACTCTATTTCTTTCTAGTCTTTGTAAATAGCTACTTAATTGTTAAATGTTTTTAATATTCTGAATGCTAATCGTTTCAGTTATTTCGCTTTTAAAATGTCTGGATATAAACATGATTATTTCCTCCACTGTTATGGGTGGATCTAGGAATTTAGCATTCATGAAAACTTTCATAGCATAATCATTCATGCTATTTCCTTTGCCTGCCTCATATTTGCCCGAGTAAAGTCTCTCTCTTACTCTTGCTTGAGCACTATTCCCCCTGAACTATTCCATGAATTGTTCTTCAAATTCCTCAAAATTATTCAAATCTTCCTCCTTACTTGTGTACCATACTAACGCATTATTATCCAGGTTTTCTCTTATCATTTCTTTTAGGTCTTCCTTACTTTGGATATTTTTTATTTTATTCTTTAGAATCTTTATAAACATTTTTGGGTGTATTTTTCGGTTATCCCCTTCAAATTTGTGTTCCCCTCTATTTCCTATATAATTGTTTATTATTTTCGTCTCCATCACTCCATTTCTCACTTCTGGGAAATTTCTATCTTCTTTTTGGTCATGCTTTCCCTGTCTTCCAATTTTCTTGTGATCTCCAATGTTTCATTTGATTGTTCTCTTTTGTGGATTCTACTTCCAGTTTGCTCAATTCTTCCTTTCAGAACTTATATCTCCTTCTGTATTTCCCTAATCTTCTTTTCTGATTTACCTCCTCTTGCTTTTGCTTCTCTTCACATGCTTCTTCAACATTTTGTTGAAATTCAGTCAAGGTTCTGTCTCATTTTTCCTCTAATTTTCCCATTCTTTCTTGAGTGTCTTGAACTCCCATTTTAATGTCCTCAACTTCTCTCTGAATCTCTCCTTTGAAATCCTTTTCTTTCTCCTCTATTTCCTCAATTCTGTTGATCTGTAAATTTTCTATTTCCATGATCCTTCCAATCACTTCTCCTCTCATTTCTTGTTTAGTAAATTCTATCTTATTTTTCATGTATGTATTTGATTCTTTCAATTTCTTCTCAACGTGTCCCAATTTTTCCTCCATTAATTTTATTATTAGTTCCTTAGTTTGTTTTATTTCTTCCTTGTTCTGGTCCATTTTTATATTCATGTTGTTCATGTTCCCATTTTGTTTATCCATTTTTATATTCAATTCTTGTTTTATTTCTTCCTTATTTTGGTCCATTTTTATATTCATATTATTCATATCTCCCCGTATACAATTCATATTCTCATTTTGTTTATCCATTTTTATATTCATTTCTTTCTTATTTTGATCCATCTTTCCCATCATCATTTGGAGCATACTCATTACGTCCATTTCCTCTTTTTTTCTCCGTTTCCCTGTATTTTTCCTTCTGTTGGTTTTTTAGACTCTTGTCTTCTGATTGCTATCCTCCCTGCTCCAAGTATTGCACCTGAAAATGTCCTCTTCCATTACTCCTTTCTTCCCTTTCTTCGTCATATCTACTTTCAACTCCTACCCGTTTTCCGTCCCTTAATGTCATTTTTCTTTCCATCTTATTTATATAATTTTTTTAATACAGTCAAAAAATTATTATTTAAATTCTATTTATAATCATTTGCAATTTTTTTATTCGCCCCACGCTGGATGCGTCACATTATTGTGGTTTATTACTCATGTGATTCCTTTATTGTTTGTATTATAGTTTACTTTATATAAATTATATGTTTTGATTCGCCCGGTATATTAAAATTTCTAAAATATGTCATGAAATATTTACACTCACCTTTCTAATACTTTTGAAATCCTAGTTTTAGTAATTTATATGAGAACTCAATAACCTCAGGATCTTGGGTTAATCGAATTAGATACAAAAATTTTAATTCATATTATAAGCGCCAAAAAACAATTTTTTTTATTTATTAAGAAGTTTCAAATAAAAAAAGGCATCCTTGCTTCTTTTTTCTCTGCAAAATTTTACAGAACGGTCCTGTACATTCTGTTTCGAGACCCCTCTCCAGTTACGATCAATCATACCAACTGATAACTTAAGCAATAGTCTCGAAATGGAATTCTCCAACAATGCAGTTAAATCTTTTCAAATGGAAAACGTTATTTAATGCGAAATCAAGGAAAACAAATACATTATTCAAATACAAAATTTTAAAAGGAATAACTTATCTACAGTGATCGTTCATTCAATACAAATTCACACAAATGAATTATTATTAAATAAAGTTACAATTATGTAACATATTATAAACACTAAATATCATCTGATGTCAAAAACTTTACAACATAAAATGGCGGATATGGTGAGGATTATTGTCTGTGAAATTTCTAAATTCAACGATATACACACAATACAAGTGAGTTTATTTAACTCTTTAAAACGAAATAGTTTTCAAATACCTGTTCACTTATGTCCAATTCACCTTGTTCAATTCTTCTTGTAGGATTCTTCCTGGGATACTCTACAGTTTCTCCTGTTTGGGCATGATGTTATATTTCATCTACATTAATACATCTTTGATGGGTTTAAAGAGTCAAATTCTTTCTGAGATGTATCGTGGAGATATCATTTCCACGATACAAAATTTTACTTTATTATACGGATAAATATTTAAGGTTAGTACTCTGCTATTTTTACCAATCTCTTGTTAATTTTCTATTTATCAGTTTCGTTCACACATTTTATCGAATTATTTTGAAGAATGATGTATTTCTTTTTATATTTACCATTCAAATTGGACCGCTTTTCTAGTAAATATTCCAAATTCTGTGCCAAAGATTCAATTTTCACCCCCATTTATTGTTGAAAAAATTCTACCTAGTTATTAGTGTTCATTATCAACAACTTCCACATTCCTTTTTTCTTAATTTTTCAATCCGCTTGCCGCTGATTAAAACATTTCAAGTATATTTCAGATTATAAAAAATTTTGTTGGTAAATCTCATTTCAGGTTTCAAATTGTTTATTTATCCTATTTATTCTATTGAACATGACAGATAATTTCACAAATGTCAGACATTATAACCCTTATGTTTTTATTATTTTGACTTTATTCCTTGACATATTCTAAAATAATTTTCTCGTGTTTCCAAAGAGTTTCTTACGATATCTAATTAGGATATTTCGAAACAAATCATAATCTTTCGACTTTTACTATGTGAAAAATACATTGTTACAATTTATATACGGTGACGTTCCAAAAAGTTCTCCCTTAATAGCTGGAATTCATGTTATCTCTACCATATGTGCATGTACAGGATATATTAAAAAAATTCTTTATATTTCTTTGGCTCGATTTACTATTTATTTTCTCTCTTGAATTATTTTCATTCCATAGATCATCTATATTTCTGATGATTTAAGTGGTAATCCAAATTTTAAATTTTATATTTACATACAGTGTGTAGCATGTTCCATGTTAATATATAAATATATATATATATATATATATATATATGTACATATATATATATATATATATGTATATATATATATATATATATATATATATATATATATATATATTGCACTATTTTATAACAACTACAAAAAGAAGATGAAATAAGTTACCTGTATTCTACACTCCTCTAATATAGTTTTAATGTACTTTAACATTTTCATAAATTAGACGTAGTTGTAGATACATATTTATACGATGATAATAATTTCTTTTGAAGTGCTCATAGTTAACGGACTTTTTATCTAAAATAGAGAAAAGTAAATTAATGATTAGTAAACAAATAGTGTACATTTTAAATTTGAAGCTGTATGATTTCAATCAGACATATTCGGTTTGTGAAGTTGAATGTCAATGACACGATTGTAAATAATGAATACCACAAAAATATTTGGAAGGAATTACAATTAAATTATTATGAATGGCTTATCTAAAATAACAAGTAATTTGAAAAAGGATATATCCTAAGAATTACATATGTAAATATCAAATTTATTATTCTATTTATCATATAGTAAGTAATAAGTAAATTGATCAATTTTGACAGACCGAAGTTGAAAAGTTTAGATTTATGATTTACTATAAACATTGCATAACAATAGACATTCACAAAGAATCTAGTGAGATGTGAAATGGAGACAGGAAAAAGTTTGTTCATTAAAAAACAAAAGGGTATGAAGTTGGTTTTGTTGGAAGGATGAGAGGTTTATATGGGCGAAGATACTTGAAATATGATCAAAAGTAAGAGAATTTAAGAATTTCGATGAAAGAGACATTAATAACTTGTTGCTACATATTAGAATACTCACCAAATTGAAATTTCCGGACAAATATATTTTTTGTGTCGAGAAATCCAGACTTCAACAATCCGTTCTACAACATTCTGCAGGCAGACATTTTAGTGCGACAAACTAAGCAATAAAGGTCAGTGAACGTTCATTACTTAACAGATGTACATCTAAAGAAGAAAGTAAAGTTAACAATAAACAAAGAAAGATCGATCTATATTTTACAGACATTATATAATTAAAGACAATTACTCACCTCACTAATATAAAAACCCATGAACATTCATATAGTATAAGAAATAATTATTTTTAAACAATTGTAAATTAACATATGTAATTCGTTTCATTAATGTTCTCCATTTATTCAGTTTGTATATAATCTTTGGTTTATTCAGTAAAAATTTCTTCTTCTTATCGCTTTAATACAACTTTTAACACTTCAACTAACATAGAGATCATTCCCATAGAAAAACATTCGATAATCAACTATACAGGCGAATATGAGACATGTTGACGAGAACACTTATAGGTATATAGGAAGGACAGGGGTGTAATCCGCTTTTTGCATTTAAACTAAACTAAAATTTCAAATTTTTAACAAGACGATTAAAAATACAAATAAAAATATCCGACAGGATTGTGTAGTTATGATAAAATATTAAAATAAATGAAATTATGATATCACAATAAATTGCCAATAAAAATAAAGTTTAAACATACATAAAAATATCACAATAAGTGCAATTTGGAGTGCAACAATATATTAGATATCATAATAATATATACACACTTTGTATATATTAATATGGGAAAGAACATGCTACACACTGTATGTAAATATTCAATTTAAATTTTGGTTGACACTCAAATCATAAGAAATGAAAGGAAAATCGTTCAATAAATAAAACAAATAGTAAATCGAACCAAAGAAACATAAATAAACTTTATAAGGTACCTTGTACATGCACACATGGTGGAGATGAACTTGAATTCCAGCTATTAAGGGAAAACCTTTAGAACGTCACCTTTAATAAATTGTAAGAATCTATTCTTCAGATAGTACTAGTCAAAAGATTATGATGTGTTTTAAAATATCCTATTAGATATCGTAAAAAACTCTTTGGAAACACTAAGAAATTCTTTTATAATATGTCAAGAGATAAAAGTCACAATAATAAAAACATTAGGGTTATAATGTCTGACATTTGTTAAATTATTTGTCATGTTTAATAGATCAAATGAAAATAAATATAACTATCAGTTTAGAATATTTTGGAAATTATATAAAAGGAAGTAGAATATGTAATTTGATTATTTAGAAATATAAAACGGAATGTTCTTAAAAAGATAAATAAATAATTTGAAACGTGAGATGAGATTTACCAACAAAATTTTTTATAACTTATTTGATTGGTGAATAAAACTTGTAATGTTTCAATCAGCGGCAAGCTGAATTGGAAATTAGGAAAAATTAAGGAAAAGGTTGTTGATAATGGACACTAATAACTAGGTAGAATTTTTTTAACAATGAATGGTGGCGAAGATTTAGTTTTTTGAATAAAAATTGAGTATTAACGAGAAGAGACGTGCATTTTGAATGGTAGATATAAAAAAAATACATTATTCATTAAAATAATTCAGTGAAATTTGTGAAAGAAATTAATAAATAGAAAAGTAACAAGAGATTTGTAAAAATAGCAGAATACTAACCTCGAATATTGATCCGTATAAGAAAGTAGAGCTTTGTATCGTGGAAATAATATCTCCACGATATATCTCAGGAAGAACTTGACTATGGAAACCCATCAAAAATATATTGATGTAGATGAAATATGATATCTTCTTTGGTTTATTCCTAAACAAGGTGAATTGGACATAAGTGAACAGGTATTTAAAACTATTTCGTTTTAAAAGTTAAACAAACTCACTTGCATTGTGTATATTTCGTTAAACTTTGAAATTTCAAAGACAATAACGATCACCATATCCGCCATTTTGCGTTTTAAAGCTTATTGACATCACATGGTCTATTTGGTGTGTATACTATGTTGCATAGTTGTACCTATATTTAATATTAATCCATTTGTGTGAATGTGTATTGAATGAACGATCACTGTAGATAAGCTATTCTTTTTAAAAATTTGTATACGAATAATGTATTTTTTTTCATGATTTGACATTAAACAACGTTTTCTATTTGAAAAGATTTAACTGAATTGTTGGTGAATATCTTCTCAAGACTATTATTTAATTCATCAGTTGGCAGCATTGATGAGGCGTAACGGAACTTGAGAGGGGTTTCGAAACAGAATGTACAGGACCGTTCTGTAAAAATAAGAAAAACAAGAATTTTATTTTTATTTGAAACTTTTTAGTTGATTACAAAAAATTTCGGCACTTATAATATATATAGTTAGAGCTAGGATATTAAGAGTATAAAAAGGTGAATGTAATTATTCCTTGAGATCTTTCAAATTATTTTTTCAAATATACCGGGCAAATAATAATATATAATTTATATAAAGTTAACTATAATACAAATAACAACGCTACCACAGGAGTACTAAACGACAATATATATATATATATATATATATATATATATATATATATATATATATATGGGCGGCGCATCTCGCTAGAAGGACAGACGATAGATGGACCACAAATAAAACGCAATGGTATCCCAGAGGCGTGAAAAGACCAAGAAGACGCCCCAAGTTAAGATATGACTACGATATAAAGAAACTCGCAGGATCCACTTGGGGCCGCATAGCTAGCAATAGACAACAATGGTCCCAAATGGAAATAGAGGCTACACCATAACTGGAAAATGAGCTGCATATGATGATGATATATATATATATATAAATATATATATATATATATATATATAAATATATATATATATGTATATATATATATATATATATATATATATGTATATATATATATATATATATATATATATAACTTTTAAATATTATGGGGTACAGCCAAAATGTATGGGTGGTTAAGAAAATTCGATTTTCACTATACCAAGCTTTCGATAAGTGAAAATCGAATTTTCTTAACCACCCATACATTTTGGCTGTACCCCATAATATTTAAAAGTTAATTTTTTCAACTATTCAGCCGTGACTACCCTTCTACTTTATATATATATATATATATATATATATATATATATATATATATTTATATATATATATATATATATATATATATATATTATATATATATATATATATATATATATATATATATATATATATACATATATATAATGTTATTAAGTTATCGACCGTTACTTAATTATAGAATATTTCATAAATTTCGGGTATAGCGGTCTGTAGGCAATTAAAACTGCAATTTTTCTAATATTCTCAATATTTCGCCATTTGCCTAACAAAATAATAGCGATTTTCAAACAACTTAATAACATAAAAATTTCAAAATATAACCAACAAAAAAATTCTAACTCATTTACAAAGCTTAACGACAAAACACCACTATTGTACAATACCAATGTAATTTATAAACTGCCATGCAGAGATTGTCAAGGGTGTTACATAGGCCAAACGTCCCAATGGTTGAAACAAAGAATCACTCAACATAAAAGTGACTGCAGACTACACAAAAATACTTGTGCCACAGTAGAACACCACTTGTAGACAGGTCATAATTTTGATTATGATAATATAACTTTATTGGAAAAAAACAACAACTACAGATCTAGGTTATTCCTTGAAATGTATTATATCAAGAAACATGAAAACAACCTAAACTACAAACTTTATACTAACAATTTGAGCAATATTTATTGTAATCTGTCACTCTGTATATTAACAACTTTTAAATTCTCATAACTTTTTACTATAATATATAAAGAACAGCAGAATAGAAACATTTTATAATAATCTATTTTAATGTGTGAAATCTGATGCTAGTGCCCGTATCGGCAGAACAACTGTTGCTCTCTGTAAGTTTTCATTTATTGTTAATTTTAATGGGTTTTAAAATGTACATTACTAATTATTGTAGAATTTCTCCGGAAGAAGCTGTTAAACAATGGCGAAATATTGAGAATATTAGAAAAATTGCAGTTTCAATTGCCTACAGACCGCTATACCCGAAATTTATGAAATATTATATATATATATATATATATATATATATATATATATATATATATATATATATATATATCCCCTTTTTCACTAGTGTTTGATATAAAATTATCAATTTGATCTACTAATAGATTAATTTATACTGTGAACGGATAGATATCGCGCTGTAGCTGTTTGTTGCAATTTGAGTTTACTTTCTTTATATTCCTACGCATGAGCCCACGCAGGGTGTACTTGAGTTATCAAACTACATCGGAATTTTGGTACATTGATTCCCAATAAACAATAGCGTTCGCACCTTATAACTTGTTTATATGCTGTGCTTACAATTTTAGTATCATTTGTTTTGCTGACTCAGTTATTATGACTATAGCTTACCTGGTAGTTAATATTTTCAATTAGTTAGTTCTGTGATTTTCCTGGATCAAATTTGAGTATAACCGATTCTAGAGTATTATATTATATTTTAGTACTATACCTGCTTATGCTGGTAAGTCGCATGAGTAGTACAGGTAGGAGTATTTGGACTCTGACTCCCTGATGGCCATGAAGTTCCCTTCGTTATTTTGTGAGATCTTAAAGAACCTCCGCACCTTCTTTGAGTAAACCGGCAAATATCCCGTGGAGTCCAAGAAGTTTCGGCAAATTTCAAAGATAGTTTAAATTGTACGTCAAATTTTGGCTCGAGAAATTTTTTTATCCATACTTGACACGACTTTAAAATTTTTTTTATAGGAAACGAATTTTTCTAATATCTGAGTAGTACGCGTCGCCATATGAGCCAGCATAAACAAGCGTCAACGTCTATTTAATACTTGATTATATCACTTCATCACTTTACATTTACTTATTTCAGGAATCGGTAATAAAGCTATTGTCACACATAAATATAAGTACATGTTAATTCTATTATTATAAACACATTTTGTGTCCTAATATCTACCAGTAAAATGGAATGGTGCCGTCGTGAAAGGAATGAACTAGTTTATGAGGATAAGTTGAGAGGTATTGCTGTCGGTACAGTTGAGAAAATGAGATCCAACTTGTTTATGGCTTTAAAGCTGCTTCAAAGTGGTAATATATTTTTCTTATCCTACTTCCATTCACTTAGGACGAGGATGTCGTTGCTGCAAAAACTAAGTCGTCTAATTTATCACCTTTAATCGATACTTTTGATAATTTGGTTAGCACCTGCTGAAACGTATTGACCACATTCCTGAAGATAATTCTAACCGACCTGAACTTGTATCTAAAACTTTGAGGTTTCTTGCTGATCTTCAAAAGAAAGCAGAACTTTGTTGTAAAGTACCTTTTTCTCCTCCCCAATTTAACTTATTGAATTAAGGTGCTTCCAGCATTGGTTCTACCTCTATTCCTGTTAGAAACTTTCCTCCGCGAATATATGTCAAGCAAATTTTACCAAGCAAGTGGGATTAAAAATTTTCTGGTGATATGCGAGGGTTGTTATTGAGTGCCTTCTTAACGAGTCGAAGAGCGAAGGGTAGCACGATATGCCTTCAAAGGTATACTCCTTGAATGTGGTGTTGATTTATTTGTTGGTAGAGCTTGCCAGTTCTATTTGGTGTACAGGAACCAGATGAACTTGTAGTCTTGCTCAAGAAGGAAAATCTCTCTTCAAACTACAACGAGAAATTTTTCGCAGAAATTAAGGCCCAAAGCTCAAGGCACTGACGAATTCATAAGTGTATATATTGCAGTAATGATTGGATACTAAAATCGTCTCACTTACCCGATTTCTGACGAAACTAAATTAAAGGCCTTGTTAAGAAATATTGCACCATTTTATGAAACCCATGTAGCTCTTGTTGATATTTCGTCTATTAATCCGTTGAGGGACTACGGGTCTACGGGGCAGGATTACGTACCGCCTACTAAGAAAACCAGCTTATAGGAACGTGACTATGTTGAAGCAGATGGAAATGTAGTAAGTCCTATCGAAGGTTGTCACGTTCCGAGTCCTGGTACAAGTAAGCTGACGCAGAAGGTGAATAGGGAAGTTGTTTTTTTCCTTGTGGCACTTCTGGACATAGGGCTATAAGCTGTGCTGTTAAGATTGGGAAGTTTTGTTATCGGTGCAAGAGAGCGGAGTATACTGTAAAAACCTACTCGCACTGTAAGGATCTGGGAAAAGGTAAGAGACACTCAAAAGGGATCGCATGGGCAAGTTGATACAAATGTCTCGATCAATAATATTCAGGTAATTATATTCTACGTTCTAGAGCATGCAGATAATGATGAGCAGCCCTACCTTGAAGTTACCATTCAAAACAAACTGATATTAGGTTTATTAGACACGGGAGCTTCCCGTAGGTAGGAAATGTTTATATATTCTTCACGAGTTAGGTCTTCATATCGATAAATATCGAAAAATTCATTGTACAGTCGCGAATGGTAGTAGGTGTGAAAGTGTTGGTATAGTCTCACTTCCGCTTTCACATAGAGGCCAATTTCGTTTCATGGAGGTACCTTGTCATCCCCAATGTCCCTCATTTACATACCTCAGGAATAGATATTTAGTACTCTATGGTATAGTCCCTGATCTGGTACAGAACAAGGTTTCTTTTCCAGCGGACCATTGGTTGTTAATACCATCGAGGATGTTAATGGTCAGCCAGTTTTAATCAGCTTAGAGAAATCCCGCTTACAGGTCGTTCTTGATAGGAGTTTGTCTTCGTTGGGTCCCACATTAGGTTGTACCACATAGGCGGCACATGTAATGGTCACGAACAGTCCTCAAATTGTAGTTCTAGAGGTTAAATCCCGTCGTCCAGCAAAAAATAAATGTAGGGCTCGACGAAATGCTTAAACTGGGTATAGTGGAACCTTCAAATTGTCCGTGGCCTGCCCCAATTCTTATTGGTATTTTCGCTTCTGCGTTGATTTCAGATAGCTGAATGCAGTAGCGATCAGAGATAGTTATCCCCTCCTCTTGGTGTCTGACACTCTTAACAAGTTGCTTGATGCCAAATACTTGTACCGTTTAGATGTTAAGTCAGCCTATGGGCAAGCCCCGGCTATGAAGGATTTGAATAAATACACTGCATTCTCTGTCCCGATTTGAGGGTTATCCAAATTTCGAAGTATTCAATATCGTGGCATGACTTTTTGTATAACGGCTGTAAACGAAGGACCAGCTCAAAGAGAGCAATAAATAAATGGCTGTGTGGATGAAGGAATTGTTATGTGAATGGTTATACATAAATTCGTGACGAAAATCCAATACTTTCTATAAAAATTTTATTTATTCGTTTACCGTGACATATATATATTTTTCATGACGTTCTGTCTCTATTGACATTACATAACAACTTTCTTTTATTTTTTCACAACTCGCTTGCCAACACAATCGACAGTCGATAAAAAAAGTTTTCTTTAACAATAAATACAGGTTGACAGCACTCGGCTGACACAGTTGCCTTTTCATAATATAACAAAAAATATAGAACAAATATAAACTTAACATGCCGCCTGCCTTGAGAATCCCACTTTTCAATGAAGATAAGTATGATAGAGGATTGCGGCACAACAAAACAGTACATATATACATTTCGATTAATATATATATATATATATATATATATATATATATATATATATATATATATATATATATATATATATATATATATATATACATATTTTTGGAAATCAGTTCTCGATTGGTAGCGCGCAAACTTTAGAAATGTTTCTTTTCAAAATATTACCATTTGCCATTTGAACCGAGACTACGCCCACCATATTGTCAGTACCATAATGTAATTCCACAACACGAGTGAAAGGCCATTTTAAACAAGGTAAGTTATCTTCAATTAGAACGACCATGGATCCAACTTTTAAAACAGGTTCAACATCAAGCTTCCATTTGGAGCGAGTCTGCAGCTGGCTTAAATAGTCCTTTGACCATCGGTCCCAAAATTGTTGCTTGAGTTGTTGTAGTCGATAGTATCGATCCGCTCTGGAAATTTTAGCTTCTTTGAGGTCTCCTTCTGGTAAACTTGCTAATGAGTCGCCAATAAGGAAATGAGAAGGAGTCAAGGGTAGGAAATCGGTAGGGTCATCGGATAAAGGGCTCAAAGGACGTGAGTTCAAGCAAGACTCAATCTCCACCAGTAGCGTGTACATTTTCTCGTAAGTTAAATGTGATTCACCGAGTACGCGTTTAAGATGGAATTTTGTGGACTTAACCGCAGCTTCCCACAAACCACCCATATCAGCTGATCTGACTGGATTAAAATGCCAATTTATTCTGTCACGTGCCAAAAAATTTAAAACTGAATCAATATGTTTTTTATCATTGAGAATACCATAAAGCTCTCTAAAATAATTGTTAGCTCCTACGAAATTCAACCCATTATCGGAGTAAATATCACTAGGCTTTCCACGTCGAGAACTAAATCGTTTTAAAGCATTTAAAAAACTATGTGTTGTTAAATATTTAACTAATTCTATGTGAATTGCGCGAATAGCGAAACAAATAAATATACAAATATAAGTTTTAACTAATTTGCTTCTTCTTAAGGTGCCTTCTTTAACTAAAATAGGACCGGCGTAATCAATACCGCAATTTGAAAATGGCCGATTTGGATTTATTCTTGAACTAGGCAAGTCACCCATAATAAATTTACAAGGTTTTGGATGGGCTCTATAACATCTAATACAAGATTTTACTATACGTTTTACTGCATTTTTTCCATTAAGTGGCCAGAAATTTAAACGGATAATAGATAATAAATTTTGAGTTCCTGCGTGAAGATACTTTAAATGTTGATCTAAAATTATTAAATCAGTGAGTTTATGTTTATAGGGTAAAATAATTGGGTGCTGTTGATCAAATGTAATTGAAGATTTCGATAATCGACCACCGACTCTTAAAATATTTTGACTGTCTAAAAACGGTGGTAAGTTTAAAAGTTTACTTTGTTTATTTACGTTTTTTGAATTTGTAAGATCTGCAATTTCTTGCTTAAATATTTCATTTTGAGCTAATTTGAATAATTTGTTTTGTGCTTCACTCAACTCTTGGGTAGTTAACACCTGAGACTTAACGGTATTGTTGAGCTTTTCTTTATTTAAACAACGATTTTTAAAACGTAAAATATAAGCTGTTACGTTTAATAATTTATAGAAATTTGAATATTTTTGAAAAATGTCAAGTTCGGTTTTTTGTTCTTTAATAATTAATGAAATTGGTTGATTTTTTAATTCGAGTAAATTTTGAACATCATTAAAATTAGATTCACGATCATGTTTGTAAATTAAGTTGCTCTTTAAAAATTCGGGCCCGTTTATCCAAGACTTATGTTCGAGCAAATCTTTAAGACTTAATCCTCGAGAAATTATATCTGCGGCGTTATCCTTTGTGTTTACGTGTTTCCAATTATTCACGTTTGAAATTTCAGTAATTTTCATTACGCGGTTTGCAACAAACGTTTTTAACTTACAAGGTTCAATCTTTAACCATGCTAATACAATCGTCGAATCTGTAAAATACGTTATTTTGTCAATATGAATGTCTAAGGTATTTTTTATTTTAAAAATTAACTCAGCTAATAAAAGAGCACCTAATAGCTCTAAACGTGGTAATTTTTGTTTTTAAGTGGAGCAACTCGAGACTTTGCTGTAAACAATGTTATTCTTTTTTTGCCATTCACTGTAGATGATAAATATACGCACGCGCCATATGCTTTTTCAGAACTGTCACAAAAACCATATATTTCAATTATTTTTGCGTTTGTTAACAAGACGTGCCTATTAAGTTTTATTTCATTTAAATAACCAATTTGTGTGACAAATTCGAGCCATATATTTTTTAGTTCTGCAGGTACATTTTCATCCCAATCTAATTTTAGATGCCAAAGTTGTTGCAAAATTAATTTCGCTTTAATTATCGCTGGACTGATCAAACCCAACGGATCAAAAATTTGGGCAATTAACGACAGAATCGAGCGTTTGGTAATACTTTTTTCATTTACATCTAGCTTTAATGAGTATCTTAATACATCCTCATTAGCGTCCCAAATCATTCCTAATGTTTTTAATTGTTTTTCATCTTGAAATAATACAAAATTTTCATCTTGACTGCTGACTGAACTCTTTATATGAGTTAAAACTGATTTGTTGTTTGATGACCATTTCCTTAATTCAAAATTTGCGCCCGTTAATATTTTTGATAACTCATGGTAAATTTCTATAGCTTCTTGTTTAGAATCTACACTGGTTAATAAATCGTCCATGTAAAAACATTTTTCAATAATTTGCGATGTTCGTGGATATTCAAATTTATTCTGTAACGCTAACTCTTTTAAACAGCGTGTCGCTTGAAACGGTGCACTTGAGGTGCCATACGTAACCGTGTTAAGTTCATAAATTTTGATAGGTTCATCTGGTTTTTCTCGCCAGATTATTTTCTGAAAACAACGTTCGCTTGGATCTATATCTATGTATCTATACATCATTTTTATATCAGCGCTCAAAACATAAGTTCTTGAACGTAATCTGAGCAAAATGGAATATAAATCCTCCTGAATAGTCGGGCCTGCTAAAATTAAATTATTGAATGAAATATTTGTACTTGACCTTGCGCTTGCATCGAAAACAACTCTGCATTTCGTGGTAACTGCAGAGTCTCTCAAAACTGCGGTATGCGGTAAGAAAAATGTTTGTCCTTCTATTGAAGTGTCCGATTCTAATAATCCTTTAAATGTCATGTGTCCCATGTTTACATAGTCTCGCATGAAATTGATATATTGCGATTTTAAACCGTCATTTTTTCCAAGACGTACTTCCAAATTTTTAAAACGATTCAAAGCCATAATTTTTGTATTTCCCAATAAATCATGGCATTCTGGATTAAACGGGTATTTTACGATAAATTATCCGCGTTCGTCTCGTTTTGTGGTTGCCTTAAAATATTCTTCACAATACTGATCACTTTTTGACAACAAAATTTTAGCATCCAGCTCTTCAATTTGCCAAAATTTGGTTAACGTATCATTTAATTGCTTATTCTTAATTTTTTATTAACGTTACAAACTTGCATTTTATTTGATTCCATATTTAAATGAAGATTTCCGCTTATGATCCATCCCAAAGATGTTTCTTGTAGTACAGGTTTATTTTCTCCTAATTTTAGTTTACCTTCTTTTAATAAGTCAAAGAAAATACCTGCTCCGAGTAATAAATCTATCTTTTTTGGTACGTTAAATTGTTCATCTGCTAGTTCGAGTCCTTTTGGTAACTTTAATAGTGTTTTATCAAAATTAATTAACGGTAATTTTGAAGTAATTCGAGATAAAACCAAAAATTGTAAGGTTAATTCAAATTCTCCATTTTTTGATTTAATCTTTGCACATGTTCTATAATTTATTTTCATTTCGATTTGATTTATTCCAGCTAACGGTATATCAATTTTTTGACATTTTAGGCTTAATTTTTCTACTAAAGTTTCACTCATTAAGTTCGATTGACTACCTGAGTCGAGTAACGCAGTACATTTAATCCATTTTTTACTATCGTTTTGAATAAGAACCGTTGCAGTGGATAATAAAACTTGATTCGAATCAATAATCGTGTACGTGTGGGTTGCTTGTATATTTTCTTCGTCGAAATTACCATTTTGTGTATAATTTTCATCTGATTGATTTATTTCTGATGATATATTCTGGCTTCTTGTCGATATAGTAGGTCTTGAGTGTTGTGACGTTTCATTTTGACCAGGAGCGCTGAACGTGCTTGTTTGCTGATTGACCCTCGGTTCGGCCGATTCTCTTGGATGCGCATACGCCTGACGCGACGATGGTTGTTGCGAGGCAGCGTTGCCATATTGTGAACGTTGTATCGGATTTTGAATGTTTTGTTGAAATTGTCTGTAATTATCTACGTGTAATGCGGTGTTATGTTTTAAATCACATTTTTTACATCCTCTGGATAAACAATCTTGTTTAAAATGACCAGATCTTAAACAGTTGGTGCATAATTTGTGTTTATATAATTCCTGATATTTTTCCTCAATATTTAAATTGATAAATTTTGGACATTGATAAATAAAATGATTTTTATTAAAAGTTAAACATGTGTTTTCATTTGATGTGTTTATAGGTGATTGAACGTGTCCCACTATCCTTAAGTTTGTGTTTTGTTTTCTGAATGTTGTTCTAATACGTGAAGAAGTGAATTCGTTTGAATTATTGTGTTTCAAACTATCCATAGAATGAACGGCTTCTAAAGTGAAGCACTTTTTTGTTAGAAATTCAGTGAATTCTGACATTGTTTGTTTTCCCATTCCTTTTTCGTTCGGTCATCTAATTTTTGCAAAATTATTGGAATCAATAAAGCATCCCACATTTTAACAGGTAATTGCAATTTTTCCAATGCAGATAAATGTTGATATAATAAATCTAACAATTTTCTTAACATCGATGAAGATTCTCGTGTAATGTTCGGTAATTCGAACAATAATTGACAAACGTGCGTGTTTATATTAGCTCTACGATTTTCATATCGTTTTCTTAATAAGTCAAAGGCAATTGTGTAATTGTTGGCCGTTAAATCCAAATTTTCTATCAGTTTCAATGCGTCATCCTGACAACATGATTTTAAATACATTAATTTTGACACCTCGCTAATATCCTGTCGGTTTTCGACCAAAGCTTCAAATTGATGGCGAAAACTAAACCAGGTTTCATATTTTCCGTGAAATTTGGGCAAATTTAAATCAGGAAGATTGGCAACAACGCTTTTATTTTGTAAATTAGGACTAAAAGTAGTTTGAAATTGAGACTGTTTTATATTGAAATCATTTAATTGATGAAATTTAGCAATAATCTTTTTTGATTTAGAAATTTCCGTGTAAAGTAACGATTCGGTGTATAACCTATTAGCCTTTTCATTGAAATCTAAAAATTCTAAACGCGTTTGGACCCTATCAAACTCTAAAAAATCGTCTTCGACGCCTTTTAATCGACATTCGATTTGAAATTGGTCAAGGTTTTCTTCATTTTGCGATAAATAATTTGAAAACCGATCTAATCTATCCCTAATAACCTGTCTTACGTGCGATAATTCTGAAACTTCAACTTCATCAGGGCTAACTTCTATGTTACAGTTTTCTTGATTCTTTCGCGGCATTTTTTTGGCATGTGACGAGAATGATAGCTAATTTACGTTTATAAGGTATAAATATCCTAAACAAGAACGAGAATTCTTTTTTCTTTAGAAACGAGTATCTTAGAAGCGTGTTTAATTTGCGAATTAATGTCTGACAGGAATGTCACTATTACTTTAATTAACAAATAACGATGTAATTATTACTTCTATACTAAAATAAGACGTGCGATTGATTAAAATTATCGATTTAAAATCAATTAATAACGAGAAAACGTACGATACCATACGATAGAGGCTAAGCTGATTTTACACACTTTAAAGGAAAGGAATGATTGGCAGGAATTGAAGCGGTTAAATAATTAGAACGAGCTCACCAGCATTATTGTTTCTATATATGTTCATCCAGGTCCACCAGGTCGCTGTAGTTTCAAATCTGGCTCGAAGCGTCCATATTTAATATTGTGGCATGACTTTTTGTATAACGGCTGTAAACGAAGGACCAGCTCATAAAGAGCAATAAATAAATGGCTGTGTGGATGAAGGAACTGTTATGTGAATGATTATACATAAATTCGTAACGAAAATCCAATACTTTCTATAAAAATTTTATTTATTCGTTTACCGTGACATATATATGTTTTATGACGTTCTGTCTCTATTGACATTACATAACAACTTTCTATTATTTTTTCACAACTCGCTTGCCAACACAATCGACAGTCGATAAAAAAAGTTTTCTTTAACAATAAATACAGGTTGACAGCACTCGGCTGACACAGTTGCCTTTTCATAATATAACAAAAAATATAGAACAAATATAAACTTAACACGAAGGATACCCTTCGGTTTCCGTAATACCCCTGCGATATGGCAGAGTCTAATCGATAATGTGTTGGGCCACGACCTAAAACCGCATGTCTTCATCTATAGTGACTCAGACATTTGAGCAACATCTGGCCATATTTGAAGAAGTTTTCTGTCGTCTTAAAGTGGCCGACATTACAGTTAGTTCCGGTGAATGTTAGTTCTGCAGGGCGGAGATGAAATATCTTCATTATGTGGTAGCCGAAAATAATGGTTTCCATGTAGATGTTGTTAAAGTTGAGGCCATATTAGAGCTCCCTATCTCCTCTGTGTCTGAAGTTCGTCGAGTTATGAGTACTCTTGTTATCGTCGTTTTCTCTCTGAATTTTCTTCTATTGTTGCCCCTATTGAAACGTACAACAATTTTACCAAGTATTTATTTCCGAAGGATTTTCAATGCACTCTAATCGATATTTCTTGCATCAAATCCCATTGTAAGAAATAAGATTTCACAATAGAAAAATACATCGAGTCCAATCTCTTCAGTGGCAAATAAAAGGCACGGAACAAAATAAAAACAGTGTATTTCAATATAAAATGGAAACAAAACAATAAAGTCTTACAAGTGTTGAAAACTATATACAACAGAAACCTTCAAATAAATTATAATTTGAAAAAGAATTAAGAAGAGTAAGTCACACCTGCCTTAGTTTGACTTTGTGAATCCAAAGTATAGTATTGTGGAGCTTGTGCTTGTGATTGCGATCCCTGAGAATAGAAAACTTGTGGTGAAGATTGTGCAGAATTTCCATATTCTTGTGGTAATTGATAGGTATATTGTTGTGAGGGAGCTGGTGCATATGTTTCTTCCTGAGTATCTGCAACTGGAGCACTTTTTTGATACTGGTAGACTACTGGTGATGGCGACTTCTGATAAGTTACTCTTTGAGGTGCAGCTTGTTGGTATGTGATTTGTTGTTGCTGAGCCGATTGCTGCGAGGCAGCCAATGCAGCTTTTTGAGAGAGTTGTTGATATATTTCTTCGTAATTTGGAGCAGCACTGGCAGTATACGTAGCAGAAGGCAGACCGGAATATTGGCTTCTTGCTGCAGAAGTGTATTGCAATTTTGGAGATGTATACTGAACTGGTGATGGTGAGTATTGTGCTTTTGGCGCAGAAACGTATTGAACTTTGGGTTGAGAAGAATATTCCGTCTTAGCAGGTTGTTCTGAATTATAATTCACTGGAACATCTTGAGCGGAAGCAGCTTGTCCAGCAATTTGTTTCAGAAGTCCCAAGTTGCTGTAGGATACTATCGGGCTATTGTAGCTGAAACTGGAAACATCAGCAGCAGAAGAGTATTGAATTTGTTTTTTAGGTTGTTGTTGCAGAAATGAATACTGAAAAAAAATATTAAGCTTAGAAATGGAATTAGAACTTGCAACTAAATAAGTTAGAAATTAGCAAAATGTGTTTTGTGTATCATGTCTTGTTACATCATATTACTTATTATCATCTTTTGATCGAACCAATAGCCAATTATTCAGTGAGTAAAATAATGTTGATTATGACACTATGAAAATAAATATCAAAATGATACAATATACTGTACACTGGATTAAACATTAGACAGAATAAATCTTGTCAACAATTTCAATTTATTTATTTTCCAAAAATATCGTAGATAATGAGTCAAAGTAACTGAATTGTTTCATGAAACTTACATAAACTGCCTATTTGTTTTATATCTATTTTCATGTAATTACACTAGTAACAGAAATGTGGAAAGCCATCACAGATAAATTTGCAATGAAGATCAGTAGGCCCGCACATAATGCTTTAGGTCAGTCTTAAAAACAGTTTTGTTATCAGTACGCCTCTGTCGACTTTCATTTATCTTACTCCACTTACATCATCGACTATTCAGTGAAAGTATAACACACGTTATAGGCTGATTAATACTTTAAACGGGCTTCATATATGATAAATCGTGATTAAAATTATTTTTAACCTAAAATACATTCAAAAGAAAGTTCTCAATGATGCCGAAGCATAACGTGATTTTGAAGTGTACTATCGATATTGAATCAGCTCTCAATTAGAATAGCACAAATGAAATTAAAGAGAAGTACATTTAAAATCTCATCAAGCCTGTCAGTGATCACTCCAAAGAAATAAAGTACATTGAGATTTTATAAGAATTAAACAATTCTTTTATTTGTTTATCTCTTCTATTGAAACTTTTGGAGCATGGTTGATCACGATGAAACAAAATACAAAACCACTTTGAATGTGTCAATATATAAGTAACCGCAAAACAATGATTCGAATTTTATTCCATTTAATACGATTATCTGACTTTATCAGTACTTATGTACGAATTGGTTGAAAATTGATGATTTTCCCTCAAATACCATTTCTAAGGCCATCCCTTATGTTCCAAATAATTCAGCATTACCTCCGATAGATCCAAACCGAATGTATGACATAGCTTGAAGAGCTAGTTCTAAAATTTAGGAAATTGTTATGTACCGCAATAACCTAACCAATGTTTGAAACATTGTGTTTATTCTATTTTTTCATTCTTGTAACCAAGGTTCAACATTCTTATATACAGATGTGCAATCATCATGGTATATAGATTGCAATGACCGATACACCAAATTGTGTCATCTATAACACTGCGTCCTGTTTCACTCAAGAAATCTTTTAGAGGTTGTATCCATTTAAAAGATTTGCGCATACATGGAAGCTACAAAAGTTTAATTGCAGTGAAAATGATAACTGCACAGGTAGGTCTACGATGGGACAAATATTTCTTAATGGAGTGTAATCCCTGCCAGTCGGAGGATGCTAGTGGAAGGGTGATTTTAATTCCAAATGATTCTCCTGTATCTGTACACATATGCATAGATTCCATAGTTGTTCTCCCCAAAATTAAGATTGTGACGATATAAGATACCGAAATAGTGACACACATTGTGTACTTTACTGAATGAATAAATATTTTGCGACAATCTTGATGTAATATCAAAATTAGAAAAATATACGTGAAAACATAGAAATAGATGAATTTTTGAATTTATTCAGTTATTTACTAACTATACGGTGATTAACGTTGAGTAACATCCGGTAAGGGCACCAAATTAATTAGAAACAATTATGTATAATTATTATTGAAGTTCCTACTTATTGAACCATGAAACAGTTTCACGACTTACTGACAGCAAATGCTACGGAGAAACCATCCAACAATTTGCATTTAATTGAAAGGAAGTTTTATTCACTTTCACTACATCTCTAGGCCACTAAATTTATAATAACTCATGCAATATTCATGCACCTTCAGTTTCCGTTTGGAATAATATATGGTGAATTGAAAATCGGAAAAATTTATGGAAATTTTCTGAACAACTTCTCTAACGAGCAAACTAAAGAATAAATATGAGCCAAAACATGATTTGTTTCTCAACGTTCAAAGGTTTAGAACCGATGAAAATTCATGTGGAAAAAGAAAAAAAAATATTTCTAATATTATTAAGAGTCATGATTATATAAGGGGAAGGGAGAGAAAGATTGGAATAATTGATATATACCAACTCCTTATTATAGCAATGGAGTGTGTAAGTATTAGTAAAAAGTGTAACGACTGACAACGTTAAATTCGAAATATTGAAAAGTGAAGGAAACACAATCAGAGAGGGATCATTCAATGGCAAACAATACTTGTAGGTATGAATAATATGGGGAATAAGAAAAGTGGATAGAATTATCACTTGGAACAGCGGGACAAACTTTTTAGTAAGATCTGTATGATTAAAAAGAAATGCTAGCCAGAAATACATAGCAAAAACATCAACAGATGTTGATACATTATGTGGCCAAAATAAGGCCATACTACAAAGAAAACACGAAGAAAAATAACACAGGTCTTAATTGAATTAAATTCATTAAACGATCTTTGTGACACATTACTAGTGATATAAAGCATGAATTATATCGAATACATATCCGGCAAGAAGGAAACTAAAGGAAGTATGTCACTTTTCAATAACTCGTTGTTAGTCGTTACACTTCTTACTAATACACACTCCGCCACTCTGCTCCTATAAGTTCATTTTGTATTCTAGGGATTCAGGACCATTTTTAAAGACGAATTCAGAGAGAATCCAATAGTAAAAGCTGAAAATGCCCTTATACTCAACAACTATCCTACAAATTTGATTAATAAGATATTTAAAAAACGTTTACATATATATTTCATAACCATTATAGTACAAAAACTAAAATAGACAATAAAACAAACCAATTCCTCACTTTGCCGTACATACCAAATTTGTCAGAAAACCTAAAAAAGACATTTTCACACCACAACATACATGTTGCTCATAAAGGGTACAACCTACTAAAAACCAATTACACTTATCAAAAAAGTTCAATCTCAAAGGAAAAAAGAGCAATATAGTATATGAATTATCATGCAAAAACTGTAAAGGGGTCTACATCGGACAAACAAGTCAGTATTTGAAGAACAGAATAAATAGTCACAAATATGACAAACGAAACAAAACGGGACTCACTATCCATATTTCAGAAAACCAACACGAATTTGATTACGAAAATACAAAAATTCTTCGAAGTGAAAGCCACACAAAAAACGCGAAGTACTGGAAATGATAGAAATCCAAAGAAAAACCAGTTCCGTAAATTTAAAGACTAACACAAAAAATCTTAGTAAAATTTATAATAATAATATAAAAACTTAGAAATATGGAGAAATACGTGGCATATTCCAAATATAATAAATTTAATACCACTCCCTATATAAATATAAAATCGATTCCAATACCAGTCAACACAGAAAAGACAAATTAAAACCCCGTTGCGCCTGCTTTCATTATATAGAACAAATACTCGTATATTTAAATACAAATTTTCATCAATGACTGTCATGTTTTTAAAATGCCCGTTTTGTTTAGGTGTGAGTTATATTCTGTTATGTGATGCGTCCTAAAAATTTATAAAGTATGTTGAATAATCAAATGAACGTTCTATAGAGGGTAAGATTTATTAGTTTTGCTTTTAAAATTCTTTTTGTAACTTGTACCATTTCTTTTAGTCTACAAAAAAATTTATTTCTGATGAAGGTCATGGAAAGACCGAAACGGTAAATAGAAATGTATTAACTACTCGTTAAATGTCTTTTAAAATGGTCCTCAATCCCAAGAATACAAAATAAACAATATATAATTAAATAAAAAAGAACAAGTACCAAAAAAAACGAAACTATATATATATATATATACATATATATATATATATATTTATATAACAATAAAGAGATTTATGGGTAACTCACGCAAAAAGAAAAAGGGCTACTGAAACAGAGTGGTAACCGCAGACATACATGTTTCTGGCTCATATGGCTCCTCGGGGTGTGAAACTTGGGAGCAAAGATGTCAGTCAAACTGTGACACACTGACAATCAGATAATGTTCCTTCACATTGAAATGATCCTTGTAAATTATAAATTAGTTGAACTTAAAAATTATCTATATATAAAATATTTTCATTGTTCTCAATATGAAGTGTTTTAATAACCTTGAATGTAAGTATAAAAATCAATTATTTAATAAAATGTACCAAAATGTCCATATTTCATATATATATATATATATATATATATATATATATATATATAGATATATATATATATATATATATATATATATATATATATATATATAGATATAGATATATATATATATATATATATATATATAGATATATATGCCAAAATTAGGGTAAACTTCTTTTCAGTTATATGATCATGACTCTCAATTACACCAGAATCATTTTTTTCTCTTTAACTTAATTTCAAAGAATGTTTTCCTTTGATTTTTCTTTTCAACCCTCCTATTTTCTATATCTCTTATCAGCGCTACAACTTGAACTATTGATTTTTCCATTTAGATAAGGTATACAATTAGTTAAATGTTTTCTGTGCTGATCACATGATAATTTTGAAGCCTGAAGATGGCCATTGAATGCCGGACTAGTTGCTAATAGAATGAAAAATTGTTTTTAAAACATCGAAATAAAACTTGTTACATATTGACCTCGAGTTTTTCTTTAATTTCACCAGTCACATTTGAGAAATAGAAGATATTTTACTTTTTTCAGAATTGTTTAGTTTTAACGTGTACTACAATAAACATTACTTGTGTCTATGACCAAAGAATGGGAAATATATTTTCACTTTTAATGAATATTGGGTGGTTTCAAATTAAACAAGTTTGAGTTTTTCGTTCACTTCTTTACAACTGTATCAAGAAGCTGATTCGATGACACTTTGCGAAATGAATGAGTTGATATTAACAAAGTGTTATTTTTGAAAATAATTACAAAGTATTTTTTTGAAAGTATCTACATTGCAGTTGAAATTGAGAAGTAGAATTATGACATTTAAGGAAGTATATTTATTTGAATAAAAATATGAAACATCACTTCATATATAAATGATACATCTAGTTCACATATTAGATGAAAGACTGCAACGAGCCCATGAATAATTCTACTACTATTTAACTCTAAAACAACTTTACGAATGGGTTCCTCTCTTGAAATTAACTCTAACGACGATCTTTGTGCATCTCCTAATCCTCAAAGATTTACGTTAGTCTCAAGTATCAATGGGTATCCATTAGAATTTCGACAAGCAAATACTCGTCATCGCGATATAATAATCGGATTACTCTGTACTCCTTGATCTCCCGCTCCATATGTTATTTTCTGTGATAGGCAATAAGACGACGCGACGAACCAAATTCACGAAATATCAAAGTATCTTATTTAATATAATTATGTATTTTCTCTGTCTTTGAATTCTTGAATATAGAGGTTGTCAACGCCTACATTTTTTACTACGTATGCGATTTGCCCAAAATTATCTGAATTAGTTCCGAACAATATTTTTCATCTAAAGAAATTGAATTAAATAGGATCTATTCTACACTACATTCTAATTTGGTGAATCGATGAAAATTACAGTTGCATACTTCCGTTATAATCTAAATCGGTTTAGTAAAAAAGCTTCATAATGATAAATAATGATTAGCTTTCTGGCTTCATGTCGCAACTAGGTTATTCAATCCAATTTGAGATGCTAGGTCTAACATTTTCTCAATGAAATGAATGAGATCGTGTTGGAAAACTCTGTATTGAAGAGTTGCAATTATAATGAAACCGATCGGTTTGTAGGTGGTTATAATTAAACATCGAAGGGAAATATTTTCCTGAACTTCATTAGATCTCTTAGTTTGATAATATGTATTGTAATATCAGTTGGATTCGTGATTGAGACGATTATTATATGTTGGTTTCGATTTTAGAGGCAAGGATAATTTTTTTCTGAGGCGGCGAATAGTTTAATTTTTTCCCCTCTTGGCAGGTGTAAAAATATAACATTTTATATTATGCGAAAAAAGTACTTTCTTTTTTTCCTAGGGAAAAATGACTTCTTTTTTCCGAAGGGAAGAAACCATACTTAGCTGGCAATAATAATAATAATTCTTGTGACACCACTTTCGCCATTTATACTAAATACGGCGGAGTCAGAAAAAACTTAGAATCAGATATTTTTTAACTTTATATTTTTCAAAATAACTGACAAATTACAAAGTTGAATGGACAGATATTTTGAAGGTCTATTTAGCAGCGCAAGTCTAACTGTCGCCTACCTCTTCAAATTTCACATCGATAATTTTCTGACTTTAATATATTGTGATATTTGGCAATATTAAATCGTCGTTATTAGCGTCAAAGAAAAAAATAGTGTATTATACGCGGGAATAATATTGGATTTTAACTCTCGCTTTTTTGTCATCACAACACAGAAAAGAATAGTGTATTATGCGCCGGAATAATATTAGATTTTAGCTCTCGCTTTCTGTCAACACAACACAACACAACCTCGAGCTAAAATCTAATACTTTTTTCCCTTATATAATAAATAACTTTTTTTCTGTGACGGAAAAAAAGTTTGATTTTGGTTTAGTAACGGAAAATCAATGTCTGAAGATGCTTGTAAGTTTTAATGCAGATAATTTTATACAGTGTCTTTATGAAGTAACAATAAAATTTGGAAATGGAAATTGAGTATTGTTTAAAAGTATGAAATTTTTATCTCAATTGAAAGATTTCGATTTATAAGTTCTAATATTCTTATCAATAGATGAGGTTGTCTTTTTACAAACAATTTCACCATTTATAAAACAAAGTGATTTGTGAAAAATATAATCCCTTCCTATGAATAGTACTTTCAAAATATAATTAGAGGTAAAACATTTGAGCTCAATGACATTATTCGAGTAATTTACTTCCATATCATGACTTCTGCTCTAAACCCTAACGGGTTCGTAATATTCACTATCATATTTCTAAAACAATTTTCTTGTTATGAAATTCATCCCAAAACGTCATTTCCTCAGTAGACTCTCTATTCCATCCTTTCCCTCACCCTAGACGAGCTTCTCAACATGTGGTGACATTATTTTGTAGACAGCATCGCAGCAGTCGGTTGAGGATACGCAACAGCTTGCGCCCTAAGGGAGTAGCGACAAGGTTAAAATTCCTTCACCTACTAAATTTTCTTGCTTGATACTAATTATGTTATTGCTGAAGTTTCTTGTTCGAGTACACACGGTTTGATCGTAAAAGACAGAACCGGGTCAAGACAAAGTTGCCAAACTGAGCTTTTCGAGAATAATTCAATATCAAAGACTAGAAAAACAAATCCTAGTAGGAGGCTAAGAAACACAAAGTCGCGTATCCATACACAATCAAGTTCATTATTACTTTTCCGTCAACCTATTTATATGCGAGAAAAGTATTGGTTTACCCCAAAAAAAGTTGGAATTTTTAAATTTTTTTTTGGGTTTTTTTTACGTTTTCCATCAACGACAACACGAAAAAACGGTTTTTAGAAAAAAAATCCTGTGTGTATGTCGTCGTCGTCGTCGTCGTTGTCGTCGGTCACTTTTCCTTGCGGAGTGCAATAAGTCAGCAATTTTATGATTGAATATTGTCAGGGACATGTCACAGATGAAACCTATTGATTTTAAGCTCACCAGAGCCAGTACAACGGGTGCTATGGTACTTGAAGTACGACATTCTGTAATTTTTTGAGAAATTTCAGTTTGTTATCACGATACAGCCTCCATAGTTCAACAAGTAAGCAATTTTATAATTGAATATTATTCCGGACATCTTGCTGATGGTCCCTATTGATTTTCAGCTCACCAGATCCACTACAACAGGTGCTACAGTACTTTAAGTACGATATTTTCGTCATTTTTGGAGAAGCTTCAATTTGTTAGCACGATACAGCCTCCGGAGTATATACAAGTGACCAATTTTATAATTGTATATTATTCAGAGCATCTCCAAGATGAACCCTATTGATATTCAGCTCATTAAAGCTAGTACAACGGCTGCTATGGTACTTGAAGTACCAAATTTTTGTCATTTTTGGAGAAGTTTCAGTTTGTTAGCACAATACAGCCTCCAGAGAGTCTACGATTGATCAATTTTATGATTGAATATCGTTCAAGGTGTCTCACAGATGTACCCTACTAATTTTCAGTTGACTAGAGCGAGTACAGCGGGTCCTATAAATCCATATATACTGAATTTTTGGTTATTTTTGAAGAAATTCGGTTTGTTAGCACGATACATCCCCCGAAGTGTATACAAGTAGCAATTTTATCATAGAATATTGTTCGGGGCCACAAATGCGAAAAAGTTAGTTCTAATCTTTGAAATCGTTTATTTTATTTCAAAACATGTAACAGAGAGGGCACATAAACACGAGAATTCCGTATCTCACAATAATACATGCATGGATTTCAGTGTTCTAGGCACGTGAACAATTATGTGTATAATATTTTAAGTTTTTGAATTGGAATTACCAGGACATGATAAGTCGAATTTGGAGTATTTATGTTAACCTAATTAACTTTACATCTTAATGAGATGCTGTGCTTGCAATCAATATGAAAGAGATTAGAGGTATATTAAAAACGATTCAGAACGAATTGCTAAGTGCAGGGGTGCACATATGAAATGTTGGAAGAAAGTAAATATGCAAATGTCAATGCGTTGCAGTCCAAATTTTGAGCGCTTTTGGCATTTTTTGAGCCCGGTGGACATAATGCTGATGTATTAGCAAAACGACGTCGAAAGGATTGCAAACTATTTTGATTTCTCCTTCTGATTCTGATAATAATAAACTAATCGCTCAAAGTTATGATGGGCCATCCAGAATAAGTGGTTAGACTAATGCTGACAAATTTCCACTAGCACATTATATTCAGTTTCACGTGAATAAATTTAATACATTTCACAATATAGACAAACGTAGACTCGCACGCAATGCTCCTAGTTGCTGTATTTTTCAAAAATTATAACCATGATTCCACGATTCTTTCAAAGATTGTCTAGATGAAATGATTGATGAAAATGGGATGGATTTAGTAAATAAAAGTTAAGCTAGTGGTTTTTTGAAATATTTGAATTTCAAGGAATATTTCTACTGGTTGAAAATATTTCATTTCATCATTCTACATGCTGAAATATTATTTAATTAGATCCAGAAGCGCGGGACTGAAATGTTCAACTACAAAAAGCAATCATAAACGTCTTTTCCATCATGAAAAATGGAAGATTAAATTATATGTACAAGAGATAAGTACGTTTTTTCTTGTGCTTCCCTTCATGAAATCACACGAGCCGCCACTGTAGGGTAATGATACGATATTTGGAAACGGCTGGATAAGAACATATTTAATTGATTCACAAACATTAGCTTCAATTAGTTTTGTTAATACTATAGCTCATGTTCAGAGGCATAGGCGCCTTTACTTCTTATGGAAAATATTTCTATGTTAATTTGAAGCATAAATATAAGCAGAATTATTCAGTATGTAAGCAGTACTAGCTTGTTTTCCTTCTCTCAAAAAATACGGTAATGATTTGTAAACTTACTCAAGCAGTTTTCTCATATTTGATAAATAGCAAGTGGAGGTAACTTTAATGTCATAGAATTCTGAGAATCATTTTAGCTTGAAAAGAACAATCTTGCATATATCTGCTTGCAATATGAAACAAATCATGCTTTGAAGTGATTATTAGTTACAATATCAATCTATTGAGGATATGCCGTGCCCTTATGATTATAAATCCAAGGGGCTGATTTAGAAACACTAGTTTAGAATGTGGGATTTGCACAGGTAGTTTGACTCCATTCGCAGTTAAGACAGCTACTTCCTATTTTGTGACTAACATTTTATTCTTCCGATATTTCAATATCATTATACTAAATATAATAACAATTCATAAGGAGCAATGTAATTCTTTCTAGCCAGAAATTTTGGTTAATAGAAATGGGTTAATGTGTTTACTGATCAATGAAGTAATCTTATAAAATTACTTACCTTTTGAACTGGAACTGCAGAAGCAGATGAATATTTTGATTGTGGTTGAGAATAACTTATAGCTTGGGACTGTGGACTCTCAGACTGATAGTACTGTTGAGGCTGAGTTTGAGAAGCTACATATTCGGGTTGCGTGGATTGATGTGAGTATGTCTGTTGCTGATGATATCCGGTATTAGGATCAACCGCTAATCGTTTCTCCTTGGGATTTTCTGCTTGGGCCAAAGCGCCAATGGTGAGAATGAAAATCTGTTGATAGATAATGTCATAATAAATTTCATTTCAACGTTCTCTAGGATCAGATTCTCATAGTTTTCTTAATCTGCTAATAATATTTTAAAAGACCTAAATATGTTGGAAGACGACTTATTACATAAAAACTAATGACGTTCTTGACATGTAAATAATAATTTTTATCGAATACCGAATGTGACATCTTATAACCAAGCTTCTTGAAATAACTATTGACAATAATTCCGTGCAGCGCAAGTATAGTTGCAACCAATAAAAATTGGATAGTTGTTGTTGCCTAGTGTGGACTTGACTTTTTAATTTCCGGGAAAAATTGGGATAGTTTTGTCGCATATTCAAATGATAATAACACTAAAGTAAATAATATTGTTAATCATAATTAAAGAGCAAAGGCTACTGAATAATCTTTAATTTCCAGTGGAAAAAACAACAAGTAATAATCAGTAATCCAGCCATTGTACGATTATTTCACCTTTTGTCACTGCATTTATATGCGGAATAATTACTTTCCAATTTGGAATTGTTTAACAGATATCAAATTTTCAATGATGCAATCAATTTGACATATTAATAAAACAAATTCAAGCAGCTAGAATTAGACAAAATTCTGCTATAAGACTTGTCCTATTTTCATTTGCAGCAACTAAACCTACTCACTGTTTACAAAGTGTATAACGTGTGTCCTGGATCTTTATCCCAAAAGACAGAACGCCATTTTTTAGAACGTTATATTAAAGCAATCTCCATCAAAATTATTTTCGATTGACATAATATCGTGTAACATTGTTTTCTGTTGAGTTCTTTCCTAATTGTCGACTTCTATTCACTCATTGAAATCTATTATTGACAGCGAAATAAGGTTTTTCTTTTATTACATACGTTCAAATATGTTTATTATGGTCGGTGAGAAACACGATAGTCTACTAGTTGATTAAGTACAGGACTTGATCCTTATGATTCTTCGCCAATCTTTTAATTATCTACCTTAAAGTGAGCAGAAATTTTGTTAGTGAGATTTGACATTGTAGGAAATCAAATTATTACTGTGAAGGTGAAAACCCATGGAACACAATAGATGCTTGGGATCATAATTTTTCATAATTATTATTTGGATAATTAGTACTCGGTCAAAAGAAGTAGTACTAATAAAAATTATACTTTGTCGTGAGAAATGTATATATATATATATATATATATATATATATATATATATATATATATATATATAAAAGATGTAGGAATATCGCGTGATATGTTAACAACAACAACAAGAGATGCATAGGTAATTCACCCAAAATAAAGGGCTACTGAAATAGAGTGGTAACCGTGGACATGCATGTTCCTGGCTCATTTGCCTCTTCAGCACGGCATAACCAAATAAGGATGTGAAATTTGCGAGCAAAGATGTTAATCGAAAGATGGGAAAACACAAAATAACGGATTTCAGCAGGGAAACCAAACGCTCATTTATGTCTTCAATTGGAAGATCCCTTTATTTTGTGTTTTCCCATGTTTTGATTAACATCTTTGCTCCCAAATTTCACATCCTTATTTGGTTATGCCGTGCTAAAGAGGCAAATGAGCCAGAAACATGCATGTCCACGGTTACCAGTCTATTTCAGTAGCCCTTTATTTTGCGTGAATTACCCATGAATCTCTTGTTATATATATATATATATATATATATATATATATATATATATATATATATATATATATATAGGTGGGGATAACGGGGATTTCAGTCCAAGGAATCAACGCCAAGTTCTTTTATTTACAAAATGCCGCCAAGCTTTCGTGTCCTTTTGACACTTCTTCAGGGCACTATAATACATATACAAATATAAATATGATTTAAAAATAGAGAAATAAATATGAGTACTTACATGTAAAATATTTTAAGTAAATTCAATATAAATAATCATTAAAAAATTTGTAAATGTAAAAATAAATATAATTATAATATACTTGATGTCATATTTCACATAAGACAAATCGATACATAATTTGTTTGTTCGTTACTTAGTTATTTTAATTTTTTTAGGTTACTTTATAATTATTTAATGAAGTTTGAATTTGAGGTTAGATTATAACCTTATAAAATGACTTTGACAGATAATTTGTTTTTGACGTTAATAGAAAAGGAAATAAGGTTAGATTATAACCTGTGAAAATGACTTTGACAAATAATTTCTTATATTTTGACTTTAATAGAACTGAATTTAATTTTTATGAAATAATCATATAAATAATGAAAAATTATCTATTTTGTTCAATATTCAAAAGGTAGCTATAAATATTACTAAGATTTTCAATGTCACTTTTCTTATTCATACTATTATTTGCCTTGTTGATTTCAACCATTTCAAGAAAATATCTTTTAGACATATTTTGTTCAGTATGTAGAACTTTAGCTTCATTAAATAACATTTTATGGCCTGTTTCGATGGAATGCTGTGTTAATGCACATGATTTTTTGTTAAGTTTTATATCATTTTTATGAGATGTGATGCGATTAGTCAAATTTCTAGAGCTGGTACCGATGTAGTTAAGATCACAGTTATTGCATTTTATTTCATAGACTACATTTGATTTTTTTAAGTCAGGTGTAGAATCTTCCAATTTACTATTTAAATTTCCAATTGTTTTTATATTTTTCTGTGTTATCTTTATATTAGTTTCATTTTTGAAAAGTTTTATTATGTTCTTTGATAAATTTTCAATATTTGGAATTGATAGGTAATTAATATTTTCTACATTTGTATTCCTATCTGTTTCATTGCTAGAGATATTATCATGAATAGTTCTATCAGAAATATTGTTGAAAAGAATTCTATTTAGAAGTGATTTAGGATAAGAATTTTCTAATAAGATATCACGTAAAATTCTTAAATTTTTTTGTTTTAAAGAAGGGTGAACTAGTTTTTCAATTCTATTTTTTAAACAAATAATGAGATTAATTTTCATTTTCTTTGTATGAAAAGAATGATAGTTTATATACCTTCCTGAATTTGTTGGTTTTATATACCAATCGGTAATCAAAGTGTTATCGTTTTTACGGATTATTTTAGTGTCTAAAAATGGAATGCTATTATTTTTTTCAAATTCAACTGTAAATTGTAAATTTTCGTTATAACTATTTACTTTTTCTAATATTTCATCTGATTTATTAACTGGTATAGCACAAATTATATATATATATATATATATATATATATATATATATATATATATGATCTTCCATTTGCAGCATCGATGATCATTTTCCATGCATTTATCAAAAAGATATTCTATTCTAAAAATAAAAGTTGTAACTCTTGTAAAAATATTTCTAAAGTTCAACGTTTGGCTTGTGTTGTTTTTAAATGTCGATGAAAAAATCACGTGGTACCGGTGATTCATTTCTTGCAGATGTGGTGATCGTTAATTCAGTTTCGTCCGCTCTGAATCTCGAACCAAGGCGTTCGCAACGTCACGTATACGCAAGCCTGTGAATGATCTATTTGCGAATACTTCTTAAAAATCATATTCTCGAGCACCTTTCCCAAAATTATACGAATGGTACATTCCCATCTCATACTTAGATATACTTGACAACTGCGCAATTCAGCTTCAGTTGACGTAACAAATGTCATTTTTCAGTTTTTTCATAGATAATCTTTAATTTGGTTATATCGATTGTGAACAATATCACCACAGAAGTGTAAATCTAGTTTAAATAACTGTAATATCACGTTAACTGCTCGAATAATTTTATTTGAGTTAGTGCAGTGCGAGTATTAAAATATTATTTACATGGTTCGTATGGTTTCGTCACTATAAGTCCAAATAGATTAGGCAGCACGAATTTGTAACATTTGATAAGAAACCAAAATGAGGAAAAAGTAAGTTATCTTGATTTATCTGGTATTAAATAAATGTAATATTAATCTTTATTCTAGTAAACATATGTAAAAGCTTATCACAATAGAGATATAAGCAGTAAGGCACTTTATGAAATATGTGCTATTTTCTCAGAAATGTACCCAAACTCTGATTTATCTGAGAGTGTTGTTAAAACAATAATCCATGTATATAAATTAATTAAACACAATAAATAAATTTGAGGCAAGTGAAGTGTTTGAACCAAAACTTTGGTGTTTTGATGTGTTGGGTTCTCTTAAAGTTATAAACCTGCATTTAGTAGAAAAGAGCCGACGTTGCTGAATCTAAGAAGCGTTCCCCCACTTCGGACAGCGAGAACAAAACCAGTTGCGAGCCGGCATTTTCATCTTTATAACTTATACCTTTCAACTATAACATTTAATTGTTTGTTAAGTTAATAAAGTTCCATTTTCTTAAATTGTTCGATTATTTTTAAAAACGTATTTTACGCGAGTGAACATAAAATTGGCGCAGTCAGTAGGATTGTCAAACGGAACGACAACAAAAATAGTGTCAAACCGGTCTATATCAATAGTTTATTGACAATTAACGATCGCGTGAAATCGTCGAAGATATCGGTAATCTGGAAAGTGTTCATCCAGACGAAGGATCCACATCGCCGAAGTTTGGAGACCCCGGAAGAAGCCAACATCGCAGAATCCGGTTAGTTTTAAGAAGATCAGCCAACTTAAGTGTAAGAAACAGCATCGTTCAACCCCTTTTGGTACGAAATAGATAGATGAAATCAACACATTTACTTTGGTAAGCGAATTTTGTTCTCCTATATAAATTTCCTCCATATTTTTATGTTGATTTATGAGTGATTTTTGATTTTTCTACATTTTTATATGTTTTAATATTTTATGTCAGACATTGAAGACCTTAGCATTTTATGTCAATCATTGAATTTAGAAGATAGTTATAATTCAGATATATTAACAAATATTGAGAATTTGCCTCCAGTTGAGGATAATACAGGTTTAGAAAATTCAATTTCAGAAATGGCTACAGCAAATGTAAATTATTCTCTTTTAAAATTATATGTAGATACTATACCACAATTTGATGGTGATGCACACACATTAGGAGTATTTTTAGATGCTTGTGAAAGTTTGATAAGTCAATTTGCAGACACTACAAATGTAAGTGCTCAAATTAATTCATATATTTTACGGGCAATAATAGGTAAATTAACAGGTAGAGCCTTAAGTTTAATAGGATCTCGTTCAGAATTAACTATATGGGATGATATTAAAAAATTATTACAATTAACTTTTGGAGATCAAAGAAATCTTGATTGTCTCGTTCAAGACTTAACTGCTTTACACCCATTCAAAAATGAAACACCATATAATTTTGGCATGCGTTGCCAAGATTGTAGAAGTTTAATAGCGTCAAAAATAAATGCATCAAATCTACCACCTCAAGAAAAATTTATTAGACTAGAGAGTTATGATGAGTTAGCATTAAAAACATTTATTAGTGGGCTCACGGGCCAGTTACAAAATAATATTCGATTAAGAAATCCAGACAGTCTAGAAAAGGCAATGTCTTTAGTAGTCGAAGAAGAAAATTTTCTTATATAGTACGCGTAAAACTAATTATTTAAATTCACAAAATTTTAGACCAGTTCAGAGAATGGCACCATCAAATCCCCGGATAAATAATTTGTCAACTTCAAGACCATCTCAATCTTTTAATAGACAATATTCTCCCAATTTCAACAGAAACTTCAATAACTATAATTCGAATCAAAATAACAATAATTCAAATCAAAATAACAATAATAATTTCCGCCATCCTAATAATTACAATCATCCAAATAATTCTAATTATAATCAAAGATCTCTCTATGTTCCTCAAAATCAATCACCTCAGAATAATCATTATCAAAATAACAATTCATACGCGAATAATTTTGCTAGAAATACTCAAATTTCTAGAAATACAAATTATCATAATAGAAATAGGAATTATCCAGAGCCAATGGATACGTCATCTGGTAATACACGTATAAAAAATCATCATTTTTGTGAATATTCTAATGAATTTCCAAATCTTGAAAATTTTTATTCTTCAAATCATGAATTCGCTGAAAATAATAATTGTTACAATTCTCATACTCAGATTTGCCAAGAAACATATGATAATCATAATCCTTATCTAGAACGACAAAGTAACGTGATAAATGCACCTGGTACACACTCTCAGCAGTCTCAGCGTCCCACACAAGATTCAACTTACAATTCGGATAACGCAGATATAAATTTTCGCTTGGGTATGAAAAACCAAGACATAACATGATTAATATAAACTTACTAAAATCAAATCTTCCTTATATTTTTTTATTCCCGAAATAAATGCTAATTTTTTAATAGATACCGGTAGTAGTAGAAGTTTAATTGATCCTAACTTAGCTTATCGATTTTTTAGAAATTATATTTTATACGAAGATTTTAGCATTCAAACAGCTCATAGTATCAGTTTTCATAATGAAGTAATTGAAATTCCACTTTTCGATATTTTTAAAGTTAAAGAAAAGCACAAATTTCATCTTTTTAAATTTACTAAGAAATATAACGGACTTATAGGTATTGACTTACTTGAACAACTATGCGCAAAAGTTGATTTATGTAAAAAATTAATTATTACACCTAAGACTCAAATTCCAATGAACTTTGATAGTGAAAAAAATAGCACTACAAAGAAATTGATAAAAATAGATAATTATCATATTAATATACCGGAAAGAACCACTAAAATTGTCAAATTACCATTAAATATAGAGAATGGTTTAGGATTAATGAAATATATAAAATTTGATACGCAATTAGAATGTCCTCAAGCTCTTGAAAATATAGAAAATTACTTTGCGTATACATCTATTACAAATTCCAGCTGTGAACCGAAAGTAATTACGGTTACCAGTCCATTTATTATAGAAAAATTAGATCTTACAGAAATAAATTTTGTAGACACATTAGAAGAATCAAATGAAATGTTTACCGATAGCCACGATAAATTATTAAAAGATAATTTAAAACAAATTCGATTGAATCACTGTAACTCGGAAGAAAGACAACATATACAGAATCTATGTTATGAATACAGAGAAATATTTTATTGTGACCAAATTCCTCTTTCATTTACAAATACCGTAAAACATAAAATTAACCTAAAAGACGATACTCATGTTTACACTAAAACATACAGATATCCCGAAGTTTACAAAAAAGAAGTAAAATCTCAAATCGACAATCGACACAAGGTATTATTAGACACTCTCATCTCCGTTTAATAGTCCAACCTGGATTGTGGAGAAGCGTAAAGACGCATCAAATAAGAAAAAATATAGATTGATTATTGACTATCGAAAGTTGAATGAAAAGACAGTACAATTCTTGACCAATTAGGAAGAAGTCAATATTTTACTACCCTTGATTTAGCTAACGGTTTTTATCAAATACAAATGGATGAAAATGATATCCATAAAACAGCGTTTTCCGCCAAAAATGGACATTACGAATTTGTTCGAATGCCCATGGGAATGAAAAATTCACCGAGTACTTTTCAGAGAGTCATGGATAATATACTTAGAGGTTTACAAAATAAAACTGGTTTAGTCTATCTCGATGATGTTATTATATATAGTACGTCTCTCCAAGAACATATTACTCGACTTAGACAAATTTTTGATAGACTCAGAGAAGCTAATTTTAAAATACAATTAGACAAATCAGAATTTTTACGAAAAGAAGTAAATTATTTAGGACATGTAATAACCCCATATGGAGTCAAACCAAATCCCGATAAAATTTTAGCTGTAAAAAATTTCCCAATACCTAATTGCACAAAAGACATTAAAAGCTTTCTTGGTTCAATTGGATACTACCGTAAATTCATTAAAGATTTTGCAAAAATCACAAAACCTTTAACAAAATGTTTAAAAAAGGTTCTAAAATTATTCATGATCAAAAATTTGTTAATGCTTTCAATACTTGTAAAGATTTATTAACTAATGCACCTCTTCTTCAATACCCAGATTTTAATGAAAAATTTATATTAACGACAGACGCCTCAAATGTGGCTCTAGGCGCTATTTTATCTCAAGGACCTATTGGTTCAGACAAACCTATTGCTTATGCTTCGCGTACCTTGAATGATTCAGAGCAAAAATATAGCACGATAGAAAAGGAACTATTAGCAATAGTATGGGCATGTAAGTACTCTCGTCACGGCACGGAATTCAACAACGAAGTAGTTCAAGAAATTTCAAAATTGCATAAAATAAAAGTACATTTTACCACTATAGGCCATCATGAAGGAAATGCTATTGTTGAACGTTTTCACTCTTCAATAATAGAACATCTTAGAATACTTGGAGAAATGTATCCTGAAGAAAATGATAATCTTATGAACTATGCTATTTTAGGTTATAACAGTAGTATACATAGTGCTACTAACTACACACCTTTCGAGCTAACTTTTGGGCATACGAACTCCAGAAATCCCAATGAAATATTTTTACCAACAACCTTTTATTCAGACTATGCCGAAAATCATGAAAATAAGTTAGAACGTGTATATGATAAAGTTAAAGAAGCACTTGAATCCAAAAAAGCAAAAGTAGTTTCAAAGCATAACGTTAACGGAGACAAAAATGAACAATTTCAAGTAGATCAAATAGTATATAAGAAAAATCCTCAATATAGATGTAAGAAAGACAATACATTTTTAGGTCCATTTAAGATAATTAGTATATTAGATAGGAATAGAGTAGAGATAATGAATACTAGAAATAATAAGAAAGAAATAATTCATATAAAAGAATTAAGAAAAAATTTCGTTGCAGGTTCTTCGCAGCCATCAACTTCGGAAGTTACGGACTAAATTATCCTACCTTCCATAATGTAAACGATAACCCTGGTATATTACCGCTTAAATTAGGGACCAGTCAAAATATCGTTGACTTTTGGTCATTTGTAAAAACTTTTGATACATCAAAAATAATCAGTGAATTTAAATCATTACAAGATAAGCATACTAAACTGCAAAGCATGTTTTTCAGTAAAATTTCTACTATTTCCAATATTTCAGAATTCGATGAAATTTCAAGTACATGTCAATTACTTACCATGATCGAAAATAAGATCATTGTTCAAATCAATCAATTAATTCCCACAATTGATCAGCAATTCAGAACAAAAAGAGGAATAATAAACGGGTTAGGTTCAATTATAAAATCAATAACAGGAAATTTAGATAGCAGTGACGCCGAAAAATACGATCAAGCTATTGAAGCCCTTTCAACAAACCAAAATAAAATGAGATCATTAGTAAATAAACAAGTTACTATCATAGAAGAATCAATTGATATTTTTAATGAAAGCACTCAAGTCCTAACGAGAAATCAAAAAGGATTAGAATCTAAAATAACTGAAGTTGAACATATAGTCGAAAGAGCAGGGAACAAAAACCGGCAAACTTTCGTATATTATTATATAAAGCATGTTTTGTATGAAATGGCCATTTTATATCAAAATGTAAACGATTTATTAGAGAGGATTGGAACAGCCATAACATTTTCTAAATTAAACATATTCCACAATTCAATAATGGATCCAAAAGATCTCTTGAAGCACTTAAAACTTATTAATACAGATTTATCAAATTCCAAATTGCCATTCGAACCAATTGCAGATAATGTTATCAATTTCTAAAAAGTAATGCAGATTAAAAGTTACTCTAAAATGAATAAAATAATATTTATAATAGAAATCCCAGTTGTAGAGATCAAGAATTACGATTTATATCAACTTTTTCCTTTACCCACTCCAAAAAACAATATTTTTCATATAATTATACCAAATTCCTTATCCTCAATGAGCAAAATTTCATGCCTTTAGACAACGATTGTCAAGAAATTAGCTATCAAGAATTCATCTGCCATGAGTCGACACCAATATCTATTCAAGAAGAAGATGCCCCTTGTGAAGTGCAAATGTCAAAATTTTCCAAAAATTTAAGTAACTGTCATATTATTCCAGTTAGTATCAGAGAAGCAGTTTTCAAAAACTTCAATCGAATAAATGGGCTGTCGTTTCTCCTCAGACTACAGTGGCTGAACAAATGTGCGGTGGTGATAAAGACAAAGTACCATTAAAAGGAACATTTATTGTAGAAGAAGAAAAAAACTGTATAGTTAAGATAGACAACGTAGTTCTCCGTAGCAATAGACTTAATAAAAGTGAATTAAAATTAATCGAACTTCCAAATTTTACAATTAAAAATGTTGTGAATAAAAAACCAGTGAAATTTGACTCTCTTCAGTTAGAAAATGTAAATTTGGAAAGACTTAATAATTTAAAAGACTCTTTAGATATTCAAAGTGAAAAGTTGAACGAACCATTCCAAAATTCAGTACACTTTAATAATATTAGTGTATGGACAATATTGTTATATGTATTAATTGTTTTTATTGGACTTTATTTTATTTACTACTACTACTCTAGATATTATAATAGGAAAACTAGAGAACCAGCTACAAGGGATGAAGAAGAAGTACCGAATCCGCCTGTTCAACCCCGGATTCTCCTCTAAGGGTGGAGGAGTTATAAACATGCATTTAGTAGAAAAGAGCCGACGTTTCTGAATCTAAGAAGCGTTCCCCCACTTCGGACAGCGAGAACAAAACCAGTTGCGAGCCGGCATTTTCATCTTTATAACTTATACCTTTGAACTATAACATTTAATTGTTTGTTAAGTTAATAAAGTTCCATTTTCTTAAATTGTTCGATTATTTTTAAAAACGTATTTTACGCGAGTGAACATGAAATTTTAATGACAGCGGTAATGTGATTACACAAGAACAGTCAAATTTAAATACTTCTCAGGTAAAAATTCGACATGAATTGAGAAAATATAAAAATGTCAAGTATTTTTATTTTAGACTTACAAGTATTTGAACAATGAAGAAAATTCTGACAAAACAGAAATTATCTTCGATGGTTGTATAGATGATCTTTCTGCTCCTCACTCTCCAAATGTATCAAGCCAATATAGGAAACGTAACACCTGTGATATCCAGACCATGTTCTGGAACTAGCATACATACAATGGCAGCTAGTATAATACCTAAGCCACCTAATTTTATAAAACAGGAAAACTCAGGACAGTCAATTGGAAGATTTTTGACAACAGCTACACGTACCATGATTAAAACAACACGTACCATGATAAAAAAAAAGGAATCTAATTTGGATATTTGATATTTACTCCAGAAATAAATCTTAATTAAATAGTTTAAAAGTATACAGCTTATACCGACTACCTGTAGTAGGTACTGTAGTTTTTATATTTAGGCCTATTTCAGAATAGAATAGGTCTATTGTAAAGAGTAGCATATTGCGATTTCGAAAAATTTTCAATGCAGTTTTTTGTTTTGGTATTTGCTGATGCCAAAACAACCCCCGTTCCAAAGGTTATATAGATATATTATGTATGTGTTATAACGGAATTTGTGAGCACAATAGAGGGAGAATTTTTCGACGGATCGAAACCAAACACGCAATAAAAATCGGTTTTGTCAAAAAGTATTGTTAACGAACCAAATCTGCGCAGTAGAAATAAAATGGTAGCCTGTCAAAATTGACAAAATATCATATTTCCTTTGCTTCTGTACTGAGGCAAAAATGTTACTCAGATTTTTTATAGACCTAAACACATTATAAAACTTTTGTATTTAACGTTTTTTTTTTCTAAAACGTGAATAAAAACATTTTTTAAAGAAATTCACGGATTTGCCAAAGAAAATGTGTATTTTTTTTGGTTTATGATATGATGCAAAATTGTTACTTGAAATATACCCGTACAATTGGTCTTGTGCCAAGGGACATTTTTAAATATACAAAAACATTCTTATTTTTTAGGTACCTGGTATCTGAACTTATTAAAATTGGAAGTTAAGTGGCATTAAACAATTCGAAACAAAATTTTCATTATATGTGTTTAAATCAGAGGACGAAGATTGCAAAAACAAAAACAACTAATAAGTTTAATAACAGTAAATTATTTAGCACATGTTGACGGAATTATTATGGGTATTCAGTTTGACTTTTGTCTAAAGATTACGTCATATCACCCATCATGTCCCAAATAGTATATAGACAACAATAACTTCTAATTTTATAGAAATAATATTCGTTAAACAATACATGATCGATTATTTCAAACTCTGATAAACTTAATAGAAAAATTAAAGAAACCAGCCATTTCTCAAAATTGAATACAACATGAAAAAAGCGATGTGAAGTGACCATTTCATTTTCCAATATAAAATATAAGTTTTTAAAATGTATTTTAAGAACTCATAAACACACAATAAGCACTAAGTGAAAAATAAGAAGTAACCATTAAACACATAAATCCGAAACACAACACGAAATAACCAAAACGAATACACATTGCACTTAATCAGTAAAATAATGATAAATTACTCACGCAAATGAATCTCATGATGGTATGTAAAAGTATCAGAGGAAGAATATGCAGAGTTGAGGGGATTCTCCGTGTTTTATATGCTTGTCGATTGTAGTGATCTGCTTTCTCTTACCATCGCTTTTTTTATAAAAGTACTCTTCTGGACTACGATGAACTAGACCGGACGTGATTTAGATCTTTGCTACAGTTTTTTTTTAATATAGCATTGAATAATATCTTTCAGATGAAGTGATTATGAAATTTTGTCAACATATTGGTAAAAGTTTCAAGGGACGGAACAAAATTTTTCTTATAAATTTTGTGAGAGAGACTTCATATGTTCAAAAATGTTTGACAAATACAATAGATATATTTTCAACAAGAACTGTTTCTCAGTGTTTCATTTGACTAATGGTCGACATAATATATTTGTTTTACAAATGCCCAAGAAACCAAATAATTGCTTTGGCAAATTTTTTACAATATTTCGCATAAATATTCTAGACTTTTGAATCAAAGACATCTATAGAATATTCTAAACTATACTAATAATCAAGGTTCCAGTATCAATAAGGATATGGATTAATCAAAAGATATTGAAAGACCGAAACCTTCATATTTTGTGGATGATATAACTCTAAGTGTTAGGTAAAAATTTATAAAGCATAACCTGGAACGAATGGTAAGTGCTGAACTACATTTAATAAATGAGGAAAAATCAAGAGCCAAATATATTTATGGTCTAGTTACATCTGCAGACATATTTTTCTCGATTTTCTGTTGAAATGTTGATTTTATTTATTGTGATAGGTTGTTATCACTCTTTTTAAAATTCCAACGATGTCAAAATTTCATAACAGTATATTGTCTAAATTCACTAACGGGCATGTTGAAAAACGTTTTTTTGTCGTATCTACAAAACCATTCTGAAAGTAAAAACTATCACCCTCTGGACGTACATCGGTTCCATAAAAACTAAACATCACCAAATATAATAACGGATGAAGCATGAATGATGAAAATAGATGTAATAATCGTATATGATAAAAAAACAACTGTGTCTTAAGGAGTAAACTGTTCATATCAGATAGGTTATTTTTAATTTCAATAAAAACAATTGATTATTACAATACCAACTATTCAGCAACTGAACACATTGATTATCAGTTGAAATGTCAAATGACTGGTAAATCAACGATACTTCATGTGTATGAGATCACTTCCACTGAATATTTTTGTACTATTTGGTTTGTGATTAGTAGATAAGACTATTTTCATCACAAATACATGCTAGCCGGAGCATCCAAGAGCTAACTCATTCTAGTTATTGTATGCTTTTCCAATGGTATTTACTGTTTCGACCCTTACTACGTGGAATCTACCCATTCTGATGATGATATTTAATATCGAAGCAATTGTCAATTTTTTATAATTTTTTACATTTTTTCAAATGGAAATCCTGTCAAAAACGTCAAATAAGAGGATATATAATATGTTTCTCGATAGTTAAAAGTGGAAAAGCGTGCAATTTTGATTAATGAAGAGATATATACAAACGTTATAATGGTAGTAAGAGGAGGGATGCTAATTGAACATGTTCGGATTTGTCAACGATCTGAATGGTTTGGTGAATTTCCGAAATTTTATGGATATTTTGGATAGTAGAATTTTTTGGACTACATACCTTCAACTTCTGTATGATATAAGCCTGATGTTAGCGTCAGTCATAGTGAAGTGTGAAATCTGTGGTAAATTTTTTAAGAAGCGAGGCCTATAAACACATCAAAACAAGACCCATGGTGGACAAAATTTAAGTTCGATTACAAAAGAAAATTTTGGAAATAAGGAAATAAAAGATACGAATTTTTATCTAAAGTTGGGAAAATTGAAGAGCCAACGATCAGTAATCAGAAGAGTCCCAAAAGATTCAAGGGCTCTTTGTGCCTCAACGCTCTCTAATCTGATTGATGAATGCGTAAGACAAAATTCTATTCCTACCTGGGAAAATCTATTGCTTTTTCCATACAATGTTTTAAGTCTTCCTTCTAAAAATTCTGATAAAAAAGTATCTCTCTCGACTATAATCAAGAATTATTTAAAAACATTTGAAAATACAGATCATCAATCAAATTTCTCTGATCAGCAAAACACAAATTTCTCAGTTCGGAAAAACATGAATTTATCAAAAAATAGTAAAATTAAAAATATCATTAATAAAGTTTCTGACGGCGAATTGACATCCCCCATCAAAATCTTAGCTTCAGAGATGACAGTTTTGCTGATGTCAGTGCAGCCACTGTAACAGAATTAAAATCGAAACATCGTTTAAAAAACCTAATAGTACGGTCCCTACTCCGAGTTCGGAACCTATTCCTATTCTTATAACCGAAGAATTTGTCAGTAACGCTGTGAACTCTTTTGAAACAAGTTATGCTGGTGGTTTAGACTATTTAAGATCTTCACATCTACAAGATTTAATGAGGTACAGGCTGGCCCTTCAGGAAAAAATCTCTTATCATCTTTGTGTAAATTATGTAATTTCATTTTAAATGACACAGTCAACATCAATATTCGTCCTATTTTATTCGGAGCGTCAATATGAGCTTTATTTAAAAAGCAGGAGGTATCAGACTAATTGCTATTGGTACAGTTCACCGTCGTTTAGGAGCGAAAATAATTTGATCAAACAGAGACAAATTAGGATATATTTACTTCGTCCATTACAATTTGGTTTTGAGTAGAAGGGTGGTTGTGAAGCAGTTGTACATCCAGCAAGACGTTTCGCCTTTTATCCAGACGTTAATAATAAAGTTTTTCTGAAAATTGATTTTAAAAATGCTTTCAATGCAATTCATCACGATCATTTATTAAAACTTGTAGCAGATATTCTACCTGAAATTTTTCCTTTCATCAATCAATGTTATCGATTCTCTTCATATCTTTTATTTGGCGAAAACATCATTTATTTGGAAAGAGGCGTCCAACAAGGGAACCCTATGGCACCTCTCCTTTTTTGCATATCGATACACAAACTTATAAGCAACATTGACACAGAATTCAATGCTTGGTACCTTGATGATATTTCCTTAGGTGGCAATACTGATTCCCTGTTCAAGTCTCATGTCTATATTATAAACAATTATGAGTATATTGGCCTTGAACTCAATTTTAGCAAATGCGAGTTGTTTTTCTTAGAATCACCAAATAATCTAACCATTGATAAATTTAATTCTGTAGCACCAGGCATATCAATTAACAACAGACAACATTTACTTCTATTAGGTGCTCCTTCATTGAACGAATCCTTTCTATCAGCTTTCAATGAGAAACTAACCTTTTTCAAAAAAATGTCATCTCGTTTATCCTGGTTACCGACACATATTGCTTATTGCTTTCTCAAGAATTGCCTATTAATTCCAAAATTAACATGTATCTTAAGATGTAGTCCGACCGAGAAAATATCAGTAAAAACCGATGATTTAAGAGCAGCTTTGTTTTTTATAAAACAAATAAGTATTGCAATTCAAAGAGGAAACGCTTCATCTTTTCTTGGTACGTTTTCCCGTTCTAAGTCTCTAGAAGAACTTTTTATGAAACCTAATCATAAAAAGCCTTATTCTTCTACCACTTTCTCACATTACCAACCATAAAACATCTGATCTTTCCTTTTTACGAAATTCTTATCCAACATCTTCATTCTCTTTTTCAGAATGTGTGCCTTCTGATATTACATGCGTTGATAATTTCACAATTTATGCCTCCAACAAGCTATTGGGCCTCAGTGTACTGAAGAATATAGATAACCACCAGCGACATGATGACTATGCTAGAGAATGATGCGATTCGACACGGTTCACCACAATTTGCTTTTGAAATCACTTGAAAACATAGGTATAAGAGGACAAAGTCTGAAGCTGTTCGAAAACTACTTATAAAATAGATACCAGCGAGTTAAACTCGGTGAAGTCATTAGCGAGACAAGAAAAATTGAATTCGGAATACCACAAGGTACAGTACTAGGGCCGATACTTTTCAATATTTATGTGAATGAATGATATTCTCTTGAAAGTGATGGTTTCATTCTTGGTTTCGCTGATTATACGGCACTACTCTATACAGCTGACAGTTGGGAAACACTAAAAGAAAAATCTCAAAACGATTTTAGTAAAATAAAATCTTTTTTAGATACTAAATTACTCACAGTGAACTTAGAAAAAACGAACTACGTCCCTTTTAGCTGTAACAGAACTGGATTACCGATTTTCGATAACTTAACTGTAAATATAAATGACAAGCCCTATCATATTTCATCGCTTAATAATATTGAATATCTGGGAGTCATCATTGATTCACATTTAAGATGGGACTCTCCCATTAAATATATCATCAAAAAACTACAAATTATTTTATACAAATTCAAATACCTTAAAAACATATTACCAACCCACCTCCTAAAAATACTATACTACGCACTAGTGGAAAGCCACCTCCGCTATGGAATACTAGGATGGGGAGCTGCAGCGAAAACCTACATACACCTTTTAGATATATGTCAGAAGCGTTTTCTCAAACTCATTTTTTCTAAAGATCGACTGTACAACTCTGATAAACTGTACCTAGAAACAAAAATTATGGACACCAGACAACTATACTTCTTTCACACACTCATAAAATATCACACCACAAAACAAACAGCATTAGTAGTTAACCATCAATACAATACGCGAAATCGAAATCAACACCCAGTTCCCTATATGATGAAAACAGTAACACAACGTTCCTTCAATTTCTTGGCACCAAAATTTTATAATAATTTACCTGAACGAATTAAAACAAGTATATATCCACCACAATTCAAAAATGCATTGAAAAAATTCATTCTTGACAATCAAAGACAATTAATTTATCGCCATTTCGATACTTACGCAAGCTGAACAAATAATGATCCTAATATGTTACAGTGTGCTGCTTGCATAAATGAGGAGGAACTAATTGTAATTCTATATATCGTGTATTTATTTTTATCTCCATTGTTTATTGTTTATAAGTATGTTATATTGTCATCTCTATTTCAAGGAACTACTTATAAGTATATATTTGTGTAATGTATGTAATAATTCTTATAAACCTTTTTATATTCATGCGAAACAAGTGGAACGACACTTATCGCTCATTAGCTTTATTCATTTTATTTTTCTTTTGTAAGATACTCCTATGTATTTGTATTTATTGAATAAAGATTATTATTATTCCTATACGCAATAAATTATCTTTGACCAAAACGAAATATAAAACTGGTTTACCCCCAATAGAGTTGAAGACAACAAATAGAAGGGTAAACGACCAAATGGAAGGTATTTATACTAACAGTGTGGTATACTCTAACACTACTAATACAGACAGTTTGTCTGATGAAGATGATAACGGAAATCACGCATCAGTAGCCGATTTGAGTAAAAATTTTAATGACAAACTCTCCAGAACAGTAAAAAATGCTACTAACCTCGCCAATAAGACAACTGAGGTTAGATCCAAAATAATGTGATGTGACCAATGGAGTGAAACCACTAAGTACAAAATCAATATCAACCAGAGTTAAAAAATCTAGTAATAATGTTTCGTTGACCAAAAAAAAATGGAATTGCCTCCAACAAGTGTCAAAATAACCCCGATGTTTTGCAGTTAAATTCAAAATTGGAAGAGAATGAAGACGTAAAAGAATAATGGTTCAGAAGTCAATAGAGTCGTAGTAACTGAGGAATCAATAAACATCAATTCCCTTTCTAAAAATAATCCTAAAGTTAACAACTTCTCTACATACATTTCATTATGGATTAAAGATTTTCAGGAAGGGCATGAACCTGAACAAGAACAGAAGGACACGTCTAAAAATGATGTGGATAACAAGGAATATATTAACAAAGTGCACCAGACCAATGATCTATCAACATCAACCAAACTTTCCAAAACCGCAATATCTCCATCCAATTCAATAGTAAACAATATCAATTCAAATTCCTTACCACGCCGATCAAGTGAGAAAGACAATAATAGAATCCGAGATTATTCGGACAATGATAGTAGTTGCCAAAGAGCTCTTAACAATATCTCCACAATCGGATCCATAAAGGGTATTCCCCAAAAATCTTTGGGTCTCAAAGGCCTCAAAAATATTGGTAACAGATGTTCCATGAATAGTATTATCCAATGCCTATCAAACACAAGGTGGCTATTAGAATATCTAAAGAAAGACGCATACATAAGAGATATTAACATAAACATATCTAGCATGAAAGGAGCATTTGCTGAAGTTATTCAAGAGCTTTGGTCTGAAGATGGTTCAGACAGAGTGATTAATACAGTATCATTGAAAAGATTCAGCGATTTACTTCAAGGTTCATAAGATACACTCAACAGGATGCACAGGAGTTTCTTCGTTACTTATTAGCAGGACTTCACGAAGCTGTCAACAAGGTCTATGAAAAACCAAAGCCCATATTAACAGAAATTGATGATAAACTTAGTGACATTGAGAAACCACAAGAATTTTGGTTGAGATATCCGCGAATGGACAACTCCAAGATTGTGGATAACTTTGTCGGTCAATTAAAATCAACAATCAAACAATCAAGTGCACACACTGTGGTCACTGTTCAGTTACCTACGATCCCTTTTGGTATTTATTCCTTTCGATACCCCGAAGAACAGGTCAATTACGACTTCCACAATATTTAGATTCGTTTACAAGAGAAGAAACATTCGACGGCGATGAGAAACCGACATGTTCGAAATGTAAGGAACGAAGACGATGCACTAAATCATTTTCAATTCATAAATTTCCGAAAATATTGGTTATTAACCTGAAGCGCTTTTCGCAAACAGAAAGATTCAGTGGTAAACTTAATTACGCAATAGATTTTCCAGTAGAAGGGCTTGATATGAGCCATTACGCGGCTGATAAGTGGCACCTTGTATGTACAACCTCAACGCTATATCAAATCACAGTAGAACCACTTACAATGGTCACTACACAGCATATTGCCGACATCCCTACACTTGACCGTGGCACGAATATAACGATTTAAGGGTGCTATTAATAGCGTGGAAATATTTAGTCAGTGGAGAAACATATGTTCTCTTCTATGAACAAGATGACACAAAGTCCCACCTTTAAGTTTAATAATTTCTTTATTAGTTTATAAATTGTATATTTTTATTGTGAATCAATGTCTTATTTGGTTTTTTTCTGCAAAATTTATTTATATATACATTCATTGTATTCTTATTAATGCTTACATCAAATAAATTATTTTTTTTTCATTATATTGTGTAATTATTTAGAAATAGTTTGTTTCATTTTCTAATGATATTTGACTAGCGGTTACAAAGAGAAGGAAAAATACTGCGAATTAAAATATACCACTTTCATCAATGTCGTAATATCTGATTGTATGTAGAAAAAATCAGAAATTTAGGAATTGATTTTAATATTAAACTTATTACAAAATAAAATTATGAAACAAAATTATTTTCAGGGGCATAAAACACGAAGATCTCTTTTTTATCATATTAAATCAAGAATGGTAGCACGTTTAAAAACAATCCTATTTGAAATAGCTAATGATATGAATGTCGGTGAAAGCATCATATCCAATGAAGACTTTTCGAACAATGTGTAAGAAAGGTGTCGAATGGAAATTATGAGAATATGCTCCGCGGGATTCAACAGTTAACCCAAGAATATTCTCATTAATTTTGCTGTGCCAAAACACTTTCCAATTTCCATTAGACGAGTATTGGCAAAATCAATTGTCATATACCGAGTTCATTACAGTTTGCCGGGAAATAGTATTTTTGTTGCCTTTTTAGAACTCAATTTATTATCAGTGTGTTCTGAGTTATAAGTTTTTGTTTGTCAAGACAATCTATTCATTTTGTTGCTGTTAAACTGTTCTCACAAATGGGGTTTAGCTTTGGAATTAATAACGACTTGATACAATATTACATACCTTTTGTTTTCGTTATGGGGATAAATGTTATTATAAACCTAATCTGTTCCCTGCTTGAATTTTATCCTGTCATTGCTAATCGTGAGCAAAAACTCGTGTTACTGATGGTGATAAACTTTGAATACATATTATTGAATATTATCAGTTATTAGCTCCCCAAAAATTTTCGCAACCGAGAATCGAGATATTTGGTACGAAGAGTTAATACCCACACTCAATTTTAAATAGTTTTAATTTTTTTTACTTCCTTTTGTCGTAGGAATAAGTATATTGAATAAATACATTTCTTCATACTATTAGAGAAAAAAAATTAAGAATGACACATGCAATAACGATGACAATTTTACGCAGTAACATAAAATCTGTGAAGTAACTGCACGCTTTGGTGGAATAACGTTTCACTTTACTCGCCATATTAGGATTTTAGTCGCGAAGAAAACATAAAATGAATGGAAAAAGGTACAATTTTTGTTCCTTTTATTCGGAATATTAGCATATTCAAGTATATAAAAATATAGAATAGGTATTTAACGTATTTGGTGAACAGTTCTGGCGTAAATTCCAAACAAGAAGAGCTATTCAAAGATATGAGCAATATTATTCGTGAAATTATACCATATTTCACCCATAAATCTAGTATTGAGAAGAAGGAAATCATATAAAAGTATTACTTTTATTTCATGAAACACAGTCACTTAGTAAATTAAACCCACAGCTATTTACTCTATTCGCCAATGACGGAAAATAAAATAGAAAATGATCGTCAAAAACACTTACTTACAATTAATAATTGATGTTCTCAACAATAAATAAGATGGACTCGTTTTTAAATTGAAAATAAATATTTGTAAAAATAATCTGCACTTCTGTTATTCTGGCATATATACGTGACAGCTGTCAAGCCAGAGAAATTATCACTTATTAATTATGCAGCTAGGTCACGTGACTGTCAAAATCAAGGCATCTAGTTGGACTGAACAACGGGTAAAAAATTTCCACAAAAATATTCAATCCAACATCAAAGCTAATACACTGGCTGGTTCTTAAGCATTTACATGATGACACTCAAGTAACTCCAATAACTTTTTAATATAATACCATTGCTTCACAATGTCAATACACCATATCATTATCACACTATGATTTCAAAAATCAACAGTGCTATATAGTTAGTGCAATTTACAGCCATTTGCATCAGTTGAAGTAAAATTGTGGTTAAATTTCAATTACCAATTAAATTAAAATGTTCCATTCACCATGACTCTATAATTATTAGTTAAAACTGATCTACAGAGAAGGTACGGTTTAAGATGTATAATTAATAATTAATATTAGGTCAATCAACTGCTTGGCGAATTTGCGAGAAAAACATTTCATTCAAAAAAGATCACCTAATAAACTTGAACATACTGAACATTGGAATTCTAATGAGAATACATCGCAGAGAAAATCACTTTGAAGGGATGGATGCAACAACCTTTAGAAAATGATTTTCTTTTTCTAAAGAAGTACCGCGAAGTCGTTTACTACAAATTGTATATGAATTAGAATATCCATACGATTTGTAGGTCATTTTGGATAGTGACTTTAATATAATTTCAAATATATTTTAAAGCAACAACAATGGGTATTCCCATTAATCAATTGCTAACTGCGTTGAGGTTATTTGTCACTGGTGGACATTTAGATGCATTCGCATATTTTGCTGGGATGCACATTTCAACTGTTCGATAAATAGTTGTCAGAGTATCTGAAGCAATAGCGGACTTCCTCCCAACTATATATCAATGGCAAATAACATACAAAAAGAAACAAAAAGATTTTTATGATCCAGCATCATTTCCAAAAGTTATTGGTGCAATAGACTGCTGTCATTCAAGAATAATTTCACCATGTATGTTAAATATTTTTTATTGCAATTGAAGCGTGATTTAAATATGTTTAAATTGTTGCAATAAGCATGTACTAGATATGAATTTAATCAATTTTTTAGGATGACCTGATGCCGAAATTTTTGGATCAGAAAAATAGTTTTCTATTTATGCCCAGTTCATATGTGATACTCAAATGAAAATACCTTATCGACCGAAAAAACAAAATGCCTTAACTTCTCAAAAAAAAGAGAGGAAGCAATCCAGTATTAGCATTAAATAGCAAAAACCTAACTTTTGTTACGGAAACAAAATTTCTCGGTCAGCAAACTATCCTGTAAAAGCCACGTTACAAACCTTAAGGGCGCCTGTCACCAAGCTATAAATATACTAAAAGCTCTTCCAAATATTTCCTGGAGAAGCGATACATCAACACTATTAAGCATATACACATATTCAATAAGGTGAAAAATCGATAACGGTTCAGTGGTAGACAACTCAGCTGTAAAATCCGTTCTAAAACAACTAGACGTTATTCAAAACACTGGACTACGTATAGCACTAGGAGATTTTCGTACAAGCTCCACTCTTAGCATGTGTTGTGAAGCAGGTCAAATCCCCTTAGAATTCAGGAGAGACTATCTAAGTTTGTCCTATGCTAGCAAGGTTTTAGCCACACCTGAAAACCCAACGTATCATAATGTCCATAGCAACCGTTTCAACTTGTACTCCTCGACTCACCCCCGATGCCAACCGCCCTTTTACGAGCGACTCCACCGCTTACTCCATAAACTTTCCCACAATTTACTATCCTAGTAAAAACTCACCCCCACCATAGACTATAATCCAACCGCAAATAATCACAGAACTATCGAAATTGATTAAACACGAAATCTCAGCAGCCGTTATACAAAACCACTTCAGTGATATAATAAACTAATTCGACAACTATCACCATATTTACACTAATGGTTCGAAAACAGCCGAAGGAGTAGGTGTAGCAATCTTCTCCAAAACTCACAACGGCAATTTCAAGCTACACAATAACTTCAGCATTTTCAACGCAGAGCTCTGTGCAATCCTCGAAGCCCTGAAACTCATTAATAAATCCGACCAAAACAAATTTACAATTATAACGGACTCAATGAGTGCCCTGTGCGAGATCCAACGCCTGTATCCCAATAACCCTATACACAAAGAAATTAACAGCGAACTCCAGTTCGCCAGAAAAAGAGGAAAAGAGGCAGTATTTATCTGGGTACCCTCACATATCGGAGTCAGTGGAAACGAATCAGCGGACCATCTGGCACGCGAAGCAGCAACAAAAGACGTTTGCATTCAAATAAACAAGATAGTGCTCAGTGATCTAAATTCGTGTATTAAAAATATAGTTCGCAGTGCGTGGCAAATCAAGTGACCGAAGTATTCCGAGAAGCTAAGTGAAATCAAAGAAAACTCGCTACAACCACCAGTCTTTCTACCATCTAGGGGTAAGCAAGTGACACTCTCACACCTTCGAATCGGCCACACTCGCCACACACATCTCCATCTTAACACAAAAGAAAACATCCCTTATTGTGATACATGCCAAACTAACTTAACATTAAAACACATTTTAGTGGAATGTCAAAAATTTAACAACACCAGAAATAAATTCAACTTTGCACAGAACATATCCGATATATTCAGAGACAACATTCTTGAGCTTCTTAAGGAGATTAACATAAGAGATATTCAAATTCATAACGATCATACCTCATAACTAATAACATAACTATCTATAATGCTAATGTAGAGAATACACTGTATATTAACTAGAACATAAGTAACTTCCATTAAGGAATTATAACTGTTCGGGCGAACTAAATAAAAAAAACATTTTGCAGGTGAAAAACTAATAAAAAATGCCCCATTGCAAAAGTTTTTATCTAAATTATATATGGCAAATTATCATAAAAATGATGGCAATCACCTGGAGTGAGAAATTTCAATTCCTGTAGGTGTTGCCACTTTGATTTTGGAATTTTACACCTTTGCTTGAACAAATTAGGATAGTTTCCAATCGGAGGAATCTTTTTAAATATTTTGGGTGAATAATATAACTCTTAATTTGAATGATCCAGCTTAACCCTGATAACTCCCAGAGGATCATAATCAATAACCCTGATATCCATAACTATCAGATCTTTTGCTACTGTACCTGCTCGTATCGATGAATATCTCAGAGGCGTTGAATAGTTTTTGAAGAAACTATACTAGCAGCTTACTGCTTCATGTGGAGCTGGGTATTTCCTAGCTTCTCTGGTAATACCAATATAATCACTTGGAAGCTTGATTTCCCGTTTTTTCAATTTTCGTTCAATACAAGCGTGCACTATTCACCACCATTTGCGTATGCCCAACTTCTTAAAACTTTTGAACTACTCTGATGTTATGTCTCATGCTTAAGTTTAGTGAAGTGTTTGACATAACACAACTTCTATTTTGTGCCGTGCATCCGTCCGAATATATGGTTACAGGATTTCCATCATCAGTGAGACAGTATTTGGTTACGTAATCTATAAGGGGTGTAAGGGGTGACGGTAATGAATTACCGGCCCAAATATCAGCCTTACCTGCACGTGGTGCACCCTGCTAGACAACTGACAAGGCTCTGGCGACCGAGTCGAGGCGGTATAACCTCCAACGTCATGATAATGGGCAGCAGCTTTATCATCACTGGATTGAAGCTACCGAAGAATTACTTCCTTAAAGGTTCAATACCAGAAACTCTTAGGCGGATATCAAGTTACGATTTAACCGGCTAGGAGACTGCGGTGCAGAAAGCAAGGAGAAACTACTGCACTATTTTCTCAAGAATAACCACTAATGATGAGCACTATTCAATTAATGGCCCCGAGTCCCGGCGTTCCTTGAATGGAACAGGGGTGCGAAGAATCCCCGGGAGGAAAATTAATATACAGCGCTTAGCAACTTGGAATATAAGAACGCTTCACGAAGCAGGAAAGTTTGATATGGTCATGATGGAAATGCATAGGCTTAATATTCCAATTTTGGGCCTTGCCGAAGTTCGATGGTCAGGATCGGGATGTTGTACAAAAAATGATATGAGTCTATACTACTCAGGAACAGACAATAATAATCACAGTAAGGGTGTCGGCGTAATCATTAAAAAGGAATTTCAGCAGAGCGTTATCACCTTTATCCCATACAATGAGCGTATGATGCTACTACAGTTAAAAGCACATCCCATTAACATAAACCTTATTCAGGTGTATGCCCCTACATCAGACAGAAACGTCCATGTTATAGAACAGTTTTATACAGACTTAGAACAATTAATGAATAATATCAAAAAGCAAGAAGTGATTATAATTATGGGAGACTTTAACGCAAAGATTGGAAGAGGAAAAGTCGAAAAATTCGTTGGCAAATTTGGACTGGGAACGAGAAATGTTATAATTCTGCCAAGAAAATGAGATGATAATTACAAACACCTTTTATGATCTACCTCCAAGAAGACTATATACCTGGACTTCGCCTCGACTCAATGACAGCCGAATAATCAGAAATCAAATAGATTTTATAACCGTTAATAATCGATTTAAAAATGAGATTAAGAGCGTTAAGACGTATCCAAGTGCCGACGGAGGAACAGACCATAACTTATTAGTTGCAAATGTAAACATAAAACTGAGAACCCTAAAACGACATAACAAATCACCTGAAATGAATCTGAATGTAATTAAAAATCGCAAAGAACAACTAAATGAAGAGATAAGGGACGAGCTGAACATCGTATCTCAAAGCGAAGACGTGGACGAGAACTGGAGTACGTTAAAAAATGCCTTGCTGGAATCTGGTAGTAGGGTACTTGGCACGGAAACAAAAGCTAGTAAAAACGAATGGATGACACCTGAAATAATTCAGCTTGTTGACGAAAAAAGAAAATTTAAAAATAAAAACAGGCAAAAATATAAAGAACTAAAGAACAAAATAAAATACGAAATCGACAGAGCCAAAGAGAACTGGATGAAAGAAAACTGTAAAGAATTGGAACAGCTAAATAATAAACACGATACAGCAAACCTTCATAAAAAACTAGAAGATATAACGGGCAACACTAAACACAGAACACCCTGCGTCACTAGGAATAACCAGGGTCAATTAGAAACGGAGGATGGACAGATAAAGAAGGTATGGGAACAATACATTCAAGCTCTTTTCAGCGATACAAGGGAATATGGACAAGAGACGCTAGACGAGGACCAGTACCTTGAAATTTTGGAGTCAGAGGTCGAGCAGGCCATACAAACGGCTAAGAGTAAGAAAACTCCTGGTCCAGACGAAATCCCTACAGAACTACTAAAAGCATTAGATACCGATATAGTGAAAAAGTTTACAGTTATTCTGAATCAGATATACAGGCAAAGTAAAATACCTACGGAATGGCTCAAGTCCACGTTTATTCCCCTGCCAAAGAAGAACAACCCCAAATCATGCGATGACTATCGGTTAATAAGCCTTATGAGCCACTCACTAAAAATACTTTTAAAAATTATACAAAACAGAATACATAAGAAATGTGAAGAAAAGTTAGATAAAACTCAGTTTGGCTTTCGTAGGGGCATGGGAACAAGAGAGGCATTGTTTGCCTCAACAGTCCTTTTACAGAAGTGCAGAGAATACAACAAAACCGTATATGCATGCTTTATAGATTTCCAAAAGGTCTTTGACCGAGTACAACAAACAAAACTAATAGAAGAACTTAAAAACATCAATTCAGACAAAAAAGACATCGAAATAATAAAGAGCCTGTACTGGAATCAGTCAGCTACAGTGAGAATCAATAATACAGAAACTAATGATATTTCGATTGCACGAGGTGTTAGACAGGGATGTATTCTCTCACCAACATTGTTTAACGTGTAATCTCAGGTTACCTCTGAGAAAGCCTTATGGGAAAGAAGCGAAGGGGTTAAAATCGGCGGCGAAGTAATAAGCACGATAAGATACGCTGACGACACGGTGATCTTGGCAGAGAGTCTGGAGGACCTGCAGATACTTGTAAATGCTGTTAATATGGAATGTCAGCAAATGGGAATAGACATTAACACAAAAAAAACAAAACTCATGATAATCTCTAAAACACCCGCACATAATGATCAATTAATAAACGATCAAGCAATAGAAAGGGTAGAAAAGTTTAAATACTTGGGTGCTTTCATTAACTCAGACCTAAATCAGGACCAGGAAATCCGTGTAAGGATTGAAATGGCAAGATCGGCATTTCTAAAATTTAAATTCATTTTTTGCAATAAAAATTTGAATTTAATACTCCGGTTGAGATTTATGGAGTGCTATGTTTGGTCCCAGCTATTATATGGTGTAGAAACATGGACGTTAAAGGCACAAATAACTAAAAGAATCGAAGCCTTCGAAATGTGGATTTACAGACGTATGCTGAAAGTACCATGGACAGCCCGAGGAAATACTACATAGAATTGGTCGTGAACGAAAACTACTAAAAATAATAAAAATACGTAAGACAGCATATCTCGGTCACGTATTACGACATGATAAATACTCTCTGTTACAAGTGATTATGCAGGGCAGAGTTGAAGGAAAGAAGGGAATTGGGAGAAAGAAGAAACCATGGCTGAGGAATATCCGAGAATGGACAGACATGGGCGTTGAGGATCTTTTTCATATTGCTACGGACAGAGATGCTTTTAAGAGAGTGGACGCCAACCTCCGTTAAATGGGGACGGCATTCGAAGAAGAAGAATCTATAAGACAATACGTAAAGGTGGAGGGTACCAGTTGATTATTCTGGTCCTCCTAAAACCACTAACAAGTAGCGTGTTTTGTAGCTACGTTATACACTGTGATATTACGGTAGCATAATTTTCTTTTATAATAAAATGCATTTGCATAACTGAACGGTGCAAGTTTTACTGCCTGAACATCAATTTCCAATGTGATCTGATTGCCAAGTTCTGATTTGATTTTATCTTTTTCTTTTGTAAATCTAGCTGAATTTTTTTTATTAAAATGATACTGTCAAATATTTTCTTCAATATTTCCACTTTTGTAGCTAGAACAAGTATTACGTTGATCTTTTTTCGTGCGAAAAATAGAATTATTTCTCTTGGCAATCATTGCACTAAATGTGGTGCTGCTTAGAGATCCAACTGCTTCTTCTCTACAATTAATAAGATATAATTTATACACGTCCATAATAGTATGAAATGTAGGTTCTGAATACAATTTGGAAGAGCTTTTTCGAGCATAGTGGGGGGGCATTTTCGGGAGATTAATTACAAAATTGTTTAGAAAGTCTATGTTGTCTAGAAGTTTTTTAAAAGTTTTGTATCGGTTCCGACTCGGAGCTTGAGGCATTTGAAAAGAACTTTGTTTAACCCAATTTTATACCATTCGATACTTAATTCCTAGTGTATCTACAAACATTTGTCGGCAAACCTGTAACTGCCCTTCTCCATTATTCAAATGGTATTGTAAAGTTTGGGTCTATATTGAGGCATCTCGATTAACTATATTTCTCATTTTATTCAAGTTCTTTACATGTGCTGCAACAAAAGCATGTCTTTGTCCCCAGGTTATTTTCTAGAAATGGTCGTAAATTCTGTTTCTAGTATCGTCTGAAAACTCTGAACAAAACCTAACTTTTGATTTCTACACACTTCTTTAGCACAAGTGGGTTTTATGTGACGACCATCTTTGTATTGTGAGTATTCATATTTTCCGGTGTTCCCGTTTACAAATCCCATATAGGGTTTTCGTTCCATTCGGAGTCTCTTATTTTTGTTTCTTCACCATTGAATAGTATCGGCCACCTTTCTTCTTTTACGCCCCTGGTTGACGTTATGATTACTTGGATCAAGTTCGGCTGCGAGGTCTAGCTATTAACAACTGGATTATATTCTGATCCCCTAGTTGAGAAATTTTCATCAAGTATTTGATTAGAGATCGCAATTTGAATAAAAAGGTAGATAGGACATATTGATCCTTCACCATCGATATACATACCTTCATTTTAAATATTTGACACTAGTTTTACCAACAAAATTACTATTTTGCAAGTTTTTTCCAAATGTCAAGATTGCAAGTTACACCTTATAATTTACTAACTTATAATTTACTCACCAGTACCTTAACCACAAATGGTGCAAAACAACTCACTTTTAATCAATGGTTTTATTTAATCATGAGTTAATGAAGCCAAAAGATAAATACAATAGGTGCAAAGTGCTGTTAATGTCACAATTTAATTTAAAAGTTATTCATTAGGATTGATAAATATTATACCATTTAATTCATAACAATATATGATATTTATAATTATCATATTGTAACTCATAGCTACTCTTCAGAACCATAGTTTCACCTTATTAATATCTAGAAAGTAGATACATAACTAACATGATATCATTCAAAACCAGTATTAAAAACAATTTTTTATAAGCGAATTGTCCGGTTCCACCAAGATTTCACTAATCACCAATCAACTAATTAGCTATTAAATTCATTCTCTAATCAAATTTCGATTGTATTCCACTTAGCAAAATTAAGCTTCTATAAGCTATCGTCGGATTAACTTCAATTTTGATTTTTCTTCTTACGGTTGATATTAATTGATGTCGGTAATAAAACTGTTATTAAACTTTAGTTTCAAAAATTGTGTAATGTCAACTTTCTAATTTCCGAGAAATATAACCAAGAAAAAAATAGATTATCACCAATAGTGGGTTTTGAAAAACTATTAATATTTATGGCATTTTTTAATCACAATTTTCGCAGATACGCGGGAATTGTTCCACAATCAATATGAACAAATGTAACAGGAATTTATTAGAGATATTATTATAAACAACACTTTTATATAACCTTACATAATGCATGTTTTAACTATGAAACGGGCAGAATGACCACAAGGTCGATAGCCCATTCTGTCAAGAATAAACCTCCTATATAATCATAATCGTAAAGTAGATATTATAAATCATTTTCCTCGCTCTCTGTAAAATTCACCTAGAATATGGATATTGTGAATTAGAAACATTATTATTAAAACTTGTTTGCTTACTTCAACAGGAAATTTGAGGTTATGGTAGAATATGTGTATACATACGTACTATAGAAAGAATTGACTTATGGAACAGAAACAACAACCAATGTATGTACAAGTATGTGGAGATGACTAGTATCAGATATAAATAGAAATAAAACTCTAAAACGGACAGTTGAAAGAACGCAATCAAAATTTAACTGTCAAACTAATTGTCTGTAGATGGTCAATTAGTTTACGAGCGCCTTTTATTAGAGATTAGTGCTTAATTGCCATTGGTGGAACCGAATTTTGGGTTTAATCACTGATTAGTAGGTCAATTTGTAATTGGTGAATAAGTTCACGTTTGTAGTTTTAATTCAGCTTGGTGGAATCCAGGAAGTAACTTAACAAGACAAAAGTCACTAATAACCGATTATAGAGTATTTAATTGAGGTTGGTGGAAACAAGTATACCTTTTTTCTATTAAAATAACGTGGCTTCAATATTCTTTTACAAAAATATCGCTAACTTAAACAGCAAAAAAATTCAGGGCACATTGATGCCACAAATGTAGCCTATGTGGCGCTCTCTGCAAATTAGATCGAAGTAGGTACCAGATTATAATTTTTCGTGCCCAAAAACCTCTATTTCCAAATTTTTATGTATACATATCCAAAAACGTTAAAGTTATTGCAAAAAAGAAATTTTAAAATTTTAACTTTAACATCCTGTATATTCCTTATTAGCAACGTTTTATTAAAGCAAGTTGGTTTAAATCGTAATATTTTAAAGTCAGGAATCTACCATATTTCTATGTACAATTACTTAAGGACCACCCTGTATATATATATATATATATATATATATATATTTAACCAATAGACGTTACCGGCCCCGACACGTTCAGCAGGCAACCTAAGACCCATTAGAAATATATAAGTGAGAGCAGTATATATTATCTTTTCTAATTATATTTAATGCCTTAATTAAGAGCGCCCAAAGAGGGGTAAGAAAATTGAAAGAATTTTTTTCTTGTCATATTCAGCAATCGTAACCAAGCCAGTCATGTTAAACCGCCTTTTCGTTCAAGTTTGTATCCTAATACATTATATAACCGACGCTCTCAGTCTCATCATTGTTGCCAAACCACATATTGTTTTTAACAGAAAACAGCACAATATGCGTTAGCGCTTGTTAAGTGTGTAGGGCACAAGAACGTTACAGGGCTGCTTCATTAGTGGATTTATACATTTCCTAGTGTGTGTTTGTGTCCTTAAATAGAATAATTTAACCAGTAAATATGAATCGCGGGAAATTATTAGTTCACCTTGCTACTCATAATTCAACAGGTAAGTACGAAACTGTATATTTTGTGTTGAAGTTTTAAAAAGTATATTTTATATTAATTTTAGAGTCAAAAGAAGTTAGCTTCAGTAGCTCAGCAACGAATGAAACTGGGGAAGATATTTCGAATTTTGTAAACGAGGTGAGTGAATCTTAAAAAATGTTACTTATAGACTTATTGACACGTTCAAATTGGTATTAATTCTTGTTACTGCTGGTATAAAATTATGAACAAGAGCTCTTTCGATTCGAAATGACGGCTTAGAAAATGTGCTGAAATTATTAACAAATTAAGATAAAAAAAACAGCCCAAGTAACAATTTAAATGCCTAGTAGTATTTATCGAGTTTTAGTTTTAAAAAGGTAAATATACCGAACTGTTTCTGTTGTTTATTTCAGACACGTTTAAACAAAGTTGGGGCAAAAGTGTTTAGTTGATATTTTTCTTATTCTCACTGTTTAGTTTAGCCTAAAACTATCTTAATGTGTTAATATGTAATTTAAACCCCTAAAACGCCCAAAATCACACAGAGTTAGATAAAAATATCGTTACAGTTTTTTTAAATTAATTATTTAATTAATGAGCTGATAAATGAAGGGCGCATGATTTTTTTCAAAGTTTTTGATATACTTTATCAAAAGTGATCTGCCTTGACATTTTTTGATACTAGGGTGATTTTATTAATATCACATTTTAAAGCGTAAGTATGCAGATATTTTAATCGAGGTATACATATTATTATTTTACTACATGGACTCATTTTATAATAACAACAACCTATGTAGTTGAAGTGCAACAAGTTTTTGACAAAGACTTATTAACGACACAATTAATTATGATGGTCTCAGAGCAGGCTTAAAATTTAATTGCAAGTACTAATGGTTTTATGGTAGACTTGAAAACATCTTGCAGATTTGGGTTTAAAGTGCTGTTGGTTTTATCGATAGTTTCAAGGAGAATATTTATAACCTTCAAATAAGCTCCTTTTTGGTTTTATGCCGGATTTATCGTAGCTATTAAAAGGTTGTCTAATGTAAACAGTTTTATTATATAGACTAAGTAACCTCTTGTAGATTGTGATTAAACTTAAAATTGTTACTTGGGAGGGATTTAGTTCTTTCAAACAATTCAAAAACTAGTAATGGGTAAAAACTAAAAAAATTATTTTTGGAGAGGATGAAATTTCCAATAAAAAGGTTAAAACTTCCGGAACTACAACTGATAATAATTTTAATTTGGTGCTGAAAATAGCGCTCCGCGCAGTTAGCGATAAGCAGTCATCGCGTACTAAACTCGGTAATAACAAGTAAAACTTTTTTTTAACTATTAAATGTCCAGTGAAAACTTTGAGGTATCATCTAGAAAACACTTAGAAACAATATTTTCCTGGAAAATAAATTTTCCCCCGATTTTTAATAAAATGAGCCAATTGTTAAAAACAAATTTTATTAAAAAAATTAAATAAAGAGGTTGAATTTATTTTAATGTTCATTAGTAAAACTGTTTTATTTTAAGAAGACAATTGTATAACTAAATGGCAAATTTAACCTAGGTACCCAAGCCCACCTAAAATTTTACCTCGTTCACTCCTCTACAGTCTCCGTACTTCCCCATCGGTAATTGTTGTCGGACCCTATAGCGGGTCTGACAGTGTCATTTTGGACTGGTAACGTTCAGTAGATATAGCAAAATGAGTCTGTATAAGCGGTTAAATAAATCTATAATATAAATTTGATTTTAATGAATAGCAAATTTTTAAAAACATTCCATTTTCTATCAAAAGTATGCAATATTTTGACAAATCGTATGGTTTTTATAAAATGGCCACTTTCGTTTAACTCCTGGGTATTGGGAATATAGTATGTAAATGTCTGGTAAAATTTTTTGTTCGTATTAAGGGTTTGCTGCAAATTTTCAAAATTGATATGTTTTCAGGATTTAAAACATACCAAATTAGTGTTTTTACACTTTTTTCACTTATTTTGCCAATTTTTAAATAGGAGATTGTGTGCGTTTTTTAATTATCACCCTCCGTGAAATTAAAAATTTGCAAATAGGCCAACTGCCGGATTAAATTTTTCTGAAATTGCAGTATTATAATTATTCTGATTTGTGTATTTTTCACACCATTCGAAAATGTGTAACCTTCCTGCGAGTTGTATATTCTTCGATTTTATGTGTTATTTTAAACTTGATACTTTTCCATCCGTTGTAACTAAAAGTGTGAACATTTTTACAGCTTTTCTATATGTATCTCCCTGATAAATTTTTCAAATTTCATAAACATTCCAGACTTGGAAGTTGGTGAAGTTCATTTTTAATGCTATAATGCAAGTTGCTAAATTAAGACTTTTGTATATTTTTATTAGTTCGTTTTTATTGTAGAGGGTAGAGGTGTTGCATAAGAAAATATTTTAGGAGCTCTCCCGCCTTAATGAATTCTTGTTATTACATACACTTTTCCAGATTTTGGATTTGCCAATGGAAACAGATCATGAGAAGGTATATCACTATCTTGAGAATTTACCTCTTAATGCAGATTATGAATATACTCAAAATAACTATGACGCCTATGAATTTCAAGCCTCAATATCTAGTATTGAAAATACTGTTACCGACACCTTAGCATACTCCGAAAAGGATAATATTAACGGGACTTGTAAATTTGAAGAATTATTACCACTAAAAAAGAGGAAAATAAGTACACCTGCCCAAAATATTCAAAACGAAAACTATGATGAACAGGAAAATAGTCGAATAATTTCAACTTCCGTTCCTACTGAGATTGAAAGTCTGAAGAGTTCTGCTGAATGTGAATATGAATTAAACAGTGTTCAACACATTACTTCCGATATACCTAATCCTGGAAAACGTGATGATAGTTCTATAGATTCAAACTGTATAGAGGATGCTGACGGAAAGCAGTTTGGAAATAATACGAAAATTAAAATAATCCATAATAGAGTAAATAAAAGTGCAAGAACGTCTGCAAATGAAATTCTCACCCAAGAAACAACTAATCAAATGTTAAGTTATTTCCCTGACAAGACCTCTGATATTCAGTACGAAATTGGTAAACAATTATCCGGAAATAAAGAAATAACAAAGAAATAACTGTCGATAGCTGGTTCTGGATTTTTAATTTTATGGAAATAAGTGATAAATTGGAATATAACTTTATTCTTACAAAAACAACGTGAACATGACATTCGATAACAAAACAACGTGAATCGTCTTCTTTTTTTGACGTCCTTCAATTTTTCTTAACAAGCATGCGTCAGTGAGCGGACTGTGAACTCTCTTACAATGTTGCCGTTGTGATAATTTTAATACAACAATATTCATGTTTTTAAAGCACAGCGACAGTTTTAAAGCGCAGCGACATGCCGGCCACCTTGAAAGTTTATGCTTTCAAATAATTAAATTAACAATAAAAAACAGCTTACAGAACAAAAACATAAAAAATTAAAATAAGCTGTAAACTAAAGTTCAGATTCAATGTCTGGTAAAGGACATATTTTATTTATAGCTCTTTTCACTATCTTTCCACTAGATAATCTTACACTAACCACTCGTGAGACACCGTCTTTACTCTGGTGAAATTCCGTAATTCTGGCCATCGGCCATCTCAAAGGAGGTGTATCCTCTTTTACCAGTATAACGAGAGAATCAACCTTGCATTGATTCACTATATCTTTCTTCCATTTGGACAGCTTCTGCAGAGAGGAAAGGTAATCGCGTGACCAAGCCTTCCAAAACTGCTGGTACAGCTGTTGAATGCGGTGAAATCTGGTAAGTCTATTCGAGTTAGCATTGTCTTCGGGAATTTGTGGCATCGCTAAGAGTGATTCTCCTACTAGGAAATGCGCTGGGGTCAAAGGAAGGTAATCATTGGGATCTTGGGAAATAGGAACAAGGGGTCGTGAATTGAGACAAGCTTCGATCTGTGTCAGAATAGTGTGCAATTCATCGAAACGAACTAAACTTTCCCTTAAATGCGTCTGAAATGAAATTTTAAAGATTTCACAGCGGCTTCCCAAAGCCCCCCCATATGCGGTGATATTGCAGGTATAAAACTCCACTTTATTTCATTGTTTACTAGAAAATCATGTATTTTCTCGTTATGAGTTTTGTTGTTAAGTAAATCAAATAGCTCTACAAAATAATGATTGGCTCCTTGGAAGTTACCTCCGTTATCGGAATGATTATGTAAGGTTTTCCGCGACGTGATATGAAGCGCTTTAGAGCATTGAGAAACCCGTCTGTTGTTAGGTCGAGAACCAATTCGATATGAACAGCACGTGTCGTGAAACATACAAAAACGCAAATGTACGATTTTACAAATTTACTGTTGCGCAAAGTACCCTCCTTGACCAATATTGGTCCCGCGTAATCAACACCACACTGATTGAAAGGGCGAGTTGGTATAACGCGAGATGTAGGAAGTTGCCCCATTAAATACCCTGCCGGTTTGGGTTTAACCTTAAAACATACGATACATTGCTTAATTACCTTTTTGACTAAATTTTTGCCGTGAACTGGCCAATACTGCAAACGAATTATCGATAATAAATTTTGAGCCCCGGCGTGAAGATTACGTAGATGCTATTCCTTTATAATAAGGTAAGTTAAAGGGTCGTCACGAGGAAGGATAATTGGATGTTTAGCGTTATAATCTAGAAATGAATTTTTCAAGCGCCCAGCTACACGAAGTATCCCGTCAGAATCTGAAAATGGCGCTAAATTCAAAATTGGACTTTGTGAACAAATATTTTTATTTGAATTTAAGCAATCACTCTCCTGAGAATAATGGTTTCTTTGCGCTAATCTCATCAAATTTGATTTAGCCATTTTCATCTCATCTGTCGTTAATCTGAGGTCACTAAATCTTTTGCCCCATTTTAAAACGTTAAAGAACCTATAAATATACCCCACCACGCGTATTAGTTTGGTAAAACTGGAGTAACGTTTAAAAAGCTCATTTGAAAATTCATTTTCGTTTTGCCTTGAAACCAAAGAAATTATATTAGATTTAAGTTCAGGTAAGTCAACTTTATTCGGTAAATTTAAATCTTTAAGATTCTCTTGAATTTTACGTTGAAAAGTAGGGCCGATCCACCACAGATTACGATCTGTAAGTGTGCGAGGATCAGTTTCGCGAGAAATCAAATCAGCGGGATTGTGTTCGCTTGTCACATGTTGCCAATCGTCAACATTCGTTAAATTAGTAATTTTAGTTACTCGATTCGCGACAAATGTTTTTAATTGAATAGGGTTTATTCTTAGCCAAGCTAAGACAATCGTAGAGTCACTATAGTATACTGTTTTACAAATCGAAACATCTAGAGACCACTTAACCGTGTTTATTAATTTTGATAATAGATGAGCAGCGAGTAATTCAAGCCTTGGCATTGTTACTCTTTTTATCGGTGCCACCTTTGATTTTGCGCATAAAAGTCGTGAATAACGTTGCTCGTTTGAATCTTCGGAACACATATGAATACAGGCTCCATATGCCTTTTCCGAAGCGTCGGAAAAGCCGTGCATTTCTATTGTTACCGGATGACTACAAATTACTTGTCTAGGTACCTCAAAATTTTGTGAAGTTTTTAGTTGGTAATAAAATTGAAACCATTGGTCATGAAGCTCCGGTGGTAATATTTCGTCCCAATGTAACTTTAGTAACCAAAGACTTTGTACAATAATTTTCGCTTTTATGACAACCGGGCCAATTAGACCCAACGGGTCGTAAATCTTTGCAATTGCTGAAAGTATCGCTCGTTTAGTGACATATGCATTATCAAACTCTATGTTAATGGAATATAACAATGCTTCTTGTTCAGGAATCCAAGCAATTCCTAAAGTTTTTAATTCTTTTGTTTCGGGTCTCATTACTAAATTTTCGATATCAGAATCCATGTTTGCAATTTCGTTAACAAGAGAATCTTTATTCGAGGTCCATTTTCTTAGCAAAAATCCTGCGCTACCTAAAATTTCGGTAAGCTCATGGACTATTTCCATAGCTTCTTGATGAGTTTGTATACTGACCAAAAGATCGTCCATATAAAAGGAATTTAAAATTACATTACACGTTCTAGGATATTTATTTTGAAATCTATGAGCTAACTCTACTAAACATCGGGTTGCGAGTAAAGGTGCACAACTAGTGCCGTACGTTACAGTGGCTAATTCAAAAACTTTAATCGGTTCGTCACTATTAGATCGCCATAAAATTTGTTGATATTTTCTATCTTCTGGAGCGACTAATATCTGTCGGAACATCATTTTAATATCCGCGCTTAAAACTATTGGTCTTAACCTTAAACGTAATACAATAGAAAACAACTCGTCTTGTATATAAGGACCTGTTAATAATATATCATTTAGCGATAAACCGTTATTAGATTTTTGAGATGCGTCAAACACCACGCGACATTTTGTAGTGAGGCTCGACTCTCGAATAACCGGGTGATGTGGCATAAAAAAAAAGAAAAAAAAAAAAAAAGTTACATACTTTATTTGAAAATAATTCGCTATTAATGATTCTTCCGGTAATAATCCATCCGAAATGCGTTTCTATCAATATTGGACCGTGTTCGCTTAATTTCAATTTACCGTTTTGTAAAATATCATAAAATATTTCAGCCCCTAAAAGAATATCGACTTCTTTGGGTTTATTAAATTCAACATCAGCTAATTTGATCGATAAAGGAATTTTGATCAAATCGCTATTGAAATCTGTTACGGGTAATTTTTCCGTTATTTTTGGAATGACTAAAAATTCCAAATGTGCATTAAACTTACTTAATCTTGATTTAATGTTCGTTTCTACCTTGTATTTTATTTTTGTTTTAGTTTGCCCTATACCTACGATCGGAATCAACGTGTTTTCTCTATAAAGTTTAAGTTTATTAGAAAATGTTTCTGTTATTAAATTCGACTGACTTCCGGAATCTAACAATGCCGTGCATTCTACAAGATTTCCTGTATTGTCCTGAATTAAAACCGTGGCTGTAGATAACAATACTTGCGAACTATTATTATTCGAAACTTGACATATTTTTGCTAAATTTATTATTTGATTATCCGATATTCGCGACGAACTTTTTTTGATTCGCTTGGTATGTAAGAATGATTAGATACCGTTGTATCATGGTGAGAATTATTCTCTTCTACTCTAGAATGTACTTGTTTATTCTCGTCGCTAACGTGTAAAGAAGTATTATGCTTGTTTCCGCATTTTTTGCAGCCACTCGATTTGCACTGAAATTTATAATGTCCGAAACGCAGACAATTCGAACATACTTTAAGCTCTCTAACCTTTTCCAATTTTTGTTCAATAGACAGTTTCAAAAACTCCGAACATTGATATAGGAAATGTGATTCATTATTACATAGTCGACATTTATTAAATTTCGTTACAACATATGATTGTGAAACAAACCTGTTTTTCTTATCCATATCTTTTATTTCCGTGTTATGTTCTACATTACTCTTAAAACTACTATTCTCTTTCTGAATCTCTACCTTTTCGTTAAACGATTCTTCTAATCTACTACATTTTTTCACCAAAAAACCCTTTAATCTTTCTAATGTAGGTAACCCATCCTCGTCTTGGAGATTATCCCACTCTTGCCTAGTATACCTATCTAACTTTTTCAAAATTAACTGAACTAATAAAATATTCCATGCTTGAGTGTGTATATTCAGTTTTTCTAAAACACTTGTGTGATGTGTAGCCGTGTCCAATAAATTTCTTAAGTTTGTGTGCGATTGTTTTGTTACTTCCGGTAAGTTAAATAATAGACCTTTCACATGATGTACGACTAATTGCCTTCTATTTTCAAATCTGTCTTTTAAAACTCTTATAGCTTCTTTATAACTTTCATCTGCCACATCATATCTCTCTATTACCTTAAAAGCCGCACCTTTGCAACAACCGCGCAAATAAATAAATTTTTGAGCATCCGTTAAATCTTTCCTATTATCTACGCATGAATTAAATACATCCAAAAAACTTTTCCCCGTTTCAATAGTTCCGTAAAAAACCGGTAACGGCACATCTGGTAATTGTACCGAAATACGACCTGGAGCCAGCCCTGACTCATCCCTGGCTGCGACCAAAGGCGTTGGTGGTGTTGCCACCTTGTTCAAACCCTGCCAGAGTAAGTCCTTTGCGCGAGCAATACTATCATAATATCTTTCCTCTATGACCTCACGCTGTTCACCTTCTATTGGCTCTAAATATTCTAATCGAGATTGCACCGTGTTAAAATTTTGAAAATCCGTTTCCATACCTTTCAATCTTGTTTCGATTTGCGCCAGTTTGACATAATTTTCCGGTACTCTTATAAACGCTTCAAATCGTGTTAATTTTGATTTCAGTATACCGCGTTCATGTTTTAATTCTTTCAACTCTTCTTGCTTTCGAATTTCAACTGTATTAATTTCTTCTTCATCAGACATTTTATTTTATAAATAGTAGAAAAAACTGTTCAAATGTGTGAAATTTATTGACAGTTGAAATATCTTTGAATACGAGAAAACGTGACAACTCTTAAAGCTTTAATATACGAGACTATTTACTTATGAATATTTGTAATCAACGTTATAAAAAACGTTTAAATACGTTAAGAAACCTAATGACGAGAAAACCTTTGTCAAATGATTCTGAAAATGTCTACGTGATAAAGTAAAGTACGAGAAAAATCCTTGTAAAATATCTTGAAATAGGTACGTGATAAAACTAAAATACGAGACAAATCTTTGTATTGGTAACTATATTATCGAGCACGAGTTGAATCTAATAAGTATTTTACCACAGATCGAGCATGCAACAAAGGAATAAGTAAGGTTAGGATGTTAGGAATGTGGAATGATAGGTACTCACTCGTGTTTTCCAGTTTCTATATCACTTTTCCATCCGGTTCGTTGGATCATTTTGTCGATAGCTGGTTCTGGATTTTTAATTTTATGGAAATAAGTGATAAATTGGAATATAACTTTATTCTTACAAAAACAACGTGAACATGACATTCGATAACAAAACAACGTGAATCGTCTTCTTTTTTTGACGTCGTTCAATTTTTCTTAACAAGCATGCGTCAGTGAGCGGACTGTGAACTCTCTTACAATGTTGCCGTTTTGATAATTTTAATACAACAATATTCATGTTTTTAAAGCACAGCGACAGTTTTAAAGCGCAGCGACAATAACGACTCGATGTTACGAAGAATCACTTGTAGATAGTGTTTATTCTGATAATGAAGAATGCAGTCCTCATTCAAGTGAATCAAGCTCCTCAAACGATTCTTATGGGGGAGAATGCTCTTCAGCGTATGATGCAGAAGTCTCGCGAAAAAATTTCATACCGAAGGTAAGCAAATATCATCTCTAAATATACAGACTAACTTAAATACGTTAAAATATTTTGGGGGTATCTGTTAGTAAACAAAGCTTTTTGGGCACCTTATTATATAATTTTTTAATTGAATATAATTAAGTAGAAGTACCCCCAAAACATTTAAACATATTTAAGTTACTAGACTAGGGTAAAATTAGTATTTTTTTTTAAATGAAAGTGTGTAAAATTAAACATATTTAAGTTACTAGACTAGGGTATAATTAGTATTTTTTTTTTAAATGAAAGTGTGTAAAATTTTTATTAAAATTCAGCTAAGTACTTTCGACATATTAAATCTCATCATCAGAGCTTTCGTTAAAACATTTTTACAAATACCCTAAGAAGAAACCACTAACATATCAAGCCCATATGGCCATTGGAAGGGTGAAGGGTAACAACCCCCCTTTTTAAGGTTTAGCGTAGCTCAAACCATTAAAACTTTAAAATGAAATGAAATTAAAGGCATGCTAGCAGCACACCATTTTGAAGTAACTGACTACTTGTGAAAAAACAGGTTTTTTATGTGTCGAAAGTACTTAGCTGAATTTTAATAAAAATTGTACACACTTTCATTTTTGGAAAAATACTAATTTTACCCTAGTCTAGTGTGTACAGGTCGTACAGTCTTTTTTCTTCTCCATATTTAAGTTACACCTTGTATTTTTTTCTTCTTTTCTTTTTAAAATACGCTATAATTACTAGTTCATTGTTTTCAGAAACAACATGAAAACATAAATCGACATTTACTTTTACCCGTCAACAACAAGCCGACTCCTGATAAAGATCTATGTCCTTTTTGTTTTGAGGATGTAGGACATTTCGGACGACATTTAATAAGAAAGCATTCTGATGAAGGTGCTGTTAAAAAAATTTCAGAAATTAAGAATAACAGTAAGGAAAGGAGAATGGCAATAATAGCATTACGAAAAAAAGGAAATTTTATTCTGAAATCAGAGAAAAATGAACTTAAACCAATGAGAAAGCCTAACGGATCTAGTATAAAAGAAGAAGATTATTATCCATGTACCGCTTGCTTGGGATACTATAAAAAAACTTATATGTGGAGGCACAAGAAAAAATGTAAAGCATTAAGTTCAAGTAGAAAAGATGGTTCCAGGACCCAACACTTGACCGAAGTTCAAACTTTTTTAGCAGCAACTGGTTCACTGGGTACATATTTGGATAAAAGTCGCTTAAAAGCTGAAGTTTTTCCTATTATGAGACCAGATGAAATTAGTTTCACTGCAAAGAGCGATCCTTCAATATGTTTGTATGGGGAATCTTATTTACACAAACATAAAAGAAAGCAGATGAATGTTGTTGCCTCAAACAGAATACGGGAAATTGCAAGGTTAAAATTAGCGGTACAAAAATTCACAACGATTACTGATACAATGGATATTTTGAAACCAGAAATGTATAACAATACTGTAGCAGCAACCAAAATTATTTCTGGCTTTAATAACGAAACAAAAACATTTAAAGCATCATCACTCGCCCTACATCTAGGAACAAATTTGAAGTTCTTGTGCGATGTAGCTAGAAAAGCTGTATTAACAAAAGATCCTGTCTTTCCTAAACTTGAAGATAAAGAAAGGGATCGAAAACTGAAGGAAATATCTGAATTTCGTGACATGATATGTAACCATTGGTGTAATGACATATCAAGTTTAGCAAATAAAGTGCTAAATGAGGTGAAATATGATAAACCGAAGTTACTACCACTAACTGAAGACATTAAATGTTTTAACAATTATATTATGGCGATGGCAACTACAGCGAATTAAGGGTTGCTGCCCGAAAAGTCACTTTTTAAAAAGATACTTTATTAACAATACAACTACACAACTTAAACACAAAAATACACTATATGCAATACATTCAATTAATCGAACTTATATACTAAAATAAATGCAACTATAGACTAAAAATGTGCAATTCTGCAGAATCATCATTTGTTGTACAAACATGGATCAGCGGTCGTGAGTTATGCCGGAAGCTCGAAGGTTAATACCATGCATGAACCATGGGTCAGCGAACTGTAACTTCTCCATCCCCTGAAGAAGTTTTGTAAGGGACGAACAAAACTGATGGTGATGATGGCACATCCTGATGAACCTCTGGTTCTTCTGGGGTTTTACGTTGACGTCCTCGAAGTTTATATAATCCCAGTATTATACAAATGGTTATGATGATGTAGATTGGAGTCATCCAGAAGTGTGTGGGGTCTGTTTTTTGCTGATTGGTAGATATTGATTGTAGTCGTTCTTCTTCCCTGGTAAGGAGGTGGAGTTGGTCCAGCGGGATTTTCTTGATTGTTAACGGTTTGGTCTTGGCTATCTGAGTCTGTGAGGAGGTTTTGATTCTTGGTAGGGTTAAAGCTTCTTCTCGTATTACCGATTTTGTGTTTTCAAATGCTTCCATATTTGTTCTGAAGCGACATCCTGGAGGAAGTTCGATGAGGTATGTTCCTTGAAGCACCATAATTTTTGAAGAGGAACACTGTGTAGAAATGTTTGTAGCCTGGGGAAAAACTGCTATATAATGGGCTTCTGACATCTCTTGAATGAATGTGGAGTTAATTGCGATAGGTAGATGTTCGCATCGGGCTTCTTCGTTGGTGAGCTTCAGGATTTCGTTAACACAATCATAGCTTTCTTGAAGTAGCTGTTCTACACATAGGTATTCTACGCCCATTGGTTCACAGGGTGTTTCCATATATTGGTAAAGGTTTTCATTAGAGGCTAGGTAAGGACCAGGTGGAATGATTATTGTTTGGTTATATGTGGGAGTTGAAAATAGATGAAAATATGAGAACGGATCGGGATAGAAGACTGGAAAGTGGATGACAAATACCAATGTGTGATTGGTGTAATAACCGTCAACTCTTAGAATGTTGAAGTATTTCGTGAAATCTTCTTGAACGTATGCCAATTGTTCGGATGAGTGATGTTCATGCATTTTCTCTACGGCCCATTTCAATTCTTCTGGGTTGATTAGGCTGCTATGAATGATATTTAATCTTGCAAATGTGATGGCCGTTTCTAAGTCCGTGAGAAGCTGTAAGATAGTCTGAAGAGTTAGGTTGAGCTGGTCTAATATGTTTCGTACTTCCATATAGTTATTGAAGTCAAATACAAATTTGTTCATATCAGTGCTGATTTTGTTTATCTCAAAAGCAATGTTTTCTTGGTTGTGTGTAATGAGTGTCACTGTAGTATTATAGTTTGCCATGATTAGTTTGTTTAGACTCGTATGCCTGTCAATTTCTGATATAATGTTGTTTTGATTTTTCTCAAGTGAGGCGATGGCCTTGTCGTATCTTTCGGCATCTTCTTGATCCAAATTGCCTGATATTACTTTGATTATGCTTCCCAAACCATTAATTAATCCTCTCTTCAGTTTATATTCTGGATAGATGCTGTGGAGTTTCTGCTTAGCAGCGATTAGTAGGTACTGCAGACTCTGGTCGAAATTTTGAAGCTGATCGAAGTAAGGTTGTGTTAGTCCTTCTTGAATTTCTGATGTTACTGTTTGATATTGGTTTTCGAGTGCATTTATTTCTTCAGCTAATGGTCTCAGGGGAAAATAGTGGATAAAGTCGTGTTTACTAGTTCGAATTCTTGCTAGTCCCAGCTTGAGGGGTAGAATTCCTGGGTTGTCCTTGAGATCCTGGATCAGAACTTCTTGGGCCATGATGTATGTACATCTGCAATATAGGGTTCACATTAGATTTGTTTGGCTGGTGTTTGACATTTTTCTTGTGTATAGTTGTATTTTGAGTGTCAACAGTGACCTCGTTGTCTTTTGTAATGATTTTAGGAGAAAATCTTGGAAGTAATTTATTTCTTTTGACCATCTTTTTGGTATAAATTTTGGTAGAAGGTTTGTAGGATATAGGAGTTTGTCGTTTCTCATTCCTTTTTTCTATGGCTTTTTCTTTGATGTCTTGGATTCTCTTGTTGATTTCTTTATATATTTCTTTCGTTTTTTCCCGATGGCCTTGTGTGTAGTTGTTTAACAAAGCTCTATCGATGTCCATGTCAAAAGGGTCTTGAGCGCCGAAATGACCATTCAGGACATCTATTGGTTTTTGTTTAGTTACAGAGTGAACAGAACTGTTGTAACCCAGGATGGCATATAGCATTTGTTCCTTAATGCTTAAAGTTTTCTTCTTTGTTCTGAGGATTCTGAGATATTCGAGTATTGTGGAGTGGAAGCGTTCAACTATTCCATTCGACTGCGGGCTATCCGCAGTTGTGTAATGAATTATAATCTTATGGGTGTCTACAAACTCTTGCATAAGTCCATTCTTGAACTCGGTACCACTGTCAGCTACCATCATGTGTGGCATTCCATGATGTGTTACATAGATGAGGAGAGCATTTAGAACGTTGATAGAATTAGATCCTTCTATCGGATAGGCTTGTCCATACTTGGAAAATGCATCGACGATAGTCAGAAACTTTTGACCATTTGCTTGGAAGGTATCGAGATGAATTATTTCCAAAGGTTTTGTTGGCGTTGGTGTTATCATGAATTTTGGTTTTGGAGGATTTCTGTCGTATTTGCTAGCTAGGCAAGTATCACACAAATTGATAATTTCTTCAACATCTTTCTTCAATGTAGGCCAATAGTATAGTTTCCGAATTTGGTTTTCGGTTTCATTTATACCTCTGTGGTTGGTCTTTCCTTCATGGTATTGATGTATAATGTCCTTTTGTCTTTGGGAGCTATTAACATCTTCTAAAACTTGATTGCATTTTACTAAATCGTAGGCCGTGTTCTTGAATGTTTCTCGTACTATGTTACAGAGAAGTGGATAGAGATCATCATTTTCGAAGTACAGAGCATATTTTTTCTTGGGATCGAGATAGTTTTTGAAGAAATTGAAAAAGTCTCCTTTTAGATTGTTTTTGCCAACTTGAATATAAATCCTTTTCTTATTAACAAAAGTTACTTCGCTAACTGGTGGAGCTGGACTATGGTTAACTAGTTTGAATATCACTTGATTGTTGTAGTGATTTAGTGGTCTCTCGCTTATGGGAATTCCTAGGATAGGGTTTTCTTGAGCTGTATGTCTTGTTGCATTTGAATCGGAATCGTCTTCTCTTTCTTGAAGTAAGTCTTCTATAGTTGGGAGTTCTTCCATGTTTAGATTGTTTGACGAAGAGTGTTGCTTCTCTCCTTCTTCTAGTAATTCCTTAATTATTTGGAGTTCTTTGGGATTTAGATGGTCTGTCGTGCGAAAAATTTCTGTTTCGATATCTTCTAAAGGATCGAGGGTAGATCCTGGGTGGTTGTACATTGATGCCGTGTCTTCGTTATCTAATTTACTTATTTCTTCTTGAAGTTGTTTGTCAAGTTCATGTGCGTTGATCTCAACTCTAGAAAGGGCGTCGGCGTTAGTATTAGATTTACCTTTTTTATATGCAACTTCATAGTCGAACTCTTCCAATTTCAGTCGCCATCTTACTAATTTAGAATTTGGGTCTTTCAGCGAGAACAACCATTTGAGGGGTTGATGGTCTGATAGAATCTTGAATTTCCTTCCAAAAAGATACGGGCGAAAGTATTTAGTAGCCCATATTATTGCTAGCATTTCTTTTTCTATAGTTGAGTATTTAATTTCTGTTTCGTTTAGAGTTCTGGACGCGTATGCAATTGGCTTGTCGTTGCCAATGGGACCTTGAGAAAGTACGGCTCCAATGGCGAAGTTGCTAGCATCTGTGGTGAGGTTGAATGGCTTCGTGAAGTCTGGATATTGAAGCAGTGGTTCATTGGTTAAGAGGTTTTTACAGGTCTTGATACATTCTAGGAATACTGGTGTGTGTTCTATTTTAGCATCTTTCTTCAAGCATGAAGTTAAAGGTTTCGTTATTCGAGCAAAGTCTTTGATGAATTTTCTATAGTAGCCCATTAATCCCAGAAATCCTCTGATTTCTTTGGCTGTTTTCGGAATTGGGTAGTCGACAATAGCTTTGATTTTGTCAGGATTCGGCTTAGTTCCTTCTGGAGTCACAATGTGACCTAAGAAGCTAACTTCCTTTTTCAGAAATTCACATTTGTCTACCTGTATCTTAAATCCCGTTTCTCTAAGCCTTTTGAAGATTCTCGTGAGGTTGACAAGATGTTCATGCAGGGACGTAGAAAAAACGATTATGTCATCCATATATACAAGACATATTTCTCCTTGCAATCCTTTGAGAACATTGTCCATTACTCTTTGAAATGTTGCAGGGGCGTTCTTGAGTCCAAATGGCATTCTGAGGTATTCATAGTGGCCGTTCTGGACGTTAAATGCAGTTTTAGGGATGTCTTCTTCTGCCATTTCAATCTGGTGGAATCCACTAGCTAGGTCGAGGGTAGAGAAATATTGACATCTTCCTAGTTTGTCTAAGATATCTGTGATGTTTGGGATTGGATACCTATCGTCTATTGTCTTCTCGTTAACTTTACGGTAGTCTACCACTATTCGCCATTTAATCTTTCCCGAGGCGTCGGGTTTCTTGGGGACGACCCATATAGGCGATGGCCATGGTGATTGGCTTGGTCGAATGATTCCTTGGTCTAACATTGATGCTATTTGTTTTTGGACCTCTTCCTTATGAATATGAGGATAGCGGTATGATTTGGTGTAAGTGGGAACTTCATCTCTTGTTCTGATGTTATGCTTGATTTGATTGGTGAAGGCGAGGGGTGACTCTGGATGATGGAAGACATCTGAAAACTTTTTGCACAATCGTTTAATGTGCTCTTCTTCTTCTGGATTGAGATGATCGGTTCTAAGTAGATGTTCGACATCTGTCTTCTGGTATTCCTGAGGTATAATGTCGGCTGTGTAAAGATGGTAATCGGGTAAGTGGATCCCCGAACTTATTACTGGATCTGTTAGTGCTATCTGTATTGGTTCGTCCGTGGCATTGATGAGTTCTGTCCATGCTAGACCATTGGCTGCTGTAGTTAGACTTTCGTTAAGGAAAGCTCCTTGTATCTCTTGTTTCGGAAGTATGACAGTTCCATGTGTTTCTTTAACGGGTACTCGGACTTGAGTAATTGTCTGTGGTTCGAGTTGGATGGAGTAAAATTGGGTTTTGATACTTTCATAATATTGAATAGGTAGAACAGAATTTTCTGTGACGAGTTCAGAATCAGGAAAATTGAGTTTTGCTTTTAGAAGCTTGAGATTATCAAGGCCTATTAGGCCATCAAAGGTTTTGTGGAATTTGAAGAGGTAGAATTTGAAATTTCCGTTTTTTTGGAATTCGGAAAATATAGGTATGTCGGCACAATAATCTTGAGAATGATTTTGGAAAATGGAGGTTACTATAAAAGGTTCATGTTTGATTTTATCATGGAAATATTTCGAGGCGATGTCGGGATTGAGGAAAGATTTGGTAGCACCAGTGTCGATAAGTAGTTTAAGAGGAGGGTTGGAGATGGTTATATAGGGTAGTTCCCTTTTACCTTGGTAAGAATTAAGCTCTATTACGTCGCGTTGTTGTTTTCGGCATTTTCCCAAAAATTTGTCGATTGTTCTTCGTAATCATTTTGAAATTTTTCTTCATACGATTCTGTTGTCTCGCAAAACTGGTTTCCTTGGTGGTAGTAATCGTAAGCTGTTTCATCATCAAATTCGTTGGTATCATAACCATATGCTTCGTTAGCATGTTCAATATTAAATAATTCTTCAGATGTGAATCTTGGTGGATTTTGCTGTTGAGATCTCCAGTTTCGGTTCTGAGTCGTAGCTCCAGTGCTAATGCTCATTGGTGTAGGTTTATGTGGCTGAGATATTCCAGGTTTATTACTCCAGGTGTTCTGTTGTTGAGGCCTGCTGAACTGTTGAAACCTTGACGGTCCAGGGAATACTTTCTGGCCTTGTGGGATGAAATTGTTTTGTTGCGCCGGTGGTCTAAATCCAGACTGTTGAGGTTGTGGCTGCCATTGCGGTCGGGGATGTGGTGGTTGCCATTGTGGTCTGAAAGTTGATGGTTGCCATTGTGGTCTAAACGTTGATGGCTGCCCTTGTGAAGACATAAGAGGAGCTGGTGATTTATATTGTTGGTTTGCGCTGATATGCCTGCTGGTTGTTGGTTGAGGGTTTACTGCTTTCTGGAGATACCTTATATTGTTTTCTTCCTGGATGTACTGTATTGCCGTAGATAGGTTGCTTGGTCTCATTGCTCTGATAGTGGAACCTAAGGGTTCCCGAAGTCCTGCTAGGAAAGTTGTTAGGGCTTGTTTCTGGAAAAAGCTCTTCTTACTTGCCTTTATGTTGATATCGCCGTTGTGGAGTTCTATGTAGTTAGATATTGTATTTAGCAGACCCATTACTTTCTCGTAATACTGCTGTGGAGATTCATTGGGTCCTTGACGTAAATTTACTAAGTCTCTTGTGAGAGAATTCTCATTACGTTGGTCGGCGAAGTTTTGGATCAAAGTTTCTTTGGTATGTTCCCAATCTGTACATCCGTAGACTGAGATGACTTCCTTAGCTCTTCCTGTTAGTTTACTTAGGATTCCTTGGAATAGGAGGTGGTTTTGAAAACTTTGGATGTTGTTATTGTCCCAGAAATGGCTTAGGAGTAGAGTAGCGGTATTAATGAAGTTATACAGCTCGTTGGGATTTCCATCGTATGGGGATAGGATGTCTAGATGTTTTGGATTAAATTCAGGCATAATGTTGATTTGAGGTGGGGTAATTATGAGCCTAGGTGTGTTTAAATTTAGGATTGATGGACGTAATAATGATTGAGAGGTATGAGGAGTGTTTGCTTGGGGTGTTTCTGACATATAGGTAAAAAAGGAAAAATTATAATTGCTTACAGGCTAACGATGATGCTGAGGTGCATTCCGGTTACTAGTGTCGTTTTTTTTTCTTGCTTCTTTAATTCTAAAGCTTTTGGATGAACTTCACTTGGTTTTCCAAAGGTATTTCTTCTTAACTTAAATTGATTTTTTTTTCTTCTAATAATTATGGATACACTTCACTTACTTTTATTCTTCTTTTGGCACTTTTGGACGAACTTCAACGTTTCCCAAAGGTTCTTGAAGTGGATAAACGTTAAAAAACGAAGAGGATCACTAAGGGCTCTTCCACTATACTACTGACTGCGCCAATTAAGGGTTGCTGCCCGAAAAGTCACTTTTTAAAAAGATACTTTATTAACAATACAACTACACAACTTAAACACAAAAATACACTATATGCAATACATTCAATTAATCGAACTTATATACTAAAATAAATGCAACTATAGACTAAAAATGTGCAATTCTGCAGAATCATCATTTATTGTACAAACATGGATCAGCGGTCGTGAGTTATGCCGGAAGCTCGAAGGTTAATACCATGCATGAACCATGGGTCAGCGAACTGTAACTAGCGTATGAGAAACTGAAAAATAATGAGGACATAACACTTAACTATAAATTGCTTGCTGAGTGTACGCTGTGTCTTCTATTAGTCTTCAATAGGAAACGAATTGGGGAGGTACAATTTTTGGATATCCAGTCTTATAAAAAAGATTGTTCTACTTTCGACCAGCAGGAATTTTTAACTTGTCTTTCCGAAGTTGAAAAAAGTATGAGTTCTTGTTTCAAAAGGGTTGTTGTGTTTGGAAAAGGAAGTAAACCCGTGGCGATTTTGTTCACAAAAAAAATGCAGATATATTTAGAACTACTTCTGAAAATTCGAAGCGAGACTCAAATTGTTCCCAAATCAAATAAATATGTATTTGCAAATCCTGACTCTGCAGACAGATGGATGGCTGGAACATCTATTATACGGAAATTTGCATACAAATGTGGAGCAAAAAGACCGGAGTTGCTTACATCTACAAAATTTAGGAAGCAAATCGCTACAATTCTTCAGCTAATGAATTTTCAGGATGATGAAATGGACCAAATAGCGCGTTTTATGGGACACACGGAGAAAACTCACAAGGAATTCTATAGGTACGTTTAGCACAGTAACAGCATAACATGTTCCTACCCAGTGGTATGGCCGTAACATAACAGGCTCATACCCAGTGTAGCAAGTGGTTCAAAAAAATTACGCAGAAGCTTTAAAGACTCTGAATACATACGAAATACACAATTTTTTTCCATGTTTTCTATGGAAAATTCAATTATCTTTTTGAATGTTTTTGAAATTTCCAATCGGCCGAGAAAACAATTTCCTTTTTGAATGTTTTTTTTTTATTTTCAATCGGCTGAGAAATAATACATGAGCAAGAAGGCCATGGAGATAATATTTAAGCTGTAACATTTTAACTAGTGGCCATGGAGTGGAACCGTTCATGGACAATTTTAAGCAATAACAACAACACATTTTCTTTAATTATATATTTAAATTTGATATTTTTATTAAACAACATAAATGAAAAAAATTTTATGAAGAGTTCCCTTTAAAAGATTTTTTTTAATGGAAGCTCCCTCTATTATTTGGACCACTGAATATCTACCTTTTTGTTAAAAATATAAAATTAGACTGTGCTGAAAGAACACAATCGAGGAAATAATAAAATAGGTGCATCCTTAATAAATTAGGGACATTTTGATTGTTTTCTTTTAGCACAACCTAATTTTATAATTTCAACAGAAAAGTCAATCTTTAGTGGCCTCAATAATAGGTAAAAAATGGGGGCATCCATTAAGAAAAAAAAACATGTTTTATAGGGATTTCTGCTCAATAGTATTTTTTTGTTTTGTACTTTTACAATAAAAATGTAGAATTGAAATTTCAAACCAAAGAAAATACATTACTATACTTGTCAAAACAATAGAACCATCAGTTTGAAAAAAATAGCAAAGAAACAAACAAATTTGAAAAACAAACATGTTGTCGATCAGTCACTAGCCCAATAGAATTACCAACACTATTTTTTTTCTTAAATCAATTTAAATGGTACTCAATTTAACGCATTAAAATCCAACTTCCGGTGAAACAGTAAGCAGCAAAAAAACGTGTGATACGTCACAAGTTTACTTTAGTTACTTTTTCTTGAAAACTAAAAAGTTACAGGGAGCATGCCCCCTGCATCACTCGGTAGGACCCTGCTCTTATTCAGAAACTTTCTTGTATTTATTTGTATTAGACTGATCGAATTAGCTGAAGAACGCTTCAATTTTTATAGAATTTATACCTGCAAAAGAAAGTGTATTGTCACTCGAATCAATAGCACTGGTTGGTAACAACAGCACACGTTAGGAAAGGCCCTAAAAATGAAAAAAATTACCAAAACAGGTTTTTCGCGTACACAAAAATTTCAAGTTCTACGAAAAATTGATTTAAAGAATGTGTGCAGTAAAAGGAGACGGATAATGAGATCTGGTGAAACTAAATCGGCCAGCGGTTCCCTCGCAAATTTGGAAAAACCGTCTTTTTGCATATTTCACCTTAAAATCAATTTTTCCTACGACTTCAACTTTTTGTTCTAGACGCAAAAACCTTTACCAGTTTGCCATTTTTTAAGGCCTTTCCTGAAATTTACTATACTGTTACCGACCACTCCTATCGATTTGCATCGCAATCATCTTAAGAATAAATTTTTTTTAGCAGGTCAGAATTCTTTTAGCAAAAAAACTAATTCGATAAGTATATATTTTGACAAACCAACATAATGTGGATAAAACGTACTTTTTATCGGTATTAAAAAAATGTTTGGCAAATATATTATTTCTGTTGTCTGAAATTATGTTATTCCCTTTTCAGGTTAACAGAAGACGTTTACCAAACAGCGAAGGTGGTCAAGGTATTGTTGTTGTTGAATGCGGGTAAAGGAAATGAATTCAAGGGAAAGAGTCTAAGTGAAATCCAAGTCGAGCAAGACACAATTGAATTCGATGAAAAAGACGAATTTGATACCAATCAGAACGACTCCTTATCAGAACAACGAGAGAGTAATGTCGATATTACAAAAAATTCAGAAACTCATACTAATGAAGACATCGAAATAATTAAGGGTTCAGACGAATCACCTATCGCAAGCTGCTCCAATACTAAAACACATAATCGTGTACGTTGGTCTGCCGCAGAAAAAAAACTTGTTTTAAAATTTTTCAACAAAAATGTGGACCGAAAAATAGCACCCAAAAAGGAGGAATGCCTTAATTTCATACATAAGAATGAAAATTTATTTAAAGAAAGTGATTGGGTACGAATTAAAATCTTGGTTTATAATACTTACCGTCTCCAGTCATAATTTTATTGTTATTTATTAGTTTTATTAGATTTCATTGTGTATTTAGTTTAGAGTCTATGTGATTCAGAATTATTTTTATTTGAATAAACTGAGTTTTCTGATATGGTATTTCTACAAGCGTTTATTTATTTAACTTGTCATGTTAGAAAGTACCTGCGTGGGTGTTTGTGTGTGTATTAGAAACTTTTCAATTTCTCGAAAAAACAAAAACAATAAATTATATCTGTGATCAATGAAACGCGACGAGCACGATTATATTAGTCAGTCGTCTTGTGTTAAAGTATATATAACAATATTACGTTATATCTTCCCTTTAACTTTTACCTGCTCAGTTTGTTCTAATCCCTATATTATTTTTCAGAAACGCGCCAAAAATGTGTTTAAACTCACTTAGGATAAAAATACGATAGGAGATATACAATAATTTTAGCAAGTGTGCGACTAAGCACAGTTGCCAAATTTAGGGTTTGGAAACGTCTGTTTCAAATAGCGTCGAAGGAACCAAGTATATGCATAATCTGTATAAAACTACGGTGCCCTCTATGCGAGCAACGCGTGAATTAAATCCATATAAAATGGCAAATTTAACCTTCGTACCCAAGCCCACCTAAAATTTCACCCCCTTCACTCCACTACGTTCCTCAGCACTACACAATGGTTAAACGTTGTCGGACCCGATAGTGGGTCTGACAACGTCAATTTTGGACTGGTAACGTAAGCTACATGTAACAAAATGGGTCTGTATAAGCGGTTATATATATATATATATATATATATATATATATATATATATATATATATATATATATATATATATAAATCTCTCAATATCTTAGGGTGAAGTGGCATCCGCCCATGTTAGAATCGAGGTAGCTGTAACGTCTGCGGCACTATGACTTCCGATATACGGACGTCATAGTGCATCGAGGTCGAAAATATCGCGAACGGCTCAGTGAATGCTTTGGAATCTATTGATGATGAAATCAGCAGGACGTCACATTAGTCGTATTTTGTAAAAACCTAAACACCAAGGTTCACAGGGTCTCCGTACGCGGCGTTATAGTAGCACGCTTATATATTTATTATAAATCTGACGTACAAATTGGCATCCGTTAGTATACATATCGAAGAACGGTATAGTTTGGCGTCTGTATATGTATTTTTCTTGCAAAGTGGCATCCGGGCAGTGTTGCCGACCTCACTTCTGGTTATAGAAAGCTTTCAACATTGAAAGTGATGATTTTGTTAGTTATTGCAGAAGATCTACCGGTAATAGGAGAAAAATGATATTTTCGTTCTACAATTCACACAAATCAGATTTTGAGGCAAAATAAAACACTACTAGCGATAGAAATGAATAATGCTGGCTATAAAACAAACTAAAGAAGGGGATAATTAATTTAATTTTCCAACTTAAGCTAAGAGATGAAGTAAAATTAATACTAAATTTTCAGGTAAATTTTCGAATGGGTATATTTTTCTACTTCACTATAGCAGAAGTCAATGTTTTGTGTGAAAATTCCGAAAACCTGAACGCAATCAGATTACATGTGGGCTGTCAGTAGTTTACCTAGCATATTGAACTTCACAAAAATTTATAGAAATTTCGGATTTCTCTGGCATGTACAGGTTGTATCAATGATAACTGGATGGACGATATCTGCATCCTTATTTGATTTGAGGATAAAATGTATCAAACAAAAGTTGTTGAGAGCAATAAAAGCTATGTATACACTAGAGTTTTTTTCCCAACACCATAGCGGTTTGGTGTTGGGAAAAAACTCTAGTCTGTTGATTACTACACCACCGGTTCCAATATACTGGGTGTCTGATAAATTCCCAACTTAAACATGTGCAAATGGTTCTACTGGTGTGATGTCTGTATACAGGGTGTCCCAGACCAACATACAATTAATCCTACAGAGTGAACTGGAGCTCATAATAGGGCGATTTAAATCAACTCACCTCATATGTCCCAGTGAGCCGTGTGAGGTTGATGAAGGTTTTTTTTCATACTCTTGAATAATTCGAAACCCGTGAAAACTTTGGAGGAGGATTTCGAAAAGAAAAGTGTAAACCCGAAATTTTTAAAAAAGGCTTGAATTCACTTGAATTGCTAGATTTAAGTGTAACGCTAATGAAGATCGTATCAAAAAAATAAGGAATCTAAAGAGATAATGAAGTAGAGAGGAATCCATCATGACTGAGTACAAGTTTTCAGATCAGTATCATCATTAAATCTCTTCTCTATGGTGCGTTTTAGATAGAATAGACATGAAAACATATTTAATGAAACTTGATAGAAATGTTCGTGCAAAAAATAATCAGTACATATTCCAAATAAATTTATTTTCTATTTATATACGGGTGTTTCCTAAGTAATCTGAAATATTGTAGTGGTTGTGTCGTCACACCAATTTAAGATGAAAAGTTCTTATAAACATGTGTGATAAGTCTTGTCGTTAATGATATAGAGGGTGTTGAATTGTTTTACTTTGATGTCTTATAACTCGGTTTGTAATTCCGGTGGAGAAGTGCCGTATTTTTATATGATTGTACATACTCCCCTCTTTCGATTTTTACGAATTTTATTCTTTCCAATCCATAAACGTAGCCGCTACGAATTTATTTAGGGTGATTTTCAATAAAAAATATTGGCCACCTTAAAAAAAATCATAGCGGCTATGTTTATGAATTGGAGAGAACGAAATTAGTAAAAATCGTAAGAGGGGAGAAATTACAAAAAAATACGGTACTTTTCCACCGACATTACAAACTGAGTTATAAAACATCAGAGTTGAAATAATAACAATTCAACACCTTGTATCTCATTAACGACAAGACTTTATCACACATGTTTATAAGGACTTTTCGTCTTAAAATGGAGTGACTAAGCGTCGACTACAATATTTTAGATAACTTAGGAAACACCCTGTATAGTTTTCCAACGAAATTACTTGCCAGCCCGCTATTTTGTTATTAAATGAGCGGTCGATTTGAAATTTAGGTGATTTGTATGGGTACATGGGATGATCATTTCAGGTATTCAAACATCTGACTGTGATTTCCGGTTCAGTCGGAAACTTAACGAGCTTCCTCATTACGAAACAACTACATAAATGTTTTTTGTTAATAACATTCCTCCCGGTTCTACAAAAGGTGCTGTTAAATCTGACAGTCAGATATTGATGACGACAAATATTTAGTTCAAGTGGAAGCTATATATTAAACCCCATATTCAAAATCTTCCAAAATGTTCTGCGTCTAAAGTTGCTATTTTCAGAGGTATCATGATGCCATTTTCAATGTAGGGATTTTGATTAATATTATAATGGGAATTAATGTCTGCATGATAATCATTTGTAACATTGAAAGTTTCTGAATATGGGACTTGAGTTATTTTCATAATCAGCGTCTAAATATCAAGTTTTACGGCAGTTCCGTTAGAATTGGAAGTAATGTTGTTAGTACTGGAATAGACAAGACTAACGAAATAACAATGTGCGACTCATTTGACATTTCTTCGAACCGTCGTAGCTAAAGATAGAGTGTGATACATGTTTCAAGTTTTCAAGAATCTAAATATTAAAAAATATTTAGGTGGTTCTATTTGAAAAATAAAACGAACATAATTTAATTTCCATTTAAACCGTAAATTAAAGTCAGATGTTTGAATACCTGAAATCTTAATCTTCATGTCAAAATTCATAAATTCAACATGGCCGCTCTAAAATGGCGGACGAGATTTATGATTTTTGTCCAATTGTGGGATGAGGTTACGAATTTAACCGGAGATTGTCGAATTTCAATATCGCGGCTCTACGATGGCAAACCAGTTAATCATAATAATTGCTCAAAACTCACGGAAAAATTACCTTATAATAATGATGCCGTATCAGAAATGCATAGATTAATGAGTAGACTCAAAAGTAAAAAATAAAATCATAGAAGAACTTTTTTAAAGTCTAACTTTTATTCAAATGCGCTAGAAAGTCAAAAATAATTTCTTTGGATGTATAACATGGATTATTCTGTAGGTTACAGATTGAAAAGCTGGAGTATAAAATTGAGCAACCCTCAAGTTTTTATTTTCAAATACCAATCTATATTTTTAATTGCATTGTTTCTGACGCCAAGAGTCATGTTTCAATTCGGCGTAGTGTTTACATCTGAACTACAGAGTATTTTGGAAATATTGAACTATACCGGTAAATATTAGTGTTTTTGAATGAAACTCAAGGTCTCCAGTTAATTCCACAATATAATACAAGTTATTGAAAATTCTAAAAAATTGACAATTGTTTAGATAAATCAATATCGAAACAATTGTCAATTTTTTAGAATTTTCAATAACTTGTATTATATTGTGGAATTAACTAGAGACCTTGAGTTTCATTTAAAAACACTAACATGAGCATATTCCACGAAGTAAGGGTCGAGACAGTCAATTTCATTATACCGGTAAAATTTCAATTCTTCAATAATTAAACAAGTTCTTGTGGTATGATCAACTTGGCATTGATTCACTACTAACTCACTGATATTTTTGAATTACAGATGTTATGGAATATTGAAAAATGTTGAAATTGTTCAATTTTAAAATAGTTCAATATTTTCAAAACACTCTGTGGTTCATATGGAAATTCTACGCTAATATGGAACATACCTCTTGGCATTCAAAAAATTGCAAAGGAAAATACATGTCCGTACTTGAAAAAAAAATGTTGAGGGTGGCCCAATTTGTACCATACTTTCTATATATATTTTATTCGCATGTTTGGATAGACTACAAAAAGTTTCTATAACAAAGTTTTGGAAAACCCTCGCAAAATAAAAAGATGTAGGCAAAAGAAGAGTTTGAAAATTTCCAATTTTTCCTGTATATCTCCAGAACTGAAGAAGCTCGATTGTCTTGAATCAAATAAACGACCTGTGAAATACACAACTTTTCCCCCATTTAACCATCCCTATATATCTTACCGTTAGCATAATTCCAATGCATAGACTCGAATTTGAATAGCATTGTATAAGTAAGTGTGGAAAGTGACATATTCCGTACGAGTGCAGAAAATACAATTTCTAAAGAGTTATGTACTCTATTTTTTTACGACCATAAAAATACAAATTGTGTGAATTATGAGTGTTAAAATATGAATTCTGAGTATATAATCATAATCATGCGGACTAACAGAAAGCAAAAGTTGTTTTTCGTTAGTCCGCATTCTGTTCTCTCCATTGCCCTTTTTCCTATTACAACTATTCAAATACTGGACTTCTTGCTTCAGACGGATTCTGTCGTACGACGAAGTCCATAATCTCTTTCTTTTTCTTTTAATTATAAATTAATTTAATTTTATTGACTTGTTTTAACGTTGTCTAATTTTAATTTTGTTTGACGTTTGCATAATTATGTAAATTTTCGATGAAATTTTCCTACAGTATATTTCCCATATTACCTACTGACATATCATAAATACTTTTCAGTGTGCCGAAACTAGTTGCCCCTTCAACTTGTAATAATATATGCTTTAGTCCGGATTTTGCGTTTTACTTAGGTACTGCTATTTACCTACAGACTACAATTGAGATGGATAAGTTTTTTCATTTACTTTAATGTAAGTTATAACCTCTGATAAACCACAAATATAAATTGAAAATTATTTTAGATATTTTTGGTTGTGGTAAAAATAAAAAGTCAATTATTCATTAGTTCAGTAGTAGTTTGTTTGTTTACAGAGCAGATTTCAAGTGTTATTTCGTTGATAAGTAGTCCTAAATATGATAAAAGAGTATATAAAATGAGTAAGGTGTCTCTCATTTGTAATATCAATGTCAATGAACAGTTTTTGGTACTTACAAAGCCATTTTCTCGTTCTTGTCCACTGCACAAAACCCATGTTTCTAGCACAGAAACTCGCAACATTATAGAATCAATCTTCAGTAAGTTACAACTAACAATTTTTTTTGATGGATCCAGTCTCCATTGTAATAAAAATCGTGAAATATTATCGTTGTTCTAGCAAATTATAAAAAAAAATAAATCAGACTGGGTTATGAGAAATAAGTCTACTTGTTCGTGCAGTGACGTCATCGCGCTCTGATTGGTGTTCGCAGTCACGTGATAATTGGTTATAATTAACGCAATTTGAATTAATATTATTTATTTTAAGACTAGTAATAAGGTTTTAAAAATGTTATTTTAGGTTTCTAAAAACTGTCTTTCATGGATTTGTAATAACCGTCAACATCCCAATTACTAGAATATGTGTTTCGTTCTTCTCTCTCAAAAGAAAAAAAATCATATTTAAAATTACTGGAAGTCACTTCGTACGCAATCTATACACAATATACAGGTCGCACCGATTCTTAAAGAAATTCAAATCTACCTACTAATAATCTCTCAAGGTCCTCAGTGTTGCCAAATAATAGGAAGCCACTTTGTGCGTGATCTTGATGCATTCGGAATGCCCTATATACATATTGTGTATATCGGGGGATGCCACAGGGTAACAAATCTATACGGATGCCACCTCAACTGCTATCGCGATAGAAAATGTCAAGCTTTCGAGGATGAAAAACCCACAGTTAAATCATATAATCGTCAAAAGGAATAGTATTATAGTATTAAGAACGGAAATCACATCACGTGTGTACTTACCTCCGAATTGAGGTTAGATTCAATTAGGCTATATTTAATTGAACTACGAATAACCAGCAATATGAACTATTTGGGCAAAAAGGAAATTTATATTAAACAACCTCATCGATCATGGCTAAAAAAGTCAAAGTACACAACACAATTTTACGACATGAAGAATCGAAGTCTGAAAGTCGTTGGACTGTTAGACAGACAATGTTATCAACTGTCCAAGAAATAGCCGGACATAAGATGATGTACTCAATCCGAACATGACCTCTGTTATATTGCCAACACTCTAAACTAGAGTATGGAAAGGTAGAGGAAATCTCCTATTATAGGAAAGAAGAAGAAATGACCCCATTCTTATATATGGTAGGGTTAACATCAACAAAACGTATACAGTGGAAACACGTACAGCCTCAATAAAACTAATAAAGAATTATGTATTATTTGGATTTATTTACCAACACCAATACAACCAAAGTGTAGAAAAGATATTAAGTTAAAGTAATAAGAGTGGTGTTGTCAGGAGCAACATGATTGTAGTTTGTGCTAGGAGAGCTACAGTTGACATCTAAGGACAAAAAAAGGAGTAAATCTCACTTAAATGATAGATGTCTGCTTTTTTATTTGTAACATTGTTAAACTGTGAAATAAATGCAATTTCTAACAATGATCTTTCAGTTCTGTTATATTCAGTCGCCAACAACCTAACAACCTCAAAATTCATATGGTGATCTAAAGAATTGACGTGATCGGCCAACGCGCACCACTACAGTCGGTCTTGTATGAGACAATACGGCTTGACACAGATCTTAAAGATGTATGAATATCGTCATCTGGTTTGTTGTTTACCCTGGGTCGGAAGGTTCAGATGAGGGAGCTATATGCGACTCCGTGTCGATGTTGGTTGTTGTCACGAAAACTCGGGATCTTCCAATTGAAGGCACAAATGTTGCTTTGGGTTTTCATGTTGAAATCCGTTGTTTTGTGTTTTCCCATGTTTCGATCAACATCATCGCTCCCAAGTTTTATTCACTGAGGACGGCTAATGAGCCAGAAACATGCATGTGGTAACCGCCACTACGTTTCAGTAGCCCCTTTTCTCTCTGCGCGCGATACCCAAGAATCTCTTTGTTGTTGTTGTTTACATATCATCACGCGATATTCATACACCTTGTTTATATATATATATATATATATATATATATATATATATATATATATATATATTTATATTGAACTTATCGTAAGAAGTAGAAAAGAGAATGAGACACAAATGTATGAAATTTGCATCTTTGTTAAGTAACAGGTGGAGATTAATCACTTCACACAGCTGGAATTATCTTGTCTAATGATGATAATATGAGAAGAATATATATCTCCTATTGAATTGAACATTTATGATATCAGTTATTCTACATAACTAAAGAAATATATAATTAATATGGCAATTATTTACCTTAGGATTTCAGGATGTAAACAGCACTATTTTCATAAAATTTTAATCATGTCCTTAATAAATTATAAACTCATTTTCTTGTCAACAGCGTGAATAATAATTTGTATCTAGTATTTCGAATATCCAACATTACATTGAATCTGGAAAGAAAATAAATTATTATCAGACAATAATAAATAGAATATTTGATAACAATATACCAACAAAATTGCAATATTTATATAAAAAAGAAATAACTGAAGTGTCAATTGAAAACCTCATGTCAAATAGCAAAGAACACTGATAGCAGAAATATATTCAACCATAGAATTATTTATGTCTGTGAACTATTGATTATTTGAAAAGCAATGAGGGTATTTGAAAAATCTAATGACTGAATTAAATAAAAGGCCAAGTTTATATTAGATAAATATGTAATAATGAGTAAGATTTTAATTGAAAGGCAATATGAAAGGTATTTGAACATTTGAGATTGTATATGTATTGATATTGGAATTTAATGTCGGATAGATATAATTTTTGTTTATTAAAATAAGGTAGATTTTTGAAGTATTGCATATGTAAATAGGAATAGTGAATTAATTTGAAATTTTACATGAACAATAAATAACAATAGTAATATATAAAGACATTAAACGAAATATCAAACATTAGATAAAACAGATTGTATTATATCTAGTAAGTTGTGAGTGTTTTGTTTTAAAATAACAAAGCTAGCAACAAAAAGTTTGTTAATTTGGAAAACAAAAGGTTGGTGAGGTGATGCTAAGGGAGATGGACGCATGTAAACTATTTTCATAAATTTTATGAAACATATTTGGAAATTATTGGAAATCAGAGTCAATACATATTGCAAACGTTGAATAACTATATATTGAACATTTTAAGAAGAAAATATTGGGAATTAATAATAATTTATGAGAAATACATGCAGTTAAAATTTGAGGGGGGACGCTATATGAATTTTCAGAAAGTAATCATTTTATAGTGATAAAATACTTCATTAAATCATCAATTACCGGAATAAAAACATTATGAGCAAGTGTAACTAAACGTTTTAATAATAATACACGAACTTACCTGCCATACAAACTATCAAGTTTGTTCTACAAGATTGGAGGAGATCCAGCTTCATCCCAGAAGATAACACAGGAGTAGAGTGTAAAAGAAACTTCCCAGTGTTGTGATCAGGTCAGTGTTTCAACAATTTATCTGGTTAACCATAATAAATTCAGACAATATTCACTAATTTGGCAAAATTACACATTGATAATTTTTAGATGTATAACAATATTTGGTATGAGTAATTTGGATTGTATTATATTTGTTCATACATACGTTTCCTTCACAGTTAATGATGCTTTTTGATTTTGTGTTTGTTGATAATTATAGTAACTAAATTTTTAGTCATTGAATTTCATTTGCATGTCATCTGTTGAATATAGGGAAAGGTTTCACACCATAGAAGTTGCATTACTGTGTTCCACATAATCTACTCACAGCTTTTGGAGGAGATGGTTTTAGCAGGTTATTTGTAAAGTGCAAATTTCGTATATTTTTGATTGTTTAATTCAATCCGGAACCCAACGGGAGTAAGAGTTCTCATGTTCTCCATTAAACCAATATATCAAATGAATAACAAAATATAAATCAATTTACCCTGAGCTAGCTATTCAATTTGAACCATAGACAAAAATATAAAACATAGATAAATCACATTAACCATTTAAAATAAATAATAAAAGTATTTAAAATATAATATTATATATATATATATATATATATATATATATATATATATATATATATATATATATATATGTTATATACGAAAAAACGCTTATGTTTAAGTAATGTTACGCAATGTCAAACATCAGATTACGATTTCCGTATTTTCATGAGAACGATGCTACGTTGCGTTTTTATAAAATAAACACATTAAGTAACACAAATATTATGTTACAGAAAAATAATGATTTCTGCACTTTCATGGGAGCGACGCTACATCGAATTCTCCATGAAAATAAACGCTGACGTTGATTTAACAAATTCTATAAATTCTTTGACTTTATGTAAAATAGTTAGTTACAATTATAATTTCAACCTATTACTTCTTTTTTATATAACATAAAACTGTGTAACTCAATAAAAAATTGTTTTTAAAAAGTTTAACGTGAATTTGTGAATATAACAGTGGCGCAGTCAGTAGGATTCCTAAACACATTTAGAACAAGGATTGCCTAACTAAGTGTGGTGGTTCCTAAACCTTTAAGGAATTATCAAGTACCAGCTCCAGATCTTCAAGAAGCAGACGGTCTCTCCGGCACCAGGAACACGCAAACTGCTAACCAGGTGTAGCAAAGCTCACGGATAAGGATTTCAGCTGCCAAGGAAGGAATGAAAATATTTACGTAAGAATCATCTCGTTTTATTTTTATTTAATATTTTGCAATTTATTTTTTATTTTTACCAAGTTCTATTGTCATAATTTACTTTTTTTGAATACAATCATTTTAATATAAAGCAAAATGCCTGAAACACGTAGTGCAACAAACGCTAATGCCAATGCTAATACTCCAGTTGCTCAAACCGATCAAGCGTCGAATCTAGAACCTTACAGATTATCAGAAATATTTTCAATAATTCCGGAATATGACGGTAATCAAATTTTCTTAAATACTTTTATAAATGCTTGTAAAACAGCTTACAGAATGGCCGACAACGACCAAAAAGTACTTTTAACTCTTCATATTAAAAACAAACTTAAAGGAAGAGCCGCTGAATTAGTTAATTCACGCGACCCTTCAAATTGGGAAGAAATTAAAACATTATTAAATACTCACTTTGGAGATTCTCGCGACTTAAATTCGTTGATTCAAGACATTCAAAGAATGAAACAACTACCAAACGAATCGCCTTTAATTTTTGTTTCGAGATTACAAACTCTGGAAGCAAAAATGTATTCAGCTATAAGTAAACAACAGCATTTAACAATAGATCAAAAAGTAGCACAAACACGTCTTATAGAATCATTAACTTTAAATACTTTATTAACCGGTTTAGATCCAAAAATCGGTCAAATTGTTAGAGCTAGTAATCCAATAAGTGTTTTATCAGCTATTTCACGAATCAGAAGAGAACTTCAATTAACATACTATGAAAACCACAAACCTCAGACTAATCGTAATACAAATAATATACCTACTCGTAGATTTAGCCAAAATTCACCAAAACAATGTAATTTTTGTCACAGAATAGGACATACTATAAATGAGTGTCTCACACGTCAAAGACAATCTCAAAATTTAGCTCAGGGTTCCTTTAGACCAAATCAAACTCCTAATTCACATAACCAAACTGGCCAAAATTTTCAACAAAGGCCACAATTTCAAAATAACCAACAAAATCAAAATCGCCCATCTGTAATTAGACCAAATCCAAGTTTTAGACCTCAAGGACCACCGGGAAATCGACCCAATACAAATTTTAATCAACAAAGAACTTTTCATTTCAATCGAAATCGTGATTTTAACAAACACTCTCATAACAGTTATGACTATTATACAGATGATAGTCAAAATTATTATGAAAATCAAGAACAATACTCCGATAATTCACTTGATTATCAAGAATATTACCAAGAAATTAACCCCAGTGCTCCTGACTATTATACTGTTAATAGTGAAATAGAGGAAAACTATTATACTGCTGATAGTGATCCTAACTCTGATAATGGTATACCAGTTTGCAATACGAATGAAGACGAAACTTTCGATTATAGCCATATCGAACAAGACAATTTTAATTATAATAATGAAAATGTTTATAACTTTGATTCTGATAACCTCCTAAATCCAAATCATGATTATTATCAGGATTTTCGACAAGGCCCTTTACAAACGAAACCCCCAGATCCGCTAAACGACCAAACTTCAAATTTGCCGATCCCAGACCTCAGTTCACAAATTCAAACCATGAGTTTGAACAGTCCAGAATCGGACTGCCTCGAACAGATGTTCATGTAAAAAATACCTTACCGGTAAATTCTAAAAACTTATACTATATTAAAGACAGAACAAACACTTATAAAATTCTAATTGATACAGGTGCTGGATTATCAATTTTCAAACCCAAAACTTGCGAAAATTATAGAAATCGATCCCCTGAAAATGTAATTATTCAAGGTATAACGAACCAAAAAATAAGAGTTAACGAATCAACCCTTATTCCATTTAAACCTAACGATCCACACAGAGTATTCATTTGTAATTTAGATATTGATTTTGATGGATTATTAGGCATGGATTTTTTGGAACATTATAATTGTATAGTTGATCTAAAAAATAAACAACTTATTACTGATTTCAAGATTGTACCATTATTTAAAGTAACAGATAATGAAACTACCAATATTTCAATTGAAAACCAATTTCCACAAATTTACAAAAATACAATTTCCATTGAACCTAGGACTGAACAAATATTTAAACTAAAATGCGATTTAGTTAATACTGATGCTATACTGGTAGGTCAAGAAGTAGAGAAAGTTAAACTACCAAACGCATTAGTTAAAATAAATGAAAAAGGAGAATTTTTTGTTTCAGTATTAAATGTTAATTGTATACCTAAAACTGTAACATTTTCAAAACTTAACTTAGAACCATATGAAATAAATAATGTAAATAATATTCAACTAACCACCCAAGAAGTGTGCACCGACAGAACATCGGAATTAAAAAATCAACTAAGACTTGATCATCTTAATGAAGAAGAACGAGACTTAATTTCCCAACTTTGTCATGATTTTTCTGACATTTTTTATTTAGAAGGAGACATACTTACTTTCACCAACGAAATAAAACATTCCATAGATACGCAAAATTCTAAGCCCACTTATGTAAAATCATATCGCTATCCCCAAATTCATAAACAAGAGGTGAAAGATCAGATCAATAAAATGCTTTCACAAAACATTATACAACCCAGCAATTCCCCATGGTCATCGCCCGTGTGGGTTGTGCCCAAGAAGCTCGACGCATCAGGTAAACAAAAATGGCGTGTTGTCGTAGACTACAGAAAACTGAATGAGGTTACCGTAGACGACAAATACCCGTTACCAAACATTGGAGATTTATTGGACCAGCTTGGTAAGTGTCAATATTTCACGACACTAGATCTTGCATCAGGCTTTCATCAAATTGAAATAATGCCTGAAGATATACCAAAGACCGCCTTCACAGTTGAAAACGGACATTTCGAATTCCTCAGAATGCCGTACGGTCTAAAAAATGCACCTTCAACATTCCAGAGGGTCATGGACAATGTCCTTGCTGGAATTCAAAACGAGCGATGTCTTGTCTATATGGACGACATCATCGTCTATTCACCGACAATTCAAGAACATATTACCCGCTTAACGGAAGTATTCAAGAGACTTCAAAAAGCTAACTTAAAACTTCAGCCAGACAAGTGTGAATTCTTGAGAAAAGAAGTCGCCTACCTTGGACATTTAATCACGGAAGATGGCGTTAAGCCGTTTCCGGCAAAAATTGAATGCGTCCAAAAATTCCCTCAACCTACGAACCAAAAGGAAATAAAATCCTTTTTGGGACTCGCTGGTTACTACAGAAGATTTATACCGAACTTCGCTAAAATTTCCAAACCAATGACAAAACTTTTACAAAAGGATGTCCCATTTAATTTTGACTCCGAATGTCAAAAGTCATTCCAAGAATTAAAAAATGCTCTTACTTCTACTCCGATATTGATATACCCAAACTTTGAAGAACGATTTCTTTTAACTACCGATGCTAGCGCATTTGCAATCGGTGCAGTTTTGTCACAAGGCCCAATAGGTAAGGATTTACCGATAGCCTATGCGTCCAGGACATTGTGCAAAGCAGAAACCAAATACTCTACGATAGAGAGAGAACTTTTGGCAATTGTGTGGGCAGTTAAACACTTTAGACCCTATTTATATGGCCGAAAATTTACCCTTATAACTGACCACCGTCCACTTACTTGGTTATTCTCTATAAAAGACCCCGGTAGTCGTCTAGCACGATGGCGCCTCAAATTAGAGGAATACGACTATCAAATTGAATTCAAATCTGGCAAATCCAATAAAAATGCCGATGCCCTTTCTCGAATAAAAATTAACCACATAAATGACTTTGATTCATTTCGTTCAAAATTAGGAAACTTTAAATATTTACCTTACCCAATTTATCCCGCTCTTGAAGATGCAGGGCCATCCCAACAAACTGAAAATAAACCTGAAATTGACTGGGATGTCGCTGCAGAAGAATTTTTGTCTTTTGAGGAACTTTATAAAACAAAATCACTGATTGACTATTCTAAAATAGAATATTCCAATAATCATCTACTAGACAAACAGAATAAAAACATTTTAACCTTTTTTCAACAAAACAATTTACAAGATTTTCATGAAAAAATAATTGAGGATATATTTGAGGAAAACCCCGACTTTTCTTATGCAAAAATTAATGTACTTAGCAGTAAAACTGTCAAAAATAGAAAATACCTTATTATTGCTATACCATGGGATCCAGACAGTATTAGTGAATACTTATTTGCTGCAATTTACAGAAATCGAGATTTATTTAAACCTTCAGAAAAATATTTTATCGAAAATAATCCTGACCTTCCAATACTAGAAACACTATCATTTCTACTTTCGGAAGTTGACGTAAAATTCACTATTTGTCAAAATATTACTAAAGAGCCAGAACAAAATCAAATACCTATCATCTTAGATCAATTCCATAATGGCAAAAGCCACCTTCACCGCGGAATTAATGAAACTATTAGGCGAATACGACAAAAATATAATTGGGCCGGCCTCAATCGAGATGTCGAAAATTATATTAAGTCATGCCGGGCATGCCAAGAGACAAAAATATGTCGCAAAAATTTGGACAGTCCCCTCGTTATAACTGAAACGCCTAAAACACCTTTTGAACGTATTAATATTGATATTTTAGAGGTACCTCAAAAGAATTACGCTCTTACAATAAGAGACGAACTAACAAAATTTTCTCAAGCATATCCGCTTGAAGATAAAAGTGCCAAATCCGTTGTCACTTCATTATTAGCTTATTTTCAGCATTTTGGTGCACCACTTCGCATTCATTGCGATGCCGGTCGCGAATTCAATAATGCGTTAATGAAAGACCTTTGTAATATGTTCGATATTAAGTTAACATATTCAAGTGTCGGTCATCCGCAAAGTAACGGATCTCTAGAAAGATTACATGCTACTCTGTTAGAAATGATTCGATTAAATTTAGCAGACCACCCCAATGAACACCCCTTCAGTATTTTACCATTTGCTATTATCGCTTATAATAACTCTATAAACAAAACACACGGATTCACACCATACGAACTTGTATTTGGACACACGTCCAGTAGACCTCCCGAAAAATTATACAATGAACAAGAATTAATTACTAAATATATTAGAGATCTAAATAACCGCATATCCTATTATTATAAAATAGCGAGAGAAAAAACCATAAAGCAAAAAGAAAAAGCTAAAGACCGATTTGACAAACATGTCTCCGAAAACAAACCAAATTATGAAGTAGGTGACAAAGTTTACGTAAAAGAAACTCAAATAAAAAACAAGTTAGAAAATAAGTTTAATGGCCCTTTTGAAATACTAGAGATACACAGAAATTCCGCAACAGTATTAAATTTAGAAACAAATAACAAATCAAAAATAAATTTCGATCTTATGAAACCCTATGTTGAAAATTAACTTATTTTCAGGTTTCTGCTGCTGATCGGAACAGCAACATGTCAATATAAAATCGAACCCATAAACAATACAGTTGGAATCTACTACCACGACGAAACCAAAATAATGGTTTCGAACGACGAATGGACTTTATTAGTGCATAAAAATATATCAGCTTTTAAACAAACTTTTGAAAGAAATAATAGAATTCTTGACACAATTCAAAATACCTTTACTTCAAACTACTCCAGTATGAAGTCCTTCCGATCCGAAGTAAAATCACATTTGGCATTATTGCAACAAATTACAAAATCTATTGGCGATAAATTCAGTGAAATATCTTTCGATGTTAAAAGACAAAAACGAGGGTTAATTAATGGTATTGGCACCATATTTAAATCAATAACCGGAAATCTCGATGCGTCTGACGGTGAATATTATATGGACTGCATTAATAAATTAAAAACTGATCAAAACCAGATAGAAAACTTATTAAAAAATCAAATATCAATCACAAGCTCAGTCATAACAAATCTCAACAGTACCATGGGACAATTAAAATTAAATGAGAAAATATTTAATTCAGATATAGAAAAAATTGAAACCACCATTCGACAATCAACAAACGAAATTGCGCTTATCGAAGCCAAATTAAATTTCTTTGAAATTTGCGAACAACTAATGGAGAGTTATTCGTATCTTGAAAATACTATTAATGATATTCTAAACTCTATCACTTTTGCACAGCTTCAAATCATTCATACTTCTATTATTGAACCAGAAAATTTGATCACTGCTCTTAAGAAAATATCAGAAAATACAGTAAGAAAAGGTTTACCGCTACCAATAAAATATTCTGAAATTTCACAGTATTTGGAAATAATCGATCTCGAAGCATATCAAACAAATTCAGATCTTGTTTTCGTTCTTAAAATACCTTTGATGGAACCACAAGTATTTACTTTATTCCACCTATACCCAATACCAATTTATGATAATAGAACTGGATTTCACCACATTTTATCATTTTCACAAAAATATTTAGCGCGAGATGATGATTCTTTATCCTACATTCCAATCCACGATTTACAAAAGTGTAAACAGTTATCTACGCATCAAAAGTTGTGTCGCGATGTTTACGCGTACCCTATAGACGATAACGCGATATGTGAAGCCCGTTTGTTAAGACAATATAAGACATTTCCTGCGAATTGTAAAAGTGCGGTAGTCAACGGACAAGGTTATAATGTGCAAAAACTCGAAGAAAACGTGTGGCTAGTGTCGATTGCCGAACCGGTACACGTGACCATAAGTCTTCCAGACACAAAAACGAAAACATTAACCGTAAATGAAAATTCTATTTTACAGCTATACTCAGGATGCTCCGCTTTTGTTGGCATTACTAAAATACAAGCTAGTACCAGAAAAACTATAAACATTCCTCATGTACTTCATCCCGTAATGGTTGATTACAACTGTTGCCTAGACATTCCAAACAAAGTAGAAGTACCCAAAATAGAACCACTAGATCTTAATAACATTAACTTGAATGATCTGCATATGACAAAACACAAACTGGACCAATACTCAAAAAGTTTGGATGAACTCATAAACAAACCGTTTGTTGAGAAAAATATTTCGTGGTTCACATATACTACGATCTCACTCATCGTTGCCTTGATCGTCCTCTACACCTGTTATAAGTGTAGAAATATTAAATTCAACAAATCGCCAGGAAAGCCTGTTCCGGACCAACCGAATGATGTTTTTATCAAAATTCATAACATTCTGGCAAAAAGAAGACCCAAACTTGACACTGAAGCCTCTGAGGAAGTGGAAATCGAAAATTGACAATTTCATGGTTTAATGTATACCTTTATATTTTTATTTTTTGTATTTTGCGTATTTTCCTTTTAATTTTTAAATCTCTGTATATATTGTATTGTCTATTTTATATTTTATGTATTTTGGTTTTTATTCTCAAAATTGTTGTTTATTAAACAACAATTTTAATTAAGGGGGGAGTTGTTATATACGAAAAAACGCTTATGTTTAAGTAATGTTACGCAATGTCAAACATCAGATTACGATTTCCGTATTTTCATGAGAACGATGCTACGTTGCGTTTTTATAAAATAAACACATTAAGTAACACAAATATTATGTTACAGAAAAATAATGATTTCTGCACTTTCATGGGAGCGACGCTACATCGAATTCTCCATGAAAATAAACGCTGACGTTGATTTAACAAATTCTATAAATTCTTTGACTTTATGTAAAATAGTTAGTTACAATTATAATTTCAACCTATTACTTCTTTTTTATATAACATAAAACTGTGTAACTCAATAAAAAATTGTTTTTAAAAAGTTTAACGTGAATTTGTGAATATAACATATATATATGCACAGACTACAGTTTGGGTACGAAAACATCAACCCACACGACAGTTTGAGGACAAGTGGTCAGTTTCGGGACGGTCCCGAAACTTCTACCGTTCATCTTCCATACAGTTTGGGTACAATGTCCCCAAATTACAGTGTGGATAATTTAGAGATTAGTTATCGTACATTTTCAGCCCAAATGTAACAGTGAATTTTAAGCAAATATATATGAACCACTGGATGTTGGTTCCCATCAAATATATCATAAAAAATATAATGTTATAGTTGGAGTAGGGCTCTTGGGTCTAGCATACTTCCATATTTGATAAAAAAAATTTAAGGGCGGGAGTGGGGGTGACTTTGTGAAATACTTTGATTTGATATTTTTTCACGGGAATGTATTGATGGATGATTATCTTTCATTTTATCCTAAATCAGTCATCCCCCACCCAACCACTAAGGGCGGGGGTGGGGATGACTTTGTAAAATAGTAATAAAAATAAATTATTGAATTCGGAATCAAATTGTACGTAGTTTTTTACGTATACACCTGGAATTTCATTTTGATGGCTTTTTTTTATAAAGTTATGCAAAAAAAATGTTATCAAAAAATTGATTATTCAATGGTGTAGAGCTCTCGGGTCTAGCATACTTCCATTTCCAATTTCACAGCAATGTATTGATGGATGATTATCTTCCATTTTAAACTGAATCAGTCATCCCCCACCCACCCCCTAAGGACGGGGGTGGGGGTGATTTTGTAAAATAGTCGTAAAAATAATTTTTGAATTTGGAATCAAATTCTACGTAACCTTTTACGTATACGCCTAAAATTTCATCTTGATAAATTTTTTTTATAAAGGTATTCAAAAAAATTGTTATCAAAAAATTGATTATTCAATGGTGTAGGGCTCTCGGGTCTAGCATACTTCCATATTTGATAAAAGAAAATGTTTTACGGGAATGTATTTATGGATGATTATCTTTCATTTTAACCTAAATCAGTCATCCCCCACCCACCCCCTAAGGGCGGGGGTGGAGGTGATTTTGTAAAATAATCGTAAAAATGCTTTTTTGAATTTGGAATCAAATTCTACGTAATGTTTTACGTATACACCTAAAATTTCATTTTGACAACTTTTGTTTATAAAGATATGCAAGAGAAATGTTACCAAAAAATTGATTATTCAATGGTGTAGAGCTCTCGGGTCTAGCATACTTCCATATTTGATAAAAAAAATTTCACAGCAATGTATTGATGGATGATTATCTTCCATTTTAAACTGAATCAGTCATCCCCCACCCACCCCCTAAGGGCGGGGGTGGGGGTGATTTTGTAAAATAGTCGTAAAAATAATTTTTGAATTTGGAATCAAATTCTATGTAACCTTTTACGTATACGCATAAAATTTCATCTTGATAAATTTTTTTTATAAAGGTATTCAAAAAAAATGTTATCAAAAAATTGATTATTCAATGGTGTAGGGCTCTCGGGTCTAGCATACTTCCATATTTGATAAAAGAAAATGTTTTACGGGAATGTATTGATGGATGATTATCTTCCATTTTAAACTGAATCAGTCATCCCCCACCCACCCCCTAAGGGCGGGGGTGGGGGTGATTTTGTGAAATAGTCTTCAAAATAATTTTTGAATTTGGAATCAAATTCTACGTAACCTTTTACGTATACGCCTAAAATTTCATCTTGATAAATTTTTTTTATAAAGGTATTCAAAAAAAATGTTACCAAAAAATTGATTATTCAATGGTGTAGAGCTCTCGGGTCTAGCATACTTCCATATTTGATAAAAGAAAATGTTTTACGGGAATGTATTGATGGATGATTATCTTTCATTTTAACCTAAATCAGTCATCCCCCACCCACCCCCTAAGGGCGGGGGTGGAGGTGATTTTGTAAAATAATCGTAAAAATGCTTTTTTGAATTTGGAATTAAATTCTACGTAATCTTTTACGTATACACCTAAAATTTAATTTCGACAACTTTTGTTTATAAAGATATGCAAGAAAAATGTTACCAAAAAATTGATTATTCAATGGTGTAGGGCTCTCGGGTCTAGCATACTTCCATATTTGATAAAAGAAAATGTTTTACGGGAATGTATTGATGGATGATTATCTTTCATTTTAACCTAAATCAGTCATCCCCCACCCACCCCCTGAGGGCGGGGGTGGGGGTGATTTTGTGAAATAGTCTTAAAAATAATTTTTGAATTTGGAATCAAATTCTACGTAACCTTTTACGTATACGCCTAAAATTTCATCTTGATAAATTTTTTTTATAAAGGTATTCAAAAAAAATGTTACCAAAAAATTGATTATTCAATGGTGTAGAGCTCTCGGGTCTAGCATACTTCCATATTTGATAAAAGAAAATGTTTTACGGGAATGTATTGATGGATGATTATCTTTCATTTTAACCTAAATCAGTCATCCCCCACCCACCCCCTAAGGGCGGGGGTGGAGGTGATTTTGTAAAATAATCGTAAAAATGCTTTTTTGAATTTGGAATTAAATTCTACGTAATCTTTTACGTATACACCTAAAATTTAATTTCTACAACTTTTGTTTATAAAGATATGCAAGAAATATGTTACCAAAAAATTGATTATTCAATGGTGTAGGGCTCTCGGGTCTAGCATACTTCCATATTTGATAAAAGAAAATGTTTTACGGGAATGTATTGATGGATGATTATCTTTCATTTTAACCTAAATCAGTCATCCCCCACCCACCCCCTAAGGGCGGGGGTGGAGGTGATTTTGTAAAATAATCGTAAAAATGCTTTTTTGAATTTGGAATTAAATTCTACGTAATCTTTTACGTATACACCTAAAATTTAATTTCGACAACTTTTGTTTATAAAGATATGCAAGAAAAATGTTACCAAAAAATTGATTATTCAATGGTGTAGGGCTCTCGGGTCTAGCATACTTCCATATTTGATAAAAGAAAATGTTTTACGGGAATGTATTGATGGATGATTATCTTTCATTTTAACCTAAATCAGTCATCCCCCACCCACCCCCTAAGGGCGGGGGTGGAGGTGATTTTGTAAAATAATCGTAAAAATGCTTTTTTGAATTTGGTTCCAAATTCTACGTAATCTTTTACGTATACACCTAAAATTTCATTTTGACAACTTTTGTTTATAAAGATATGCAAGAAAAATGTTATCAAAAAATTGATTATTCAATGGTGTAGAGCTCTCGGGTCTAGCATACGTCCATATTTGATAAAAAAAATTTCACGGAAATGTATTGTTGGATGATTATCTTCCATTTTAACCTAAATCAGTCATCCTCCACCCACCCCCTAAGGGCGGCGGTGGGGGTGACTTTGTAAATTAGTCGTAAAAATCGATTATTTTAAAAAAAAATGAAATCCCAACAACGTCATCGTTTTCATAGAATTTTTTTATATACGGTCCTAAATTTTCATAATTTGATCTTGAACTTGAATTTTTTCTCAGGTATTGACAAAATTTCAGAGAAAATGCGATGATTCTGGATATGAGGACACTCTGTGATATAAGAAACGGGAAGACATCATTTTCGGGATGCGTGAAATCTCAAAAAAACACATTCAAAAAAAAATTCTCCCTCAGGGGTGGTCTTTTTGGGTATTTTTGGCAAAATGAAATTCCAACGACGTCATCGTTTTCCTTGAATTTTTTTATGTAGAAAAATTTCAAATTCAAGATAAGATTATGAAAATTCAGGACCGTACATAAAAAAATTCTATGAAAACGATGGCGTCGTTGGAATTTCATTTTTTCGAAAGATAATCAATTTTTACGACTATTTTACAAAGTCACCCCCACCCTCGCCCTTAGGGGGTGGGTCGAGGATAACTCATTTAGGAAGTTTGCTAGACCCGAGAGCTCTACACCATTGAATATTCAATTTTTTTGCATAACTTTGCATAACAAGATGAAATTTTAGGTCTATACGTAAAAAATTTTTACGACTATTTTACATATTCACCCCCACCCCCGCCCTTAGGGATTGGGTGGGGGATGACTAATTTAGGTTAAAATGGAAGATAATCATCCATCAATACATTGCCGTGACTTTTTTTATCAAATATGGAAGTATGCTAGACCCAAGAGCCCTACTCCAACCTGCAAAGTTGTATATATAAGAGTTTATCTAAATGCTTTATGGGAAATTGCTGTTTAGAGTGCTAAGAATAAATTTTTCAAATGTCCCTGAATAAGATTTTCTAGAAACACTATTACAAAAATCAAAAAATCGCTAACTTCAAAAATAGTGAAATTAAACAAAATGTGTCATTTAACTTCGTAATTGTAATGCTTGTAAATAAAAATAAAATTAAGAAACAATATAGATTTAATATTATGATGTAACATTTAAAATATCAACAGGATAAACTAAAGAAAAAATGGAATACTATATAATTATTGTATACAATACAGCCAAGTCAAATTGTTTTGTATATCAATCAATAATGTAAACCCTTCTCACAGAAAACAATAATCGTAAAATTGCATAATCTTCGCTTCAATTCAAAGTTAAATTATATACGAAATTATATAGGTACATTAAGATATTATATTCATAGTAGGTATAAACCAACTACAAATTAGAATAAATCGTGGGATAAATTAAAAAATATTACCACAATTTTTTGTCCCTGACTTTATTTTTGTACGACTACCAAAATTTTAAGAAAGAAATCGGTGAAGTACCAGATTTGCTATGATATTTCTCGAATTTCCACACTCCGCATACTCATTTATTTCCTGACATTACACACACTTTATTAAACATTTTATACTTAAATTGGCTTATAAGGGACTGATTAACCAAATAAAAAACGGCCACTTGTCATGTTAAATTTTGGACTACAAAAAGTCGTGGCCTTGTTCTTGCGTCCAACCTTCTGCAGAATACACGGAAGCGCATTTCGCTTTTACTTCGATTTTCGAATGCATTGAGTCGCACTCCATTTCCGTTAGACCAGTTTTATAAAACTTATGATCTATTTGGCTTAGAGTAGGATAACTTGAGACAATTTGAAGGCACATAGCAGCGAAAATGGAATTTTTTGTTGGCCACCTCGCCCATCGGACATCATTCGAACCTCTTTAATATTTTGATGTGCTAGAATGTAACCGTGAATATAGGAAGATATTTCAACTGATCCTCTTTTTCCTTGAGTTTCCTCGCAAACAACAGAGAATATCTTGGTTTGCAAAGCTGTAAACTGAAAAATTGTAGATGGTTCATATGCTCAAATAAAGGTTTTAAACTGCTGGATCTTTGGGTGTTGTAACAACTGCCTGTAGATCGAAATTTGAAGATAAAACTTCCGTATTTTCCTTTACAATTTTTTTGTCGTCATCCTGGACTTTCGAGCTAACACTGATCTTGCAACGTGGAATACAGGACAGTGCAATGTTTTCTGGCATTTATGAAATAATTTGCAGTTACAAAAGCGCGAAAATGTTACATTCACGATTATTTATAAAGTTCATCGAAAAAGATAATCGCGATACCGACAAATTCGCAAGCATCTAAATAATTGTTTGCAACGTCAGACACGCGAAAGTGGTACATTCAGATATTTTGAATAATTGTTCGCAAAGCCAATAACGCAAAATTGTGAGTTTGTCATGGATAATATGGTTCATTTTAAGACTTATGGTGCACTTAGGTCAAAACGGCCAATTTTGCACATTCATGGTTTTGGCATTGGACCGACGATATTTGAAAGAAAAACATGTGTAAGAAATAAAACATTTCTAATGTCTACCATTTATTTGTTTTAAGTTCTTCAAATATATTTAGTGTAACCCCTTTTGTTTATTTAATCCAGTATTAGCCCAATTGCGGTATATCAGTAAGGAACTGGCTTAAGCATTGGTGGTACTCAACGTGTTAAATCAGATATATTTTCACAAATTATTTATGTATCAAGCAGAGCTTTGTTAATATTTTTTGCTAAAGGAAATAAGGCATTGTATACAAAGCCGTTTTGATTCCCAGTAAGCAAAATAATTACTTGTTTTCCTCTCGAGCACAGCGCATTTATAAGACACAATTCAGTTAATTGTCGGCCTAACCGCATTAAACGACATCGTGAGTGTCGGACCACGGTTCATCTAAATAAACATATTTCTATTACTTTCCCTATAATTTAAAATCTGACTGAAACAATTATGACATGACGAAGTACCACAATACGGGGCGATTCCATAACACGCATTCGACTATCTAATTTTTTATACTTATCGTAAAACCACGCTCTATTAAAATTGGTCGAAGTGTTTCTAATGATGTATATTTAAAATATTCAAAACTCTTGCATTTTATTAAAAATAATTTTTAATGTTGAGACTTGATTTTCTTTGTACGTATTGTAAACCGTTCGTTGAATCACATCTTTAGATGAACTGTCTACCCGACGACTGACGATAAGCTTTCGTTTTATATCGTGTTCAGTCACAACACCTCGTTTAATTACTAAATAAATTGTGGAATAAGTAATTTTCGTTAACTTGCTTATTCTTTTAATTATTTCATCTTGAGTTGAATTGACATACTTAGCTTTTAAGCTTGATTACATATTTAAAATTACTTGTTGAAAATGAATATGCAAATCTCGATTTTCAAATTCCCGAAATTGTGTCTCATTGTTATTAATTAGAATTGCATTACTAAGATGTATTTCATCATTAACTTGGATAATATCATAACTTTGAATTACATTATTAGCAGGAATTTCATTGTTAATGTGAATTACCCCAAAAGGTCTCCAGAAAACCATTGCACAAAACAAATCAAAGACAACTGTATATAAAATAATTAAACCGCATTCAATAAAAATCTCCTGAAGAATATTGAGATATTAATCTGAAAACGGCGCGCGCTGTTGCTCTTTAAAAAAAATGTTATCTTCTTTTTCATAAAGTAATTACGACCTATACTCCAACACCTCTGCCGACGACCGGCGATTTGAAGAATGCTTTTTAGCTACGTTGATATTCAAAAGTAAGATGAGCTTTCCGTAGCTTGTAAAAACTGACCACCGATATGTATTGATAAATTTATCGGTATTACTTAGTATCTACTTAAAGCGCTTATTAACGAAATATCGCAGTGCCCTGGTAAAATGATATTTTTTATACTGACTTTGGAAGAGGTATAAGTATTTTTCTAAAAAAGTCAATTAAAATTTGTTGTTCAACTCCACGCCACATAAACATTATTTCTGAAGGTACAGATCATCCCACCCAATTATTTCTTGCCATCATCGATAGATTATGATTTTTGGTCGAGTTATAACAATGCCAAGCGAGTCAAAAATTTTAGAAATCAAACCTAATATTTGTGTTTTAGTGGAAATATCTTAATTATGTTTATCACGGGTAACTACATACTCAAGGTCTTCTCCTATTGTATTCCAGAATATTCTCAATGTTTTAGAACTATCATTTTCAATAAAAACGATCCCAGATTGATAGAAGAACTACCCTCCAAATTTTGTACCACACAATTCGAATTTCATTTTCTCAAATTAAAACTTAATGTTTGAGAAATTTTCTTTGCTAAAATAATCAGTTCAGATTCCGACCTATACTTTTACATCTGGTTTATCCCAATTATTACTCGATATTTCTTTTAAAACAACGGGTCGCTATGAATGAGGCCGGACCTGCTCGGTATGTTACTAAAATTCTCTTATCTGTACGATTCTCGACCTTCTAAAGTCTCGCAAAAAAGGGTGCTTTTTGTTAGAGAAAAAAAGTTTAGTTTTCAAGCATGAAGATGTTTCTAGTTATTAATGTATAATTCGTTTGTGTACACAAATACACTGTAGTTTTTAGTTTATTAATTCAGTATTTTTCCTATATTAAATCAAACAGTAGTTAGTGCCCGACGTTGCGTTATATAAATGCTAAAAATTAGTCTCCAAACTATTTGGGATGTATAAGAATCAGCTGGAACTGTTATACAAAAACAGTGTATAATAAAGCTACATAGCATGATAAGGAGTTTTGAAATAGGTGATATTTTATAATCGAGCACTGTTCCAACAGTTTCAACCCATACTTTCTGGAATCTATTCAAGCTGTTTTGAAATAACACTATTTATGGATTTCGATTAAAAATTGCTGAACAACTGTTTATTTTATAGAAAATTCGATCTCACATTTGAGAATGTTGACTTTACTGAATACTGTGCTTATCTATTATAAAAAAGTTCCTAGTATGTAGGTATGCATTTACTATAGATGAAGAGGGCCTTGCCAAAGTTTAAAATCGTGTTTGTTTACTATTTACGTTAACTAACTTAGAATTTTGACTACTATTGAAATTAATAATTAAATTCAATTAACTGTCTTGACTCTTACTTCGTGGAATCTACTCATATTACTGTTTTAAATGAAACTTCTGTTTCTAGATAATTCCACAATATATTGAAAAAATGTTAAAAATTCTAACAATTGTCAAATTTCTTAGAATTACGAATCTTCAGCTATATACAATAATAATATGACTTGGGTGTAGAATGTTAAAAGTTATAAATGATTAGATTGGAATCGCTCTATTCTAAAATTATCAATCGACTGTTGAAGCTCCTGTGAAAGTACTCTTGTTCTTTTAGATAATGCTAGGATTATTTTAAATATTCCGCTAAGGAAACCAGCAGATCAGTATCGGTTTGTAATAATTATATCTGTGAGATAACTGGACGATCCCAATAATAGTATATTATTTTATATGGAGGAAAAGTGATACTTTTCATGACGCGCTCGTGTTCAACAGTCGAACGGAGTGAGGCTGGTAATAGAGAGCAACTCATGAAAAGTAGCTTTTCCCCCAAATAAAATATGCTGTTTTTTCTTCAAATGTCGACAAATTAATGCAAAAACGTCTCTTTTTGATAGTAATAATTTTTCAACATAATTGGGTTCGCAAGGCGGTTTAGACCGGTGTCGGTGAGTAGGAACAGGTTGTTGCTATAGTGATGTAACATAAAGCTGTCAGTGGACACTGTCAACAATATTAATTTATTTTTTACAATTATTGCGTCTACGGCTGCTTTTCTATCTATGTTGCTATGATAACGCTTTTCCCTCCGCTGGCGGGAAAGTGAAAACTAAAGCTCCGGCCGAGGAAAAATGAAACGCCTACACAGTCGAAAACTGACAGATTTACTGACGTTTGAAGAAAAAATAAGTTTTCTTAGACTCTCTCAGAAAGTTTAACTACACATAGTTACTTAAAAGTGTCCTCTAAATGTAGATTTTTTTCATTTCTTGCAGCACTAAATAGACTGTTAAAGATTGTATATAACATGTGATCCTATTGTGGCCAACATTGAAGCGATCGTTTCTTATTAGATAACAGCAGCAATTTTCTTAAAATTGTCTTAAAAAACTGGAAATCATTAATGAAGAGTATAACAATTCCCGCGAGGTTTTGGTCAGTATATAACTCGAAAACTATTTGAAGTAGAAAATTAAAATTAGGCAGTTATAAACCGTAGTATTACACATTTCAAGCAAGCAGTTACTTTGCTGCAACGTCATGTTTCGGGTCACGTGGTATCATTTTTAAAAAACTTAATGAGACAACCTGAATATTGTTCCACTGCTGTAAAGGTATCTCTCATACTAATTCGGCGATACCTATTTTTGTGTGTCAGGTACTTAGAAACGAAAAACAAATTTTTATAAGGTTTTTTATTTGAAAAACAAAGAGAGCTGAGAAACAAAAAACATATTCTAGTAACAGCTATTCTAGTTGTCAAAAGCTGTTAGCGTCAGTGAACAATCGGTCACTGTATTATTGTTGTTAAAAGTTTTGTGACTTGAAACTTACCATGCCTTTACGTTTCACTTATGACGAGTATGTCGATATGCTGATGATCTATGAAGAATGTGGAAAAAATACCAGACGAGCTAGAGATTTATATAGAAATCGTTTCCCCGACCGAACAACTCCAGGAAAAAATAATTTTACTTATGTAGAACAAAAATTAAGACACGGTTAATTTCCAACCGGAAAACATCAAAATTCTCCACGTTAGCCTATTCTTACGGAAGATAATATTATTAACATTCTTGCTTATATCCAAGTCAATCCCCAAATTTCAACTCGATGTCTGCAATAAGAATTAGGAATAAGTAAATCTACTATTCAGAGGGTGTTCAAGCAATACAAATATCATCTTTTAAAAATACATTTAACGCAAGGTCTAACTCCTGCAGATCCAGAAAGAAGTGTCAATAAAAATCGTAGAGGACCCTTTTTTCTTAAATAAAATATTGTGGAGCGACGAAAGCCGTTTTCACAATAACGGTGTAGGTATCGTTAATAGATATAATTGTCACTACTGGTCGGCTGAAAATCCCAGCTGGACGCGAGAAACGTATTTCCAAACTATTTTGGGAATAAATGTTTGGTGCGGTTTGTTTAATGGACGCTTGATTGGGCCGTATTTTTATGAGGGGAATTTGACAGGCGAAAGATATTTAGATTTTCTCCAGAATATTCTTCAACATTTGCTTGAGAACAATCCACTAAAAGAGAGAGCGACTATGTGGTGGCAACAGGATGGTGCAACTCCTCATTTTGCTCAGCGAGTAACGTCACATCTGAATGTGTATTTCCAAGACAGCTTGATTGGGAGAAATGATACAATACATTGGCCGGCTCGTTCACCACATATAACCCTGTTAGATTTTTTTCTTTGGGGATATTTAAAAGGATTCATTTCTGTTACAGCTCCTACCGATGTAGATAATTTAAAAAACAGAATCAGAGCAGCTTGCCAATCTCTTACACCAGAAAGTATTGAAGCAGCATGCACAAGAAATTTACTTAGATTTGAATGCTGCATTAATGAAGGTGGACATAAATTTGAGCATAAACTGTAGTAAAAGTGTTATTGTTTTCCAATTCTTTTTGTTTTTCAAATAAAAAACTTTATGAACATTTGTTTGTCGTTTGTATATACCTAACACAAAAAAAATAGGTGTCGCCGAATTAGTATAAGAGAGACCTATACAGCAGTGGAACAATATACAGGGTGTGTCATTAACTTTTCTAAAAATTATACCACGTGACCCGAAACGTGACATTGTAGCAAAGTAGCTGATTGCTTAAAATGTGTAATACTACCCACAGTTTATAACTGCCAAATTTCAATATTGTAGTTCAAACAGTTTTCGAGATATATACTGGCCAGAACCTCGTGAGACACCCGTATATAAAAAAACTATGACAAGCGGTATTTGTTTAATTAAAAAAATTAAAAACGTAAAAAGTTCTTTTTTTAATAAATTAACACGTTGAGTGCCGTATGTATCCAACACGGATACACGAGATACGGTGCTTCCATTGCCGTATGTATCCGCGGCTGATACACAACTATTTCTGTTATTTCAGCCGCATGTATCGACGTTCGCTGCATGCCTTGCATATATCTCTATGGGGACTATCGCACTACGGCCTGGCATACCCAAAACCTTATTTGGCCTGTATATTTTATCCTTAGTTTTTTCAGGACACCATTTTTTCAGTTAGTGGGTTAGTGGGCCATACACATGAAAAATGGAATGAATTTTCCGCTTCCACGGTAGCACTCAACGTGTTAAATATTAATTAATTAATATTTAATCTTAATAAATATAAGAAACGTCGTACATTATATTCTTTGAAAAAAATGTAGGTCATCAGTAATCCAATTTCGAAGAAGTTTTTATTTTTCAGTGAATCTCAACCTTATTCAGTTATTGTTATTTATATTAAGATACACTTTTAATAGGTTAAGCACTCTTGGGAATGCCCTTAAAATTTATGGTTAGTAATGTTTATTGATAGAGGTAACAGTATTTACTCACGACAATTAAGAAGATTTATATTTAATTTACGTTTCAGAAAAACAAGAGTACAAATCTATATGACCGAAGATGATAATATAATATACAGTTTGAAATTTGATGGACGTGTTTTTGTGTGTCTTCTCGAAACTAGACTCGCGTTAAATTGTTATTTGTCAGTTTTTTCTAGTCTTCAGCATTCTGATTTTAAAATATTATTGAGTTTCCACTTTTAATAATAATGGCACAGTTTACTGAAAATACAACAAACAGTACTTTAAAGAATAATAAATTATTACTCTGAACAACTTGTTAGGACTGAATAATCCTGGAAACATTATTACTGATACCTAGTAATGTTCTTTTATTCCTGTAACTTATACCATATCTAAACGATTTTGTAAATATTATTTTCCACGGACCTTACATAGGTACTTCACCAAAAGGGATCTCAAATTATGCCCTAATTTTCTAAGAATTGATAATTTTTTTTGTAATAGCTTCATATAGTGCAATGAACAAAAGCCGTACCAAAAAAGATACAATACACAGATGCCACATTATAACGGCTTGATGTAATCGCTTATTGATACCTATACTCTGTTTCATGTTTATCGTTGGTAGTTTATTAGTATTACTTTGAAAGGTCTTCAAAAAGGCGTCCGTATTCTTAATTATCAATGACTAATTAAATATGAAATATGTAACGGGTGCCCCAATAAGAATGGCTTTCGGTCATATATCAGAAACCGTTCATGGTACAGCTGCGAGTACAAAAAATGTAACAAAAGAGATAAAAAACTTGAGAAGCCAAATTTTTCAAAAGGCGGCATAACAAAAGCAATCATTGCATTCTTCAAAAAATTCTGCATATATGTACTTGATATTTAAAGTTTCAGTCTATCTACTTAAATAAGATGTGGGGGAGAATGGGAACTGTTATGAAAAAAACACCCATAACTCCGGTTCTTAACCGATTATTGGAAACTTAGTCATCTTGAAAACAGCTCTTTTCGACTAACATAAGAGTGAAAATTTGGACATAACCTAATGAGTAACTTTCAAGCGAGGGGCGCTAATTTTATTAAAATCAAGTTATCTTTGGAAATTATTAAATAGGAGCATGCAATTTTACTCGGGATTATAAAAGTAGGCTTAATTTGTAACATAATGGCGAATACCGCATGCTGATATCTTTTCCGGTCCCGACATATCTTAAAAATTTATGAGTCAGTTGAAAACTAACAGCTTTAGAAGTGAAACTTATTATGTTACGCAAAAACTGTGAATGAGTGTACAAAAACTATTTACAATAAAAGACAAACAAAAGTAAATATTCTTTTTAAGAAATTATTTTATTAAATGTTCAAACAAACCACAATCTTGATCCAAACTTTATTTTAATTCCATTGCTTCGAGTAAATGCATGAATATTTTAGAAATAATCAGATATACTTCTGTTCAACATTACCGACATTGTTGAATACATTAGCAGAATGGATTTATAGATGAAAGAAAAATTAAATAGTTTACTGACGAAACCAGGTATCCAACCAACGACCTTTAGGTTTTCAGTCTAACGCTCTGCCGACGAGTCTATTTCGCTTAGTAATATCATGGAGTCTACTGATGTAACAGAAGGGGAGAACAGCATTGCGTCTCTCTCACTGAGCTTAATTAAATAATAATTAGATAAGGACAAGGAGTTTAACAAATTTGTTAGTTTTACGAGTTTACTTTTACGCCAAAAATCCTGTAGTGTCCCATAAATTGTTTCACTTCATAAAGCGTAAATTTTAAGCATTCACCTATGAATATAGATTACCTACTATGGGGTAGTACGGAAAGGATTTTAACAATTTTGAAATAATTACAATTGACATTCCTTGCCCTAATAATAATAATTTCAATATTACTTTTAATCTGACTGTGAAACGGCGTTAAGGAAGTTAAAGTAGAAATATATGTATGTTTTTTTCCATGGCCCACTACTTCTTTTTATATATTTCCACTTTAACTTCCTGATCGCCGTTTCCCAATAACATCGAAATATTAATTGAAATTACCATTAATCAACTTTAATTCGTTCCAAATTATTAAAATATGTTCGGAACCTATAGCCACAGTAGGTAATCTATATTTAAAGGAAAATAATCAAAATGTATACGTTTTTTACGATATGTCGGGATAGGAAAAAGATATCGACATGCGGTAATCGGTATTCTGTTACTAATTAAGTCTACTTTTACAATTCTCGATTAAAATTGTATACTCCTATTTAATATTTTCCAAAGATAACTAGATTTAAAAAACAAAGTCAATAGCGCCCTCTAGTGTGCATGCTACTCATTAGGTTATGTCGAAATTATTAAACTTATGTTGATGGAAAACAGATGTTTTCAAGAAGACTAAATTTGCAACAATCGGTTAAGTTGAACCCGAGTTAAGGGCGTTTTCTCATATCAATCTCCCCGTACACATTATTTGAGTACATAGACTGAAAGTTTAATATCAAATATACGCAGAATTTTTTGAAGAATGCGATGATTGTTTTTGTTATGCCCTTTAATTGAGTTAATTTTATGAAAGTTGGCTTTTTAATGTTTTTATCCAATTACGCCCTCTCGCGGTATACCGAAACTTTTGTTATATTTTTTCCCGCAGTTGTACTATTAACGATTTCTGAAATCAATCAAACTTTAACAATTCGGTAGGTAGTGGAATGAATGGCAAAAGGTCAAAGGGAGAGCTATCTGTTATTTTTTTTAAATGAATTAAGGGTTATGATGTTGGTTGATTAAAATTTATATCCTCATGAAAAGTTTATTTGGATTAGACCGCAGGGCTGCCAGTTAGATTTTCATTTCATCAGTAAAAATCTTGTCAAAAATTGAGTAATTTCAATAGATTTATTTTATGCTATAGAAATTTCAAAAAAGTATAATGAATTAAACTTATGACCTCGAAAAAATATGTATTATTTGAAAACAAACTTTTCATTTAAAAACAAATAAAGTAAACATACAGTGTCCACCATGTTCGCTACATATGGGAACAATTTTTAGTTGTTGTATATAGGAAAATTTAATATATACGATCGATTCTGCATGGTCGATAATCCAAAATTACATCTTGACATCAGTTACATGAACACTTCATGGCCACAAATTGGAAAAATTCGACGTGGAAATGCGAAAAGTGAGGTTAGATGCCAAAATACCGAAAATTGTTATTTAGAAAAAGTGATTAAAATGATATTTTAGGAGTACGTACAAAATTTGAAGCAAAAACAACAAAAAATAAGAATTTTCTTATTTTTCTCCATTACGGTCTTCTGAAATGATATTGCCTCAATTTCTTTTTTGAAAGAGTTCCATTAGCACCGTATGTAATTTATAAACGTAAAACTATTCAAAATTGGTCATTAAAATCATTCCTAGAGAATTAAATGGAAATATTAGTTGAGCATTTGAAACTTTCCTGTAACAATACCTTGTCCAATGTTGTCAGTTTGTGAAGTTTAAAATAATTTAGTACTGATACCACAATTGAAAAGAACCGTTTTTGATATTTTCAATAAATATTTCATTAAATTATTAAAACTCATTAACTAGTCATAATAATAAATTGAATTAGTTTACCAACGTATTACTATTAGTGTTTTAAATGAAACTCACGGTTTCTAGTTAATACCACAATATAATAAAAATTGTTGAAAATTCTAAAAAATTGTCAATTGTCAACCGTGAGTTTCATTTAAAACACTAATATGAGTAGATTCCGCGAAGTAAGGGTCGAGACAGTTAATTTCATTTAGTTATTACTATTTTTTGGAACAATATTCAACAGATTACCCACTAACTCATTACTAATAAATAACTTAATATTTCAAAACACAAATTCAAAATGTCCTCCATCTCGTTCCATACATTTCACCGTCCCGGAATTCGTTTCTCTTTGAATATTTCGGAGCGTACCTTGGTTAATAGCATATACGCAATCCCATATGCATTGTTCTAAATGTGCGACGTCTCTGAAGGGTGTTACTCGATAAATTTTGTTATTTGAATAGCCCCATAATAAAATGTCCAGAGGGCATAGGTCCGGGGACCGTCTTGTTGGAAATGAAGATTGGCTCGCTTAGCCAGTGGGATACCATCCAAAAATTTGGTTAATTCATTTTCCAACAAAGTTGAATAACGCCTGGCATTCAGGTTTTCTCTAAAGAAAAATGAACCAATAATTTGACAATTCCAAATTCCGCACCATACATTAACCTTGAGTGGGAGTTTGTGTCTGCCCATCAACGACAGTTTTGTGAGCTTACTGTTCCATTTGATGTGAAAGTAGATTCGTCGGAAAATAAAACATTTTCTGTGAAATTTGGATTATCTTCTATAATTCAAAAACCAAACCGGACGTCAAAATATTTTTCTTCAGAACTTGGATAAATTTAGGCTTGCACGGGTGAAGTTTGTTTGTCGCATTGTTTTGATTAAGATGCATATAGTTAATGTCGTATCAGTCATGTGATGGAAAAGACTTAGCGTTTCTACTTGTAGTTACCTTAAACTTCTTTAATAATTTTGCTACATTTCTAAAATGGACGTTTTTGCCAGGATATTTTTGGTTAAAAATATTAGCAGCTTCTCTTGAACATTGATAATTTTCTCCGCAAATTAGAACCAACTCTATTTTTTCTTCACGTGACAGTATAGAAGGCATTTTTAGTTATAGATAGATAGATAGATAGATATGAAAATATCTTTGCAGAATGTGTAAATAGAAGTAAACTTAACGAAAACGGAGAATTACGGATCAAATGCAACAATGATGTTAAACGAGTATTCGTTTATGATTTTAAAGCCCACTTAGTTAATTTAAAACTTTGTATTGCGGCAAAGTATTTGAGAAAAATGGGTTCAAGGATGATGAAAGTATAATACTAGGAATCGTTGTGAAATGTATGCAGACCTTTCAAAGATAATAAATTATCTTGTATTCATATTATCGCATTGTTTTTTTATAAATATTGTCCAAACATGAATCATTACGCTTATTAAATAATAATTATTAATGTAAGTTGTCATGTTCTGGAACTTTGATGAAATATTACATAAAAAAAATTAATATCGGCCCTTTTCAATTGTAATATCACAATTAAATTGTTTGAAACTGCACAAACTGACAAGATACAAAAAAATTTCACGCGTTCAACGAATATTTTCATTTTATTATATATGAATGACCTCAATCAATATTTCTGAATTGTTTTACCCTCACACATTAAACATGGCGAAAAGTACGGGTTTTTTTATTTTTTTGTTTTTTTTGCTCGAAATTTCATAAATGGCCCTAAAATATCATTCTAATCACTTTTTCCAAACAACTTTTTCGATATTTTGCCTCCATCACAGTGGCATCGTGAGTGACGTCAGAATGTCTTTTCAGATTAGCGACCATGCAGGATCGATGGCATACATTAAATTTTCCTATATCCTACAACTAAAAATGTTTGCCATATGTAGCGAACATTAAGGGGGATACGATATATTATACCTACCTACTGCTTCATTTTAAAAATAGTAATCACAAAATAAAGTTACGTAGATACTCATCAGGTACGAGTATATAAAAAAATAGAACGAATAGTAATGAACAACAAAAATACAAAACAAATAAAAAAACAAATGTAAGAAAATAACTGTTATAGGTATATAAAAAATCGTTTTAAATCTGAATCTGATAAAGTATTATCCTTTTTTGGTATATACATATCATTAGTATGTAAATGTATTACTTTTTTTGTAAAGTTAGCATTAGTACAATTTGCTTTTCTCGACTGCAAATACATAATTTTGTGTGTGTAGATGTCTCACATACTAGTTGTGGCTAGTTTGTTTCTTTCGTTAGTTTTCATTAGATAGGTAGGTAATAAGAGAAATCTCTTAAATTAATTTAAACAGAGCGTTTGGAAATATCATGCGAGATATGATTAATTAAAAATTAATAATAATAATAAACAAGTGTCATAATTTTTTTCATCAATATGCAAATCAGTAGATCTCCTGAAAATATAGTAAAACCGGCAACCATGTAAGACCGTTTCTATTTCAGATTTTATGAAAGACTAAAATATGTTATCTAAGTATGTTTTTATAATGTCTGCTGTGGAATCGCCGCCTTAATGTTTTTGCTAATAGCGGCGTTCTTATAGTTTTTTTTATTATTTCCAACATGCAGTTGTTGGGTTAAAAATATTTATACATATAGATTATTTTCTATAGAAACCACATAAATGCAATATACCTTGAAAATAATATATTGAATTGAATTGTGATGGTGGAGCAAAATGTAAAAAATTCTTGTTTTTTACATTTTTCTCTTGGAATATTGAATTATATAGATACGTTATTTATAATCATTTAATGCAATAAAAGCAATAAAACGTATTTTAAAAAAATAGCAGATAGTGTACACTTTGCCATTTCACTACCGAATTTTCAGAGCACACTCTGATAGATTACAGAAATCATCAGAAATGTATTCTGGACTGAGAAAGATGTGTCATATTTGCTGTACCTATGTTTGTACAGGAGCAATATTAATATTATCTAATACCTATGCACTATTTAGAATCAGTTGTCTTAGCGACGGGCCGGGCTCAGTGGCGGATCTAGGGGCGAGTGGGCCTCAGGACATTTCTTACAGGTACACTGAGTAACACGTAAAAAGTAAGAAAATTAAAACGTTTTCCATTGAGGACAAAAACTAATACAAAACGAAAACTTAAATTTTTTTGTATCATAAAAAGTGTCAAAACAAAAATATGTTTTATTCAGCTACTTAATTCCAAACCAATATCTAGATTGGTATTTTCCGTATTACATTGAAAGGAAATAAATGAAATACTTTATATAAAATATAAAAACTAATAATAAACTAAAATCTAGAACTACGTTCTTTTTCTGACTTTAGTATTGGCAAAGTAATCTATGAGATCTTTTGAATCTAACTTCGCTGCGATATTATATTCTACATTTAAAATAGATTGATCACGATCATTGTTGACCTAATGCAATTTCTTAACATTTTCAATTTACTAAAGGATCTTTCCCATTGCGCAACAGTTACGCACAGGTAGGGTAAAAAATAGAAGAAACATAACATAAACTTCAGGAAAATCAAGTTTCATATACGAATACTATTTGGAAAAGTTTCCTCTTCATATCTTTTTTGAAGTCATCTCTTTAACTAGTTCAAGTAACATATCAATATTGATTGACAACACCGTTAGTAAAAATTTCCCGATGTTTTCGAAATTAGTATTGTTGCAACAAATAATATTCATTTGATTGATTGCATAGCAGAAAACCTCTATTCAATTTGATTGGTATTGGTATCAATTGAATAGTAATATACCCGGACTTTGAAGTAATCTTCTCTATTATCAAATTGCTATTCCAAAGCAAGCTCAACAATTTGTTTTGGTACTTTTCGTTGCCTTTTAAATTGAAATACTAGCTCTATATTGCATTTAATTGCAAGAGTTATTGGTTCAGATATTCAATCATTATACGCTTCTTGAGCTCTTAAAGCAGAAATGTTGGTCAATGTATTTCTTAAGACTGTTGCGCCGCCGATATAAATATCAATTCTTTGTAAAAATCTTGATACGTGGTTTACTTGAGATAAAGTTTTGAAGATAAAAATATTAATAAAAACAAATTCAAAGTTGGCCATTTTCTTTTTCAGATTTTTAGCTTCCATGGTTGCTTCCTTTTTCTGCGATTTCGGTTCAATATCTGAAGAGCTTTTAGAATATCGAACAATCGAATTTTTATTGCCATAATTGATTGAATACTTCCTGACCAACATGTAGGGTTAAGTAATTTCTGATTCCCCAGTAAAAGAAGACGAAAGCTCCCATCGTTTGATAATAGATCCAAAAAACGACGATCGACGAAAATATGATAAATGAAATCCCCAATTTCCGCATATTTCATAAATTTGCAAAAAATGAATTTTTTGATTATATCGCAGTATTACATAGAAACATAATTGTTATTATATTTGGAATAAATTGTAGCGACATAAAAGTCAATGACATTCAATGATATATTTAAAAAAAATTCCAAAATGTTTCGTTTACGCAACGTTGGGGACTAATGGGTTAATTAGAAAATTTATTACAATAACATACCATTAAAGCCATTCTGATTACATGAATGCAAACATTCTTCCATGTTTCTGGTGTGACTCTAGCAAATGTGTCATCTGTCAACTTTAACACGTCACCTACCTTAAAAGTTGTATTACGCACTCCAACTTCATTTTATAATAGCCCACATCTTTTCTATTGGATTCAATTTTGGATCAGGTGGTGGCAAACGTAACACGGAAGGACCGTGTTCAGCTAACAACTTATAAACAACATAATTTTTAAATATTGGTTTATTTAGCTGTATTTTCCTGTAAAGTTCCGGCTTAATATCAGTATAATCAAAATGAATACTTCTTTCCCGTAACCATATTTGCATATCTGCCTTTTTCCAAGTAGACGTTGGGTTACGTTCCACAGATCGTTATATGATTCATTATTAATAACTATTACAAAGTATTTACTATCTCGACCCATACTTCGTGGAATCTACCCATATTACTGTTTTAAATGAAGCTTACTGTTTCTAGATAATTCCACAATATATTGAAAAAATGTTAGAAATTTTAAGAAATTTGACAATTGTTTCGATATTAAATATCATCGTCAGAATGACAGAATATACATTCCATTTGATGCCTACCTGATGATTAATAATTATTTTTGGCTAGACTTAATATATGTTAATAGAAAAAAGAAGAATATATGATATTACAATTATTAAAGCGTAGATATTATTAGCCCTATGGGGATATCCTGGATATCTTTTTTCCCAATTAAGATAAGTATAACTGTGCAATGATATAGAAAACCAGGAAAACTATATCTGCTGATTTTCAAAATTATCACTTAAGAAGACAGTTTAAAAGTGGAGAACTCCCTAGATTTATCTGTTCATTGACAACTTGATATTATGGGTTTCTTAAGTGTCTTCTAATTTCCAATTCTTCATGGAAATCCAGTTCTTGTGTCTGATTTGTGAATACAATTTCAAAAAAAATTACAATATTGCTAACCTGAAATTGACAATATTGTTTAATCAATTTATTTTTCTCGAGATTCTATATTCTACTCACATTACAGCTAGAACTTGCTATCAGAGCCTTTAAAAAGACATTTTTACGATAATGTTCAGAAATACAGCATAAAAGCAACTACAAAAATATAACAATATACGAAAAACGATGTTTTGTTGTTGTTCAATGCCGTCAGCCCTGTCATCGTCCATAAATTCCAATTGGAATTTATGGACGATGGCCCTGTTATAAGAGGCGGTTCGTTTTCATTTTCGTCGTTTGTGCATCGGATATTACGAGATAGTCAATCCCCAAACTTATATTATTTGGGTTGCATACTTGGTCTAATGGTCTTGCATTCGGTACGTCAAACTTTATACCATGGAATAATTTCTTTGCTTCAAACAGCTGTGTTTATATCAAAATCAAACAAAATAACGTTAAGTTTGAAAGTTTTTTTCAAAATGAATGAGAAATCAGTGTGTACTGAGTGCAAGTCATCTTTCAAGCGAATATATGGGTTGCGGAAACAAGTAAAAATATTTCATGAGGGAAGACTTGATGATCTAGCTCCACTTAAAAAGTGTATGAAGACTTACAACTTCAGTTGTGATATCTACAAGAAAAATTTCAACCACAAGAATCATCTCCATAAAAAGACTCATGGCATTTTATCAGTAGATTCCTCAGAATCATCTCCAAAAAATGCAAAGAAGTGCCCTCTCTGTAGTTTCAAAAATTCGGCTAAAATACAATTACACAGTCACATTAAGGAGAACCACGACATTGAAACGTCTACTGAAAACTTTGTTTTTGCGACAAAGGACGATTTTGAATCACGGAAAAATGAAATTGTATGATCTGATTTTAATAAACTTGCACATGCTTTTCTTATTCAAACTGTGAACCTGTTAGTAATAAAAACTGTCTATGGTTTTTAAAATTAGTTTTAGAATATGATTATGATTGATGTTAAGTATTATACTTTTTTAAATTAAGTATTACATTGTTCCCACTTTTTTCATATTCTACACATGGATGCATTTTTATTTTATTAACATCAAACTAACATACTTCCATATTTGATGAAAAAGAATTTTTCACGGGAATGTATTGATGAATGATTATTTTTCATTTTAATCTAAATCAGTCATCCCCCACCTACCCCTTAAGGGCGGGGGTGGGAGTGACTTTGTAAAATAATCGTAAAAAAAAATTTTTAAATTTGGAATCAAATTCTACGTAATTTTTCACGTATACACCTAAAATTTCACTTTGAAATCTTTTTTTTATAATGTTATGCAAAAAATTGATTATACAATGGTGTAGGACTCTCGGGTCTAGCATACTTCCATATTTGATAGAAAACAATTTTTCACGGGAATGTATTGATGAATGATTATCCTTTATTTTAACTTAAATCAGTTATCCCCCACCCAACCCCCTAAAGGTGGGGTTGGGGGTGACTTTGTAAAATAGTTGTAAAAATAAATTAGAATTGGAATCAAATTCCACGTAATATATTACGTATACACCTAAAATTTCATATTGGTAATTATTTTTTATTAAGTTATGCAAATAAAATGTTATCAAAAAATTGATTATCCAATGGTGCAGGACTCTCGGGAAGTATATATTTGATAAAAACATTTTTTTCACGGGAATGTATTGATGAATGATTATTTTTCATTTTATCCCAAATCAGTCAAAATGTTTCACGGAAATGTATTGATGAATGATTATCCTTCATTTTAACGTAAATCAGTCATACCCCCCCCCCCCAACCCCTAAGGGCCTGGGATGGTGACACGTTTTATTGAATATCTTTGGCAATAATGAAGAAAAAATATGAAAATTGGTATACATACTCAAAAAAGGGTTTATGATTCGATGACTCACTCAAAATCACCCCAACCCTAATATTTCCCAAACACCCGCCCCCTCTACCCTTATGGTATGAAATAAGCGTGTAATCATTTTTTAATTTGAATTTTATTTCATTAAATATACATATGCCAAGTAGTAAATTTTAATTCTTATTCGTAAAGCCGCAATAGCGATTTTTATTTTCATTAAAAAATCAATTTTTTTATTACATTTTTTTTGCATAACTTCATAAAAAAAAGTAATCGAAATGAAATTTTAGGTGTATACATAAAATATTACGTGAAATTTGATTCCAAATTCAAAAATTTATTTTTACCACCATTTATCAAAGTCACCCTCGCCCCCGCCCTTAGGGGATGGGTGGGGGATGACTGATTTGGGATAAAATGAAAAATAATCATTCATTAACACATTCCCGTGAAAAATTTTGTTTAGTAAATATGGAAGTATGCTAGACCCGATAGTGGTGCACCATTGAATAATCAATTTTTTAATAACATATTATTTGCATAACTTTATAAAGAAAAGTTATAAAAATGATATTTTAGCTGTATACGTGAAACATTACGTATAATTTGATTCCAAATTTACAAAGTAATTTTTACGACTATTTTACACCCCCGCCCTTTGCGGGTGGGCGGGGGATGACTGAGTTAGGTTAAAATGGAGGTAATTCATTCATCAAAACATTCCCGTGAATTTATTTTATCAAATATGGAAGTATGCTAGACCCCATTTTTCTTGCATAACTTTATAAAAAAAATAGTTACAAAAATGAAATTTCAGGAGTATACGTAAAAAATTACGTGAAATTTGATTCCAAATTAAAAAAATTCATTTTTACGACTATTTTACAAAGTCACCCCCAACCCCGCCTTATGGGGGTGGGTGGGAGATGACTGATTAAGGTTGAAATGAAAAATAATCATTCATCAATACATTCCCGTTAAATTTTTTTTTACCAAATATGGAAGTATGCTATACCCGAGACTCCTACACCATTGAATAATCAATTTTTTGATAACATTTTTTGTGCATAAATTTATAAAAAAAAGTTATCAATATGAAATTTTAGGTGTATAAGTAAACAATTACGTGTAATTTGATTCCAAATTAAGACATTTATTTTTACGACTATTTCACAAAGTCACCCCCACCCCCGCCTTTAGGGGATGGGTGAGCTCTGACTGATTTAGGTTAAAATGAGAAATAATCATCCATCAATACTTTCCCGTGAAAAATTTTTTTCTATCAAATATGGAACTATGCTAGTCCCGGGAGTCCTACACCATTGAATAATCAATTTTTTTATAACATTTTTTTGCATAACTTTATAAAAAAAGTTATCAAAATGAAATTTTAGTAGTATACTTAAAAAATTACGTGTAATTTGATTCTAAATTAAAACATTTATTTTTACGACAATTTTACCAAGTCACCCCCACCCCCGCCTTTAGGGGATGGGTGAGCTCCGACTGATTTAGGTTAAAATCAGAAATAATCATCCATCAATACTTTCCCGTGAAAAAAATTTTTCTATCAAATATGGAACTATGCTAGACCCGAGAGTCCTACACCATTGAATAATCAATTTTTTGATAACATTTTTTTTGCATTACTTTATAAAAAAAAGTTATCAAAATGAAATTTCAGTAGTATACGTAAAAAATTACGTGTAATTTGATTCTAAATTAAAACATTTATTTTTACGACTATTTTACAAAGTCACCCCCACCCCCACCTTTACGGGGTGGGTGAGGGATGACTGAATTAGGTTAATATGAAAAATAATCATTCATCAATACATTCCCGTGAAAAATTTTTTTCTATCAAATATGGAAGTATGCTAGATCCGAGAGTCCCACACCATTGAATAATCAATTTTTTGATAACATTTTTTTTGCATAACTTTATAAAAAAAAGTTATCAAAATGAAATTTCAGTAGTATACGTAAAAAATTACGTGTAATTTGATTCTAAATCAAAACATTTATTTTTACGACTATTTCACAAAGTCACCCCCACTCCCACCTTTACGGGGTGGGTGAGGGATGACTGAATTAGGTTAATATGAAAAATAATCATTCATCAATACATTCCCGTGAAATTTGTTTTCTATCAGATATGGAAGTATGCTAGATCCGAGAGTCCCACACCATTGAATAATCAATTTTTTGATAACATTTTTTTTGCATAACTTTATAATAAAAAGTTATCAAAATGAAATTTCAGTAGTATACGTAAACAATTACGTGTAATTTGATTCTAAATTAAAACATGTATTTTTACGACAATTTTACAAAGTAACCCCCACCCCCACCTTTACGGGCTGGGTGAGGGATGACTGAATTAGGTTAATATGAAAAATAATCATTCATCAATACATTCCCGTGAAAGTTTTTTTCTATCAAATATGGAAGTATGCTAGATCCGGGAGTCCCACACCATTGAATAATCAATTTTTTGATAACATTTTTTGTGCATAACTTCATAATAAAAAGTTATCAAAATGAAATTTCAGTAGTATACGTAAAAAATTACGTGTAATTTGATTCTAAATTAAAACATTTATTTTTACGACAATTTTACAAAGTAACCCCCACCCCCACCTTTACGGTGTGGGTGAGGGATGATTGAATTAGGTTAATATGAGAAATAATCATTCATCAATACATTCCCGTGAAAATTTTTTTCTATCAAATTTGGAAGTATGCTAGATCCGGGAGTCCCACACCATTGAATAATCAATTTTTTGATAACATTTTTTTTGCATAACTTTATAAAAAAAATTATGAAAATGAAATTTTAGTAGTATATGTAAAAAAGTACGTGTAATTTGATTCTAAATTAAAACATTTATTTTTACGACTATTTTACAAAGTCACCCCCACCCCCGCCTTTAGGGGGTGGGTGTAAGGGATGACCTATTTAGGGTTAAATGAAAAATAATCATTCATCAATACATTCCCGTGAAAAATTTTTCTATCAAATATGTTAGTATGCTAGATCCGAGAGTACACTTCGAGGACAACTTATACAGTATAAGTTATACTCAGTATAAGATATACTCGTCCTCAAACTGAAGTCTGTGCATACATATATATATATATATATATATATATATATATATATATATATATATACTAAACATAGGTTTACTGAGGTAGCGGCAAATTAAAACGAGTACCCTTCATACTTTTTATGTCCAAGCTTTCAGAATTTATTTATTCCATTATCAAGGATGAGGTATATGAGAATGTATATTATAATAGGTGTACATGGTAAATCGTATTTAACATCGAAAGAAATATTTGAATTTTTCAAAAATAATTGTCAAATTGAAAGTAAATAAAATCGTTCTAAATGGTTATTCTTTTTTTATATTGGAACATAGAAATAATTAAAGAAATTAAGGTTATGTGTAAATTTACCATAGATCTATATACAGTTAATGTATTTGTGGTTATCTTCTCTCTTTTTTGATTATAGAAATGCCATTTTATTAACCTATAAAATGTATTTTTTTTAAACAGAAGAAGAATTTGAAATTGGAAGACATTTATGGTTTTTATCAATAGACAATAAGTAACAATAAATATCACTTAATATCTTATGATCACTTTTCTTATTAATGATATTAGTTTCTTGAGAAATGTGAGCCATTTCTAAGAAAAGTATTTTTTGAATATTTGATTGAATATCTATAATACTTCATCAATTATTTCTAGATAATGGATATCCAAATAATTTAGTAAAATACGTATTATATAATTTTTCTTCAAGTTTAAACATTACTCTAGAATATTCTGAAATCCAAAAATATTATATTTCTCTTCCATATATTAAGGAAATAACACCCAAATTGATTAGAACTTTTAAACCTTTAGATAACATAAAAATTGCAAATAGAACATGTTTAACAATTAAATCAATTTACACAAAAGTCAAAGATAAAACTAATATTCTTCACCTATCGAATGTAGTATATTGTATTCCTTGTAAAAATTGTGAAGTAAAATATGTAGGTCACACTGGTCAAAAATTAAAGAATCGTATATCCCTACATAAAAGCGATTGTAGATTATATCCCGATAGATGTGCTTTGGTAAAACATGTGAGTGATAAAGATCATATTATGGACTTTGATTCTGTAAGTATTTTAGATATTCAATCAAATATTCCAAAAAGACTTTTCTTAGAAATAGCTCACGTTTCTCAAGAAACTAATATCATTAATAAGAAAAGTGATCATAAGAGTTTAAGTGATATTTATTATTACTTATTGTCTATTGATAAAAACCATAAATGTCTTTCAATTTCAAACTCTTCTTCTGTTAAAAAAATACATTTTGTAGGTTAATAAAATGGCATTTCTATAATCAAAAAAGAAAGAAGATAACCACAAATACATTAACTGTATATAGATCTATGGAATAAATAAATTCTGAAAGCTTGGATATAAAAAGTATGAAGGGTACTCGTTTTAATTTGCCGCTTCCCCAATAAACCTATGTTTTGTTCACTAATAATTATTCGGCAAAGATCAAGTTTGACTATATATATATATATATATATATATATATATATATATATATATATATATATATATATATATATATATATATATATATATAAAACTAGTGAATATTGGGGAATTGCAGCAAGAAGATGGAAAAGGTATGTTGAACATAGTAACGCATGAGGATGAAATTATTTATTTTATTTTATAAAATGTTGCGACATTTTCACTTGGTGGTGTGATGCGGTTGGTTGTCCTTCCATTAACTCAATTCCTGTAAAAAATTTCACGATTTACGATCTGTAGTTTGTAGTTTACGATTCTACATTTTAATGGAATCTAACCTTACTTCGGAGTCTCCCTGATGATGAGAACAATCATCCTCGAAAGCTTGGACATTTTCCGCTAACAGTATACCTTTTTCATTTTCTTGCTGCAATTCCCCAATATTCAGTAGTATTATTCCTAGCTAGTCAGCAAAGACTATCAATCTTCTATATATATATATATATATATATATATATATATATATATATATATATATATATACTGTTGCAGGCTAATGTGAACTCCGTTATACCTGTAGTCCAATTTGATGCAAATAAAATCCTGATGAGCACTAACTTTAAAAATGTATATCTCAAAAACTGAAGAATTTAACAAGTACCAAAATTAACAGTAATAACACAAAAATACAGAAATATACCGACGAAATTTCTAAATATAGGATCATTTATAATAAAATTGCAATTTCGGAATATTCACCGTCCTTTATTTTTGGTCTCACACTGTATGAAATAGTATTGCAGAAAATAGCAAAAAATAAGAACTACTAACAATTTCATTTCAAATATTTTTTCACTAACCCTATAGGATCGTTTAGGCATAACCGTTTCACCTTCGCTTTGTGATCTTAAATGTTTTTTGGGATCAGGATTCGGAGGACATTTTTTTACGTGCCGTCTTGAAGACTTATTGGCATAATATCCTTTGCAAAATTTACAAGAAATACTACGGTTCACATTGCTTTTCTTGTTTTCGCTAATCGGAATTATATCGTTACAAAATCTCAATGACGTCGAATTTGATCCAAAGCGTGTTTTCGTTCGTTGTTTTTAACCCTCGTGTAAAGATAAAAAACTTTGAACATCAAATTCATCGGAATGATGACGCATCAAATGTCTTCCAAAATTCTGAACATCTTGTAGACAATATGGGGAATCATGTGGTCGTCGCTTTTTCTTAGATATTCTAGGCTTTTCTTGAACATCAGAACCATGAGTTTTGGTTTTTTCTGTTGAACTATTCAGTGCTGTATGTTTTACTTGTTTGAGTCATGAAATATATTCGGATATGAAAGAGCATACTGTGTCAAGTTCAAATGAAAACTACATCTGTTCTAAATGTGAATCATTATTTTTTTAAAACGTGGAATCTCCCATTGTTAAATCACGTGTTACGATTTCATTTTTGGAATTGTAGTGGAAATCCAAGGAAGAGTTTTGTAAAACGGCATAGCTTGTCAACGGCACCTTATTTTATGGGATCGTGATAAGCTCTGATGAGTCAAAAAGATTGTTTTCTCTGTTTGAATTATTTGAAAAAAACTTTCCTCGGGTGGTAAATATTCAGAACCATATGTTTCCGTGTTACTGAGACATTGTCCAGTGCTAACAAACAATGTCTTTTATGAAATTAGACAATTTAAATCATTAATTTTTAAAATTTATGAATTTTAACGATTGTTTTTATTTTCACACTTCTTGTCAGTACACGAGATTAATTACTCATAATTAATCTGCACAACTTTAGTCGGAGTGCAAATTTAAAAAATTCCTGCTGTATTCTGTAAACAGATAACCCATGAGTCTACATTTCAAAATTAAAAAAGTATATTGAAAGTACCCACTAGAGGATGTAATCGCATACGGAATAAAAAGTAAATTTAAAAACTGAAACCCGACTAATAAAAAAAGTATGAAACAAGAAAATGTTCTCATCTATAATAGTTATGAACAAACTGTTCAATATTTATCGGCTATTAAGTAAACAGCTTACCCTCAATATATTATGATTTATTTGACACATACTCATAGTTTTGTTGCAGTCCACTTCGTTATTCCAAATGAAACACCCAGTATATTTTTAACTTTCGAAATTGCTGATATAATTATCAACAACTGAAATTGACTGTCTCGACCCTTACTTCGTGGAATATGCTCATAATAGTGTTTTTAAATGAAACTCAAGGTCTCTAGTTAATTCCACAATATAATACAAGTTATTGAAAATTCTAAAAAATTGACAATTGTTTCGATAAATCAATATCATCGTCAGAATGACAGAAGTTACATTTCATTTTATGCCTACCTGATGTTTAGTAGTTAATTTTGGCTAGACCAAGAAGTAACCTAACTTGTGATTGGCTTAATATATGTTCATAGAAAAAAGAAGAAGATGTGATATTACAAATATTGAAGCTTAGATATTATTAGCCCTATGGTGATATCCTGGATATCATTTTTCAATTAAGATCAGTATAATTGTGCAATGATATAGAAAACCAGGAAAACTATATCTGCTGATCTTTACAAGTATCACTTAAGAAGACAGTTTATTAGTGGAGAATTCCCTAGATTTAACTGTTCATTGACAACTTCATATTGTGGGTTTCTTAAATGTCTTCTAATTTCCAGTTCTTCAAGGAAATCCAGTTCTTGTTTCTTTTCACAAATATGCAGTACTTCTAGTTCTGTGTTAGGTGTCAATGAATGATTGGTGTCAAGTGGATGTTTTGCGTAGTGGGATTTATCTGGTTGTTTTAATCTGTATGCTCGTAAGTGCTCACTGTATCGTACTTCAAAATTACTAAGGGTCTGACCCTATATCACCTATTTTAGCAAACATTTTTATGGACAATTAAGAAAGAAAGATCTTTGAAAGTAATATTTCGAAAAATATTTTATTTTGGTATAGATATGTAGATGACATATTAGCTTGTTTTATGGGTAGTGAACGACAATTAGATGTATTTTTCAACCACATCAATAATTTACACCCGAAAATTAAATTTACATTAGAAATTGAAGATAATAGCTCAATCAATTTTCTTGATTTAAAAATTCAAAGAGTTAAAAATGTACTTGATTATTCAATTTACCGAAAACCAACACAGACTGATGTGACAATTCCATTCAATTCTAATCACCCTGTCTCACACAGACTAGCGGCATATAATTCAATGATACATAGAGCTTTTTCAGTTCCTATGAACAAATGTAATTTTGATAGAGAGATTAATACAATTAGACAAATAGCAACATCTAACGGTTATCCATTGGATATGATAAATAGGCTAATTAGTAAAAAAGAGAAAAAAGTGGCATTACAACTAATATATCCTAAACAAGCTGATGAAATTAAAACTTATAAAACCATCACATATGCAGGAAATATTTCTAATAATATTTCAAAGATAATATCTTCAGCAACGAATACAACAATTTCTTTTAAAACAGAAAGTAACGATAGTGCAAAATTGTTAAATGTAAAAACAAAAATACCACTATTAAAGAAGTCAGGTATATATAAACTCAAATGTCCAGAATGTAATGCTGTCTATTTGGGTCAGACCCTTAGGAATTTTGAAGTACGATACAGTGAGCACTTACGAGCATACAGATTAAAACAACCAGATAAATCCCACTACGCAAAACAACTACTTGACACCAATCATTCATTGACACCTAACACAGAACTAGAAGTACTGCATATTTGTGAAAAGAAACAAGAACTGGATTTCCTTGAAGAACTGGAAATTAGAAGACATTTAAGAAACCCACAATATGAAGTTGTCAATGAACAGTTAAATCTAGGGAATTCTCCACTAATAAACTGTCTTCTTAAGTGATAATTGTAAAGATCAGCAGATATAGTTTTCCTGGTTTTCTATATCATTGCACAGTTATACTGATCTTAATTGGAAAAATGATATCCAAGATATCACCATAGGGCTAATAATATCGAAGCTTCAATATTTGTAATATCACATCTTCTTCTTTTTTCTATAAACATATATTAAGCCAATCACAAGTTAGGTTACTTCTTGGTCTAGCCAAAATTAACTACTAAACATCAGGTAGGCATAAAATGAAATGTAACTTCTGTCATTCTGACGATGATATTGATTTATCGAAACAATTGTCAATTTTTTAGAATTTTCAATAACTTGTATTATATTGTGGAATTAACTAGAGACCTTGAGTTTCATTTAAAAACACTATTATCAACAACTCATTATGACTAAGGTCCCTGTAAGGTAACTCAATAATATCCCAGAAAAACGTGTTCCATTTTTTATACAGGGTGAAGAATACTTAACGTTAATTTTGGATAATGAATAATAGTAATAACTGTGTTTTTTTAAATGGCAAAATATTTTTTTGTCGCCTCAATTCTATACTAGATTTCAACCATATATTCTTAACATTTCCCTATGCCTGAATGTAATGGTTCTCGAAATTCTGTTGTCTTTATTATTTAATAAAAAATAATTATTATTTGTATATTAATAGTCATTTTTCTACGCCCTATCTTCAAAGTACCTTTTATTTCACCGCTTTGTTGCGCTTAAGACGGATGTTTATGGTTATTCTGTACCATGTTATTTCACAGTTCAATTTTCTTCAACAAAGTGTTTCAGATCAGAAAAAATAAATATCTCGCAAGCTTATTAATTGTTTTCACTAAAATAATTTCATTTGAGATATGAAATATTGTACATACTCGTATACTTAATTTCGTCAACATTGAATTATTTTCACGACAAAGTAAAATAATACAGAAAATGAAGATTTAAGCATGTGTTTGAAGAATTGTGGACTTTTTTAGTATCTACAATTATTCCACTGGATAATTATTCGTACGATTTTACCTTTCACTGTAAATAGCAGGAATACCATTTTTCATTCCTTCCCAACCGCATACATCAACCCTTATCCCACCATATTTATATCATTGTCACTTATAAAAGTTCAGGTAATAGTTTTTAATTTTTTTTACTAAATTAGTTATTCCGATCGTTCTAGGTAATTAAAGCTACATAAACTAAATACAAGCAAACACAGAACCTCTCACATCTACGTAAAAACGCCAGATTGAACATAATTGAGTAAAATTACTTAGTAGAAGGAAAATAAATTTTCCAAGTTACATCCTACAGATATCTGGGCCATGATATCACGATAGGCAGGGACAATCAAACCTGCGAAATCAAAAGAAGGATAGGACTAACGTGGGCCTTCTATGGGAAGCTGAAGCACATTTTTTAGTCCGAAACCCCCATATGCCTTAAGCGGAAGGTGTTTGATCAGTGTGTTCTGCCGGTTCTGATTTATGGTTCGGAGACCTTAACTCTAACACGACAATCGGTAAATAAAGTAAGAGTGGCCCAGCGAGCCATGGAACGCTCCATGTTGGGAGTCACGCTGAGAGACAGGATTCCGAATGATCGGAAACGTCAAAGAATAGGGGTTACTGATGCAATCCAGCGAATAACATATCTAAAGTGAAACTGGGCTGGACATGTCGCAAGAATGACCAACGAAAGATGGACCAAAAAGATCATAGAGTGGAGTCCTAGGCAAGACGCGTTCAGGAACAGAGGTCGTCCGCCGACCCGGTGGACGGATGACATAAAACGAGTAACACCAAATTGGATCCAGGATGCCCAGGATCAAAATAAATGGAGATCGTTAACGGAGGCCTATGTTCAGCAGTGGACGAGACAGGCTGTTTGATGATGATGATGATGATGAGTAAAATTTTGACGTTGTCGTAAAAAATGGTGTTTTTCACTTGTACAACACTCATATTTATACAGGGTGGTTCATTAGAAATTCTCCATATAGTAACTGGAGAAAATGTGAAGATTCGACACTTCAGTAAAATATTCCTTCTTACTGAGATCTATGGTGTTATATCATAAATATTTGAAATGATTGTAGTCCATTGTTTTTACACCTTCCACTTTTTATATGTTAGGATACTTCAATTAGTGGTAAAATATAATTTTCCTCTATCACTAGAGGCATGCGGTAGAGATAAATACTTTTTCCCCCCTACAATTTACGCCAATATCGTAAAAATGATTTCAGCATGTTTTTTCGATACTCCGTTACTTTCTACATAAATATTAACCTCCAGTCTCTATGCGATACAGTACGAAGTTTTCAAGTTATTCCAGATTAAATGGAATGTTTATAATACCTAATTTTATTTTATCTCTTATTTCGCACTAGTCAACACTATTTTGCTAATTTGGTTATGAAATTTATAAGTTTTGGTTGATTCCATCTCAAATGATCTTATCATATTGATGTATATCAAATTTTCACTCTAAGATGATATACATTGAAAACTATTATTTTTATTCTATCCCACTGGACGTCTCTGGTTATAGCAGAAATATGTTACCACTAAATGCATAACGTATGGTCCAAAAGTTTTTGGAAAATTTTTCAAATGGTAATAAATTTTTCCATATTTTTTTAATTTTATAAGCATATGTGGCAACAATTAACAACACTAATAACGAAAAATAATTACATTATGGATAGTAGTCCGTTATCCTCAATGAGTCGTAATTTTCTTCGGACTTGTCCCATCTTCCTTTGGACAAGAGCAGGTTCTATTTCTCTGATCTTTTGGAAGATGCGACGCCGCATTGATCCCCATTTGTAGCTTCCCATCCTTTATCGTACACTTTCCTCGATAGTATTGACCAAAATTCCTGTATTGGCCTAGCCTGAGGTACATTAGGAGGATTGTCCAACTTAGGTACAAAGTCTATGTTATGTTTCAATCAATTTATTGGCAAAGTGGATACCCCTTAATGCGCGGCAACAACGCGGAATTCTTTTTAGCTGGTCTGCGGTGTATTTTGGTGCCTTTCTTCTATTCCTAAACACTAAGTTTGTGGGGTCAATTGTTCTCAATACAGTGGTTTTCGAAATACCAAATCTCAGGGCTAATTTTCTCTGAGAAACTCCAACTTTTTCTTTAGCAGCTTCCATCAGTCTTCTTTCTCTTCTTACACTCAAATTTCTTGGTCTACGGCTTTTGGGTAAATTAATGCATGGTATACCCTCTTCACAATTCCTTATAGTGTTGTAAATGGTTGACTTACTAATATTTTGCTCTTGGTAGATTGCAAGAATATCATGCTTAGGTATTCGTTCTACTAAATTGTAAATGCCCTGACGAATATGTAATTTGTAAGACATTTTGCTACAATCGATTTGCAAAACTAAACTGTCATAATCAAACTTGATTACGTGTGACGTTTCAGTTTCAATGGCAACTTGATTAAACGACATTGGGTACAAAAATAAATAAACTAAACATTTTTCAAAAACTTTAGGACCATACGTTACGTGAATGTTTTGCCAAGTACGCACAAAAATATTGGAAGGTGTCAAAACAACGGGATTAAATCGTTTTATAATAAAACTTTCTGGGTATCGGTAAGGAGGTATAGGTACCTCCAGTTACCATATGGACAATTCTAAATGGAACACCACATAAAAAGCATATACAGATGCAACATAATTTGTTAAAAGTATCTCGTGCTCGTAAGAAAAATTAAAATTCTGTTTCACTTTATCACTATAGAAATTAAATACATTGTTAAACCTTTTGAAATGAAATGATGAAATTGTTGGATATCTCCGGAAAGAGATTTGAAGATATCCAATTTGTTATTCATTTGGTAAAATATTCAACCAATTTTGTCAAATTCTATTGAAATAAACGGGTTAAGATCATTCATATATTTTGTCCTTCCGTACACCAATAATTTGAGGATTTTTTATTCAAAATACTTCAAAATTAATTGATGATAACAAAAGAGTTGATATTCCATAATACATAATACTTTAATATAAATCCAATTTTCAGTAATTTCTCTATCAACGATTATCGGTTCTGCATATACAGCCAGCCGTCCTATCTTAGTTGTAGACTCGATATGGAAAAGTTTTAAGAAGTAAAATATTTTGTTTTCTATTGGATATTTCATCAATGTATTTAATTCTGACCAGCTTTGTAATAGCAGATTTTATATGGTACTTTAATCTTCCACAAAAATAATACTTTTTCAAAAACATAGTGGATGTGTTATATGATGGCTTTTCTTTAGCTTGAGAACAATGTGATAATGTTTCAGAAAAATTGACTTATTTTCTAAAAGTAATAATATAAACATTATTTGTCATCACACACTTTGTAAAAATACTTACAATCTGGAACCCGATTTAAAGCCAAATTTAATAATCTCGTAAATCGAAACGTCATCGTGGACATTCTCACACAATACAGATAACAATTATACAAAAATTGTTTCTAACCACGTGCCTTGTACAGTAGTACATGTTTGTACTCCACTGGAGCCCGAAATAACTGCTATATATATACTGAAAAGATATCGCGCTGTTTTATGCAAAGAATCGTCCATTTTTTGGGCCTTTGGTATGTTATATTCACCCTAGTTTGCTAGATATCGAGTAGTAAAGTTAAAAAAAGTACACAGTTTTGGAGTTTTCTAAACTTACGAGCTGAACTAAATTTATGTTGCGCACACTCTACTACATGTGTGGATATGTATAATTGCAAAATTGTATTCAACTTCACAATAACATATAATAATAAAATTCCACTTTGTTTCGTTTTAAATGTTGAATTTGTTTGAATTAAAAAAAACAACGAATTTTTTGCAGCAATATAAGTTACATATCAGCTTAATATTCAATTTGACGATCTACGTCGACGAAGTCGCGGGTACAAGCTGATGAGTCTACATATTTGTGCTGCTTCCCTTATGTTCGGCGGGGTAACATTCATTTCACTGTCAGATTCGTTTTTCATATTAAACTTTCTGGTAATTTCAATTCAGAATAATAATTAAAATACTAGCTATCAGCTGTATTGTAATAACTGGAACTCGCCCTACGACGGCCTGTCTGGGATTTGTTGATTATCAATACATATTATTGACTAGGGCATAATGAACGTCATCATTCTTAGGAAGCTCCACACGTAAAATGTGAACATTATCAATTATCAAACAGCCGTGGACAAATTTCATTATGATATGACAATTTAATTACTGCCAGAATTGTTAGAATCATTTGAAGTTATATTCAACGTTTCCAAATGAAAGTTACTATTTCTGTAGTCGCTTATAGTTGCTAAAGTGCAATAGTCGCTATTAATTATTTCCGATTGGTTTATTTTAAAATTTATAAAATTTCATTGGTCAATGGAATGTTATATTAATAGTCAATTTATCGAAGCCCTCGAGCGGAAGCTCTCGATTTTTAATTAGATTAGTAATCCCAAAATTATGTCGAATCAACAGAAACAGAAGAGTGTTTATCAAGATCATGCTATAATTTGGATGCTTTCATTCAGAAATAAATAATTTGTTCTTAGTATTTCACATTTTAAGAATCAGTGTAGCGAAGCATGATACGTTTTTAGCTCTTAAAATATACTGTGGCTGAACAAGTATAATGTTTGTTATGGTATTTATAAACAACTTGAATTTTTGTTGTGTTTGGACACTTAAAATTCTCATAATTTCATGACGCCAACTTGGAATGCTAGCATGAAAATTATATGAAGGAAACGAAAATCGCGTAGAAGAATTTTGATGTTTACATCGTATGTGTACAAGCTAGATTTGGGAAAAAACTCTAGCTCAGTTAGGACACAAAATAGGTATATTTAGTAAATAATTTTTGGTATCGTGTATGTATGAATGTTTACTGTGGTGACATTCACTAAGACCTAGGAGATCTATTGTGCGTCCTTTTTTCTACTTAGTTCCTGAGTAAAGTCTGAGAAACTAAAGTATCTCCTTTAGTCCTATTGCCTAGAAATTTTTTAGGATATCCGAAGGCTTCAGCTTAGGTAATTGTCCCTCTTCTTTTGTATAGTCCAACAGTCTCTATATGTAATTAACGTAATATTTGGTTATATTCATTCAGTCTATCTTGCCATAAAATTAAAGCCGGTAGATATAATCTAAGAACATAAGAAGAACTTATCTATTAAATCAGTAAAATTTTAATCCGAAAAAGTAGATTATTAATTTCACACTTTCTATTTACAATATAATAAAAATTGTTATAACCTCGAGTCAATAAGATCTACAATGTAATTGAAACGTTCTGAATATTTTTATTAAAATTACTTTCAAGATTCAAAATAACAGAGTTATGTTATCTAAATGAATTAAAGTAATTATAATTTGCATTCATATCTAAAACAAAAAACTCCAAAGCTTCTGTTACCGAACCGTTTAAAATGTCCAATTACTTGAGAGCCCTTGGATGGTATACGTATCTCATTCCTAGATATATATTTAAAAATAGACTCATAGCTTTGATTTACTCAAATAATACTTCAACTGTAACAAGAAATAACCGATGATGTGAATCTTTACCAAATTAGTAGAATAATACTAGAAGGAGCTCACTCTGACCGCTACAGTGATGGGGTACTCAACTGCAGTGGTGCCAAAGTTATCGGATCCTACTTTGACCTAGAAATATAACATAAAATGTATATAAATTTTTCTACATATCGCCATCTAGAAATATACACGCGCACTACAAAAATATACAAATTCACGAAAACGGCCAAAATTAGCTCCTTCTAAAAACTATGCCAAATTAATATAGACATAAATATAAGGTTGATGATGCTTTTTTTAGAACTTGGTAAACTGGGCTCTGTATGTCAGAGCCCATTTTACCGCGGAGCTCACTTATACCTCAGATTTAACATGGGAGGAGCCCACCTTGTATGTTAACTAAATATATATATATATATGTGTATATATATATATATATATATATATATATATATATATATATATACATATGGATATATATGTTATATTCACAAAGTCACATAAAACTTTTTAAAAACAATTTTCATTGAGTTACACAGTTTTATGTTATATAAAAAAGAATTAATAGGTTGAAATTATAATTGTAACTTACTATTTCACATAAAGTCAAAGAATTTATAGATTTTGTTAAATCAACGTCAGCGTTTATTTTCATGGAGAACTCGATGTAGCGTCGCTCCCATGAAAGTGCAGAAATCATTATTCTTCTGTAACATGATATTTGTGTTACTTAATGTGTTTATTTTATAAAAACGCAACGTAGCATCGATCTCATGAAAATACGGAAATAGTAATCTGATGTTTGACATTGCGTAACATTACTTAAACATAAGCATTTTTTCCTAGATAACAACTCCCCCTTAATTAAAATTGTTGTTTAATAAACAACAATTTTGAGAATAAAAACCATAATACATAGAATATTAAACAGACAATACAATAAATATAGAAATTTCAAGATTAAAAGGAAAATACACAAAATAAAAAAAATAAAAATATAAAGGTATACATTAAACCATAAAATTGTCAATTTTCGATTTCCACTTCCTCAGAGGCTTCGGTGTCAAGTTTGGGTCTGCTTTTTGGCAGAATGTTATGAATTTTAATAAAAACATCATTTGGTTGGTCCGGAACAGGCTTTCCTGGCGATTTGTTGAATTTAATATTTCTACACTTGTAACAGGTGTAGAGGACGATCAAGGCAACGATGAGTGAGATCGAAGTATATGTGAACCAAGAAATATTTTTCTCAACGAACGGTTTGTTTATGAGTTTATCCAAACTTTTTGAGTATTGGTCCAGTTTGTGTTTTGTCACTTGCAGATCATTCAAAATAATGTTATAAAGATCTAGTGGTTCTATTTTGGGTACTTCTACTTTGTTTGGAATGTCCAGACAACAGTTGTAATCAACCATTACGGGATGAAGTACATGAGGAATGTTTATAGTTTTTCTGGTACTAGCTAGTATCTTAGTAATGCCAACAAAAGCGGAACATCCTGAGTATAGCTGTATAATAGAATTTTCATTTACGGTTAATGTTTTCGTTTTTGTGTCCGTAAGACCTATGGTAACGTGTACCGGTTCGGAAATCGACACTAGTCACACGTTTTCTTCGAGTTTTTGCACATTATAACCTTGTCCGTTGACTACCGCACTTTTAATATTCGCAGGAAATGTCTTATATTGTCTTAACAAACGGGCATCACATATCGCATTATCGTTTATAGGGTACGCGTTAACATCGCGACACAACTTTTGATGCGTAGATAACTGTTTACATTTTTGTAAATCGTGGATTGGAATGTAGGATGAAGAATCATCATCTCGCGCTAAGTAATTTTGTGAAAATGATAAAATGTGGTGAAATCCAGTTCTATTATCATAAATTGGTATTGGGTATAGGTGGAATAAAGTAAATACTTGTGGTTCAATCAAAGGTATTTTAAGAACGAAAACAAGGTCTGAATTTGTTTGATATGCTTCGAGATCGATTATTTCCAAATACTGTGAAATTTCAGAATATTTTATTGGTAGTGGTAAACCTTTCCTTACTGTATTTTCTGATATTTTCTTAAGAGCAGTGATCTAATTTTCTGGTTCAATAATAGAAGTATGAATTATTTGAAGCTGTGCAAAAGTGTTAGAGTTTAGAATATCATTAATAATATACGAATAACTCTCCATTAGTTGTTCGCTAATTTCAAAGAAATTTAATTTGGCTTCGATAAGCGCAATTTCGTTTGTTGATTGTCGAATGGTGGTTTCAATTTTTTCTATATATGAATTAAATATTTTCTCATTTAATTTTAATTGTCCTATGGTACTGTTGAGATTTGTTATGACTGAGCTTGTGATTGACATTGGATTTTTTAATAAGTTTTCTATCTGGTTTCGATCAGTTTTTAATTTATTAATGCAGTCCATATAATATTCACCGTCAGACGCATCGAGATTTCCGGTTATTGATTTAAATATAGTACCAATACCATTAATTAACCCTCGTTTTTGTCTTTTAACATCGAATGATATTTCACTAAATTTATCGGCAATAGATTTTGTAATTTGTTGCAATAATGCCAAATGTGATTTTACTTCGGATCGGAAGGACTTGATACTGGAGTAGTTTGAAGCAAAGGTATTTTGAATTGTGTCAAGAATTCTATTATTTATTTCAAAAGTTTGTTTAAAAGCTGATATAATTTTATGCACTAATAAAGTCTATTAGTCGTTCGAAACCATTATTTTGGTTTCGTCGTGGTAGTAGATTCGAACTGTATTGTTTATGGGTTCGATATTATATTGACATGTTGCTGTTCCGATCAGCAGCAGAAACCTGAAAATAAGTTAATTTTCAACATAGGGTTTCATAAGATCGAAATTCAGTTTCGATTTGTTATTTGTTTCTAAATTCAATACTGTTGCGGAATTTCTGTGTATCTCTAGTATTTCAAAAGGGCCATTAAACTTATTTTCTAATTTGTTTTTTATTTGAGTTTCTTTTACGTAAACTTTGTCACCTACTTCATAATTTGGTTTGTTTTCGGAGACATGTTTATCAAATCGGTCTTTAGCTCTTTCTTTTTGCTTTATGGTTTTTTCTCTCGCTATTTTAAAATAATAAGATATGCGGTTATTCAGATCTCTAATATATTTAGTGATTAATTCTTGTTCATTGTATAATTTTTCGGGAGGTCTACTGGACGTGTGTTCAAGTACAAGTTCGTATGGTGTGAATCCGTGTGTTTTGTTTATAGAGTTATTATAAGCTATAATAGCAAATGGTAAAATACTGAAAGGGGGTGGTCTGCTAAATTCATTCGAATCATTTCTAACAGAGTAGCATGTAATCTTTCTAGAGATCCGTTACTTTGCGGATGACCGACACTTGAATATGTTAACTTAATATCGAACATATTACAAAGGTCTTCCATTAACGCATTATTGAATTCGCGACCGGCATCGCAATGAATGCGAAGTGGTGCACCAAAATGCTGAAAATAAGCTAATAATGAAGTAACAACGGATTTGGCACTTTTATCTTCAAGCGGATATGCTTGAGAAAATTTTGTTAGTTCGTCTCTTATCGTAAGAGCGTAATTTCTTTGAGGTACCTCTAAAATATCAATAATAATAAGTTCAGTAGGTGTTTTAGGCGTTTCAGTTATAACGAGGGGACTGTCCAAATTTTTGCGACATATTTTTGTCTCTTGGCATGCCCGGCATGACTTAATATAATTTTCGACATCTCGATTGAGGCCTGCCCAATTATATTTTTGTCGTATTCGCCTAATAGAATCAATAATTCCGCGGTGAAGGTGGCTTCTGCCATTATGGAATTGATCTAAGATAATATGTATTTGATTTTGTTCTGGCTCTTTAGTAATATTTTGACAAATAGTCAACTTCCGAAAGTAGAAATGATAGTGTTTCTAATATTGGTAGGTCAGGATTATTTTCGATAAAATATTCTTCTGAAGGTTTAAATGAATCTCGATTTCTGTAAATTGCTGCAAATAAGTATTCATTAATACTGTCTAGATCCCATAGTATAGCAATAATAGGGTATTTTCTATTTTTGACAGTTTTACTACTAAGTACATTAATTTTTGCATAAGAAAAGTCGGGGTTTTCCTCAAATATATCCTCAATTATTTAATCATGAAAATATTGTAGATTATTTTGTTGAAAAAAGGTTAAAATGTTTTTATTTTGTTTGTCTAGTAGATGATTATTGGAATATTCTATTTTAGAATAGTCGATCAGTGATTTTGTTTTATAAAGTTCCTCAAAAGACAAAAATTCTTCTGCGGCAGCATGCCAGTCAATTTCAGGTTTATTTTCAGTTTGTAGGGATGACCCTGCTTCTTCAATAGCGGGATAAATTGGGTAAGGTAAATATTTGAAGTTTCCTAATTCTGAACGAATGGAATCAAAGTCATTTATGTGGTTAATTTTGATTCGAGAAAGGGCATCGGCATTTTTATTAGATTTGCCAGATTTGAATTCAATTTGATAGTCGTATTCCTCAAATTTGAGGCGCCATCGTTCTAGACGACTACAGGGGTCTTTTATAGAGCATAACCAAGTAAGTGGACGGTGGTCAGTTATAAGGGTAAATTTTCGACCATATAAATAGGGTCTAAAATGTTTAACTGCCCACACAATTGCCAAAAGTTCTCTCTCTATCGTAGAGTATTTTGTTTCTGCTTTGCACAATGTCCTAGACGCATAGGTTATCGGTAAATCTTTACATATTGGGCCTTGTGACAAAACCGCACCGATTGCAAATGCGCTAGCATCGGTAGTTAAAAGAAATCGTTCTTCAAAGTTTGGGTAAATCAATATCGGAGTAGAGGTAAGAGCATTTTTTAATTCTTGTAATGACTTTTGACATTCGGAGTCAAAATTAAATGGAACATCTTTTTGTAAAAGTTTTGTCATTGGTTTGGAAATTTTAGCGACGTTCGGTATAAATCTTCTGTAGTAACCAGCGAATCCAAAAAAGGATTTTATTTCCTTTTGGTTCGTAGGTTTAGGGAATTTTTGGACGCATTCAATTTTTGTTGGAAACGGTTTAACGCCATCTGCCGTGATTAAATGTCCAAGGTAGGCGACTTCTTTTCTCAAGAAGTCGCACTTGTCTGGCTGAAGTTTTAAGTTAGCTTTCATAAGTCTCTTGAATACTTCTGTTAAGCGGGTAATATGTTCTTGAATTGTCGGTGAATAGACGATCATGTCGTCCATATAGACAAGACATCGCTCGTTTTGAATTCCAGCAAGGACATTGTCCATGACACTCTGGAATGTTGAAAGTGCATTTTTTAGATTCTGATGAATTCGAAATGTCCGTTTTCAACTTTGAAGGCGGTCTTTGGTTTATCTTCAGGCATTATTTCAATTTGATGAAAGCCTGATGCAAGATCTAGTGTCGTGAAATATTGACACTTACCAAGCTGGTCCAATAAATCTCCAATGTTTGGTAACGGGTATTTGTCGTCTACAGTAACCTCATTCAGTTTTCTGTAATCTACGACAACACGCCATTTTTGTTTATCTAATGCGTCGAGCTTCATGGGCACAATGCACACGGTAGACGACCATGGATAATTGCTGGGTTGTATAATGTTTTGTGAAAGCATTTTATTGATCTGATCTTTCACCTTTTGTTTATGAATTTGAGGATAGCGATATGATTTTACATAAGTGGGCTTAGAATTTTGCGTATCTATAGAATGTTTTATTTCGTTGGTGAAAGTAAGTATGTCTCCTAAATAAAAAATGTCAGAAAACTCATGACAAAGTGGAGAAATTAAGTCTCGTTCTTCATTAAGATGATGAAGTCTTAGTTGATTTTTTAATTCCGATGTTCTATCGGTGCACATTTCTTGGGTAGTTAGTTGAATATAATTCACAGTATTTTCTTCATATGGTTCTAAGTTAAGTTTTGAAAATGTTACAGTTTTAGGTGTACAATTAACATTCAATACTGAAACAAAAAATTCTCCTTTTTCATTTATTTTAACTAATGCGTTTGGTAGTTTAACTTTCTCTACTTCTTGACCTACCAGTATAGCATCAGTATTAACTAAGTCGCATTCTAGTTTAAAGATTTGTTCAGTCCTAGGTTCAATGGAAATTGTATTTTTGTACATTTGTGGAAATTGGTTTTCGATTGAAATATTGGTAGTTTCATTATCTGTTACTTTAAATAATGGTACAATTTTGTAATCAGTAATAAGTTGTTTATTTTTTAGATCAACTATGCAATTATAATGTTCTAAAAAATCCATGCCTAATTATCCATCAAAATCAATATCTAAATTACAAATAAATACTCTGTGTGGATCGTTAGGTTTAAATGGAATAAGGGTTGATTCGTTAACTCTTATTTTTTGGTTCGTTATGCCTTGAATAATTACATTTTCAGGGGATCGATTTCTATAATTTTCGCATGTTTCGACTTTGAAAATTGATAATCCAGCACCTGTATCAATTAGAATTTTATAAGTGTTTGTTCTGTCTTTAATTAGTATAAGTTTTAAGAATTCACCGGTAAGGTATTTTTACATGAACATCTGTTCGGAGCATTCCGATTCTGGACTGTTCAAATTCATGGTTTGAATTTGTGAACTGAGGTCTGGGATCGACAAATTTGAAGTTTGGTCATTTAGCGGATCTGGGGGTTTCGTTTGTAAAGGGCCTTGTCGAAAATCCTGATAATAATCATGATTTGGATTTAGGAGGTTATCAGAATCAAAATTATAAACATCTTCATTATTATAATTGAAGTTGTCTTTTTCGATATAGCTATAATCGAAAGTTTCGTCTTCATTCGTATTGCAAACTGGTACACCATAATCAGAGCTAGGATCACTATCAGCAGTATAATAGTTTTCCTGTATTTCACTATTAACAGTATAATAGTCAGGAGCACTGGGTTGATTTCTTTGTAATATTCTTGATAATCAAGTGAATAATCGGAGTATTGTTCTTGATTTTCATAATAATTTTGACTATAATCTGTATAATAATCATAACTGTTATGAGAGTGTTTGTTAAAATCATTATTTCGATCGAAATGAAAAGTTCTTTGTTGATTAAAATTTGTGTTGGGTCGATTTCCCGGTGGTCCTTGAGGTCTAAAACTTGGATTTGGTCTAATTACAGATAGGCGATTTTGATTTTGTTGGTTATTTTGGAATTGTGGCCTTTGTTGAAAATTTTGGCCTGTTTGGTTATGTGAATTTGGGGTTTGATTTGGTCTAAAGGAACCCTGAGCTAAATTTTGAGATTGTTTTTGACGTGTGAAACACTCATTTATAGTATGTCCTATTCTATGACAAAAATTACATTGTTTTGGTGAGTTTTGGCTAAATCTACGAGTAGGTATATTATTTGTATTACGATTAGTCTGAGGTTTGTGGTTTTCATAGTAAGTTAATTGAAGTTCTCTTCTGATTCGTGAAATAGCTGATAAAACACTTATTGGATTACTAGCTCTAATAATTTGACCAATTTTTGGATCTAGACCGGTTAATAAAGTATTTAAAGTTAATGATTCTGTAAGACGTGTTTGTGCTACTTTTTGATCTGTTGTTAAATGCTGTTGTTTACTCATAGCTGAATACATTTTTGCTTCCAGAGTTTGTAATCTCGAAACAAAAATTGAAGGCGATTCGTTTGGTAGTTGTTTCATTTTTTGAAGGCCTTGAATTATTGAATTTAAGTCGCGAGAATCTCCAAAGTGAGTATTTAATAATTTTTTAATTTCTTCACAATTTGAAGGGTCGCGTGAATTAACTAATTCAGCGGCTCTTCCTTTAAGTTTGTTTTCTATATGAAGAGTTAAAAGTACTTTTTGGTCGTTGCCGGCTATTCTGTGAGCTGTTTTACAAGCATTTATAAAAGTATTTAGGAAAATTTGATTACCGTCATATTCCGGAGTTATTGAAAATATTTCGGATAATCTGTAAGGTTCTAAATTTGACGCTTGATCGGTTTGAGCAACTGGAGTATTAGCATTGGCATTAGTGTTTGTTGCACTACGTGTTTCAGGCATTTTGCTTTATATTAAAATGATTGTATTCAAAATATAAGTAAATGATGACAATAGAACTTGGTAAAAATAAAAAATAAATTGTAAAATATTAAATAAAAATGAAACGAGATGATTCTTACGTAAATATTTTCATTCCTTCCTTGGCAGCTGAAATACTTATCCGTGAGCTTTGCTACACCTGCTTAGCAGTTTGCGTGTTCCTGGTGCCGGAGAGACCGTCTGCTTCTTGAAGATCTGGAGCTGGTACTTGAAAATTCCTTAAAGGTTTAGGAACCACCACATTTAGTTAGGCAATCCTTGTTCTAAATGTGTTTAGGAATCCTACTGACTGCGCCACTGTTATATTCACAAATTCACATTAAGTTTTTAAAAACATTTTTTATTGAGTTACACAGTTTTATGTTATATAAAATAGAATTAATAGGTTGAAATTATAATTGTAACTAACTATTTTACATAAAGTCAAAGAATTTATAGATTTTGTTAAATCAACGTCAGCGTTTATTTTCATGGAGAACTCGATGTAGCGTCGCTCCCATGAAAGTGCAGAAATCATTATTCTTCTGTAACATGATATTTGTGTTACTTAATGTGTTTATTTTATAAAAACGCAACGTAGCATCGTTCTCATGAAAATACGGAAATCGTAATCTGATGTTTGACATTGCGTAACATTACTTAAACAAAAGCATTTTTTCCTATATAAATATATATATATATATATATATATATAAAAGTGAAACATATCTACCAGGTTAAATTAAATCAAAAGCATCATTCAGATAATGTGAATCTTATTAGTAGTAGTAGTAAATATTCAATAAAATTAAATAATCCATAAAGATATAATTTTGGACATGTTAAGAAATATTTACGAATAAGTATACAATTGATAAAATGATTTAAGAGATTACTAATTAATTTAGTAACTATTTTTCTTTAAAGTGTATTTCAAAGTACAGAAAATATAACAACGACAAGTAAATTACGTCAAACATAATTTTGTACATAATTATAATGATCACTGTATATAGGATCACATGAATTTTGAAACAAAATTCAACTATTATAATTTTATATTTTGTAAACACTTTCTGAAACCCTGTATATTGCATAAACTTTTCAATTATTTGTATGAAACGTCGAAATCAAAATATCAACGTGGAAACCAGCGTTCTGGTATTAGTTCGGGTAGAGTGATTCGGAGTGACTATAGAAGTGCATAGAAACACAGTGAATTTATCTACAATAACGCAGAAATAGATATTTTGATTTAATAAAAACAATGTTTATGTATCAACAAATGAACAACGAAAAACAAAAAAGGAAAAACATTTGAATGTTGTTGATTCTGAGCTAGAGAGACGCCGTGTAAATTAAATAGATGGAGGACGTGGTAAATTTTTCTTCTCCAAAATTTTAAGAAACCAATATAATTTAAACAAAATCATAAAGAAACGTTAACTAAAGTGTTAAGCAGAATCTTGAAAAGTAAACCAACTAAAAATATCATTGGTATTTTAATAAATAAGTGAGAAAATTGTGATATCGTCTAGATTTGGTAAGATTGAACAATTACCTTATTAATATAATTTCGATGACTATCCATATATCTTGCTTTTGATAAGATATTTCTACTGGTGAAACAATTCACATCTCATCATTTCCACATCCTGAGTTTCGCTTATTCGATCATAGGCGATCGTTTTCTCCAAATGCATCACATTCAGGGTCAAGAAGAACCAACTATGAACACTATTTCTCGTGTATATATTGAACTCCTCCTATAAGAACATTCACAGATATATTTATATGTTAGGTTCTATTATTTTTGGTATCAATTTATTAGTTAAATATTAGTCTTAAACATTCAATCTCCACCAATATATCGGACACGAATCACCAAACTCATATTAAACAAGTACTTACCAAAATTCATACAATAAATCATAATAATATATCCCAAACACGTCACATATTTTCTTCATCTTGTAAACTGAATTATATCTACCACAGAATAACACACCACACGACGATCGTATTAGCAATAGCGAGAGTTGAGATTGCAGCGTTATGAATGTACATTCAAAACACATAGAATAATGATAATTGAGCGAAATTTACTTGCTGCGTATGAGGTAAATAATATTTATAACTAATGAAAATCGTTTATGCGAAGATTTTCGCTAACAGTATTCCATTGAATCTAATATGTATTACTAATTCATTAATTGATAAAAATTTCATTATTTCACTATCTATCTTCAATTAAAATCGTTTGTCTATGTTCGTCTGGCATTTTTATTTGAAATCTCACCTATAGTTTCCTGTTGCTGACAAGCGTCAAGTGCCGAATCCCATTCCTGAGATATAGTAACGACAAGATAAAACAAATCTACAATATTTTTAACTTATATAGTATTTTGAATTGGAATTAGCGGTAAGCGAACCAATTCTGGTGCCCATAAACATTTGAATCAATAAACATTAAACAATAATTAAAAATAAATATATTCCAAAATGGCGAGACCAACGTATGGCGCTTGTTAAACAACTTGAATAACGCTTGTTTAACCAACCAGTAACAGGAACAGGTTATAATATTTTTGAGATATCTAAAGAAAATTTTATAAAACTATAATGGCAGACAAAACAATAAACATCGACGAACTGATAGTGGAAGAGTTGAAGGAACATTTGAAATAAAGGAATATAGACACGAAGGGAAATGAACAAACACTAAGGGAACGATTGATGACGGCCATTCAAGCTGAAGAAGCAGCAGAACTGGAAAAAGGAGACAGTATGGTGGAAGAAGTTCACCACTATACAAAACCGAAATCCAACGAAAATGAAGAAGTAATCAACATGTTGAAAATGATAATGGCTGACATTAAGTGCACCAAAGAAGACATCAAAAGCACCAAAGAAGATATAAAAGAGGACATTAAAAACACACAGGAAAGCACAAAGGAAGAAATAAGAAGTACAAAAGAAGAAATCAATAGAAAACTGGATCAACAAGAAGAAAAATTCGCAGAATATTTGGTGGAAATGAAAAAACAGTTCGAAGAACACAAGAAAGAACAGGAAGAGAAAATGAATAAACTATATGAACATTTAATACAAGAAGGCACCATCAGAAAACAAGAAATAGAAGAAATGGGAAGTAAACTACGAGAAGAAGGAAAGGAACAGATAGGCAGAATGGAAAGAAACATTATGAAAACTAATGCTAGAATAGATGATGTAGAGCAAGGCATCCAGTTGAATTTGTCGATCGCGGAGGAGATGAATTTAAAAACACAGAAAGAACTAATATGGGAAATGGATAAGAAGTTGAAACAAATCAAGGAAGATAGGAATGTACAAGATTTTGCAAAATTGGAGAGGGAAATAAAAGAAGACTTCAAGAAGAAAATAATGGAATTGGAAAAGGAATTTGAAACTATGAAAAACAAAACTAAGCAAAACAACAATACTCAGGGGGTAAGTTATATTTATAACCATGGGGAAAGCAATGTTGAATTTGATGGGGATACGAGAAAAATGCAACCAAAAATCTTCTTGCGATATCTCAAAAATAAATTAAGAGATATCAGAGAAATAGAGGATTTGAAGGAGACAATAAGATCACATTTGCATGGTGAAACATTACTTTGGTTCACATGTAATGATGTGAATATTAATAATTTTAGTGATTTTGAAAAAAATTTTTTGAAACAATACTGGGGGAAACAGAACAATGCTATATTAGGGATAAGTTGTATTTTGGTAAATTCGACAGTACAAGAAGCAACAACATGAGTAGCTATGCTTTGTCTTTATTTTCCCAGGCACAATATTCAGAGCCAGTAATTTCGGAGCAAGAAATAATGATATTCTTGTCTCGACATTTCAATGACAATATAACACAGGGCATAGCGATACAGAACATAAAAAATTTTCAATCTCCATTAGACTACTTAAATCGAGTACAGAGAACGGTTAACAACAATAATAGACGTGACAACGATGACTATTATAGAAACGTCAACGATAGACGAGACTACTTTAATAGAAATAATAATTACAGACAAAATAATAATAACCATTATGACAACACAAATAATACTAACAACAACAGAAGATTTGACAGAAATAATAACAATTACAATAGAAGGGAAAGAAGAAACTCTGACGGAGATATAAGAAGGACAAATTATATAAGACGTGACACTAGAACTAACAGGACAAACAGCCTAGAAAGAAACACAACTACTCGTAATACAAATTTCAATCAAACTAATACAAGTAATAACAATTATAATAATGATAATGTTGTGGTTCCCGTGTCAACTTCTGGTGCGGAACAACAGTTTTTCCACTAGAGGGTGAATATGGTAAGTTAAGTTGGTGCAGCTATGTTCACCCACGCGAATTTCTTAAGGTACAGGACCAGCTAGAAAAAAATAATGAAACATTAATTTATATATACGGAACGATAGAAGGCATAAGAATGAAAGTATAATCGATACCGGGTCAGAAATATCATTAATAAATAATAAATTTGAAAATAAATTAACTATACCAAAAGAAAATTTCGTCAAGGTACCAAAAATAAGTTTGATAGGAATAAATCAAAGGAAACTAACTATTTCAAGTACTACGATAACCGTAGCATTAAAATTTAAGGAACAAGAAACTATGGTACAACTGTTAGTAGTGGAAGATATTGAATGCGAACTATTGCTAGGATCGGATATTTTATATGAAAACAAAGCAATTATTAATTATGAAAAAATGTACATAATCTTTAATAAAAAAAAAGGTGATTTCAATTATGAAGAGAAAAATGATAATTCGAGTAAGAATGAAGAGTTAGTAGAAGAAGTAGATAAATGTATTAATTATAATAAGAAAATTGAAGATGATATGGAGCAGAGATATGATTATAGGCAGGAAGGAAAAATGAATGGAGATATGATGTTGGATGGCGATGGAGAAATAAATTTAAATGATAATAATAATATGTCGGAATGGAATTTGGAAATAGATGGGAAAATAGAATGGAAAAATGGAGTAATTGAAATATTGAGAGGACATAGGAGCTTAATTAAGGAGGAATCCCGAATTGCAAGGAATTATGTACATAAAATTGAAATATAAAAGGATCAACAAATCCAACAGAGAAGTTATCCCATACCCTACAAACATCAAGAAGATGTGAAGAAAACTGTAAATAAATTATTAGGAGATAGAATAATAGAACATAGTACCACCTCATATATCAATCCAGTTGTAATAGTGAAGAAGAAGGACGGAGATATAAGGATATGCCTTGATGCACGAAATTTAAATAAATGTACAATGCCCGAGTATGAATCGCCTTTAACTATCGTATCGATACTAGAAAGGATTGGTAAAGTCAGAGTTTTTTTTAAACTAGATTTGAAGCACAGCTTCTGGCTGATACCACTACATCCGGAAAGCAGGAAATATGTAGGATTTAAGATTAATGGGGAAGTATATCAATTCCGAGTAACGCCATTTGGTATACAAAGCGCTACACAGCACTGTTGAAAGCGCTAAATAAAATTTTAAACAAATACGACCAATTTACAATACACTAAGTGGATGATATACTTATTTTTTCGAATAGTGTAGAAGAACATTTACAACACCTCAGAACAATTATAACAGACCTTGATGAAAACGGACTAAAACTGAACATACAGAAATGCCAATTTTTGAAGAGAGAAGTAATATATTTGGGTTACAAGATCACAGAGACAGGAATCGAGATGGATCCAGAGAGAGTAAGAACCATTAGGGAATACATAAGGCCGAAAAATTTGGAAACTCTTCGAGGTTTCCTTGGCATGCTAAACTATTTCAAAAGGATGCTGGGAAATTTAACCGATTTAGAATCACCTTTAATGGAACTACTGTGGAAAGGAGTGAAATGGAATTGGACCAGTAAACAGGAAGATGCTTCCAATAAAATCAAGGATCAGTTCATCAGAAACATCAAATTATATCATCCGAACTATGAGAAAATTTTCATTTTAAGGACGGATGCGTCTAAAAACAGACTAGCTGGAGTTTTAATGCAAGAATATGATGACATGTATGAACCCATATCATTTGTCTCTAGAATAACAAAAAGAGCAGAGAAAAATTATGGAAAAAGTGAATTAGAACTTGCTAGCATCACATTCTGTGTGAACAAACTCAGATACTTCTTACTGGGAGGAAAATTCATAATTAAGACTGATAATCAGGCTTTGCTGACGATACTAACCAACAAGATGAACAATGCCAGAATCCGTCGATGTGCATTACTCCTACAGGAATATGACTTCGTGATAAAACATATTCCAGGAATTCAATACGTAGTACCAGACTCGATCAGTAGAATGGACGGAGAGAAAAGAAGAGATATGAACGAAGCTAGAGTGGGAATTAATATCATGAAACAAAGTAGTGGCATGTTTTCGTTAGAACAAATAAAGCAGGAACAGCTATCATTAGATGAGAAATACAAAAGAAGATGTTCTGAAAAGGATGGAGTACTGTATAAATTGATAAATGACAATGTATGTAATATCCGAAAATTTAACAAAATTGATTGTACAAAGAATACATTTGGATTTTAATCATTTAGGAATTAGGAAAACTCACATGATATTTCGGGAGAATTATATATCGAAAAATGATATTACTATCATGAAGGATATTATTAAACAGTGCGAACTATGTCAACTATCTAAGGAGAAGAACATACACTATGAAAACGTACCGAAATCCATCATAGCGGAAAATCCATTAGATATAGTGGCAATAGACTTCATATCAAACCTTATACCAAGTTATAATGGTATCAAACACATTTTAGTAATCGTTGACATTTTTTCTAAATTTATTAGTACATATCCATGTAATAAAACAAATAAAAACTCAATTAAAGAATCGCTAGGAAACTACTTCGAGAAAAATGGGAAACCAAAGGAATGCATAATGGACAATGCAACATACTTCAGGAACAAAAAGATAGTAAAATGGTTGAGAAACCTGGAAATCCAACAAGTCTTCACAAGTATCAGACATCCTAGTGGCAATCCTGCAGAACGAGGAATTAAGGAAGTGATCAAGCATCTGAGGATACTTACATACTACGAACACCGTATGTGGGAAGAACGTCTAAAAGAGACCACAGATTTTATAAACAATATACCAAATATCGTCACGGAAATAGCACCCATTACTTTATTCACAGGAACAGAACCAAATAGACCATGGTCCAGTGAAATTAACTATAGCAAACTGTTACCTTATGAAGGTCCTTACTTGGTAGAAACCAGTCATGGAATAAATAGTTACAAGTTGATACATCCTGACACTCATCGAGAACGTGGAATTTTTCACATGAACCAGCTGCATCTATTTAACACCAACCAATCGTAACTAAAATTTAAAAAACAATAGAATTAGAAATATTATTTAAGTAATCAAGTATAAATTAATTTAATCTAATCAATCCTAACTAGGAATTATAAATAGTAGAATTAGAAATTTATTGATAACCTAAGTATAAGTTAATTATGACAATTTCAAGACTTCTTCATGAAATTAAGATAGGATTAAACTGGGGAATTGATTGAATGAGTAATATATAATTATGAAATTATGAGAAGAAAATCAAGGTATACTTCTATAGAATATTCTTGTCAAATCAAGAATGATTCCATAGAATTTTAGGGAATGTTAAAGTGAAACATATCTACCAGGTATCATTAGCATCATTCAGATAATGTGAATCTTAGTAGTAGTAGTAAATATTCAATAAAAGGAAATAATCCATAAAGATATAAGTTAAGAAATATTTACGAATAAGTATACAATTGATAAAATGATTTAAGAGATTACTAATTAATTTAGTAACTATTTTTCTTCAAAGTGTATTTTAAAGTACAGAAAATATAACAACGACAAGTAAATTACGTCAAACATAATTTTGTACAGTTGCGGCCAATAAAATATGGGACAACTCTTGAAGCAGATTTTTGTCTAATTCTAGCTGCTTGAATTTGTCTTTTGAATATGTCATATTGCAGCATTCACGATTTGACATCTGCCAGACTGTTGAAATTTCGAGTATATAATTAAAAGTATTTATCTATGATAATTATCAATGAAGTTTTGTAAGAATGCGTTATGTAAAATAAGACCTTTAAGTAGTTAAATATATTTGTTAGTGTAACCTGCAAATATTCAGTTTTCAACCCTTCTGTATATTCTTCAAGTGAACCGGCGATCGTATCGAAGAGATATTATCCAGTAAGATTCAGTCACGAAGGGTGGAATAATCTCAAAAATAGACGATGGATGGTCAGTGAGGCAAACTGCGGCATTTTACAATGTTAGCAAGAACTCAGTTTCAAGTATTGTAAGAAGATGGCGATATGAGGGAAGAATTGATAGAGCTCCAGGCTCAGCACGTCCGAGAAAGTCAACTGCTCAACAGGATGCTGTTTTGATTAACCATTTAAGAGCAAATCCATTTGAAGCAGTAGTTCAAGCTGTTCCAGCAACAAATTTTCCAGCATTCTGTCGTATAAGCCATCGCAGATTAGCACAGTCTGCATTGAAATCTTCAATATTTCAAGTTTATATAAAAATGCGTCATGTAAAATAGGATAAGAAAATAAAAAATTATTTAGTAGCCTGTGATATTTAATAATGAAAAATAATATTATTCACACTTTAGTGGTATTATCATTTAAATATACGTAAAAAAGATTCCATTTTTCCCGGAAACTGAAAAGTCACATTTACACTAGGCAACAACAACTGTCCCAGTTTTTTTTGGCCGCAACTGTACATAATTATAATGATCACTGTATATAGGATCACATGAACTTTGAAACAAAATTCAACTATTATAATTTTATATTTTGTAAACACTTTCAGAAACCCTGTATATTGCATAAACTTTTCAATTATTTGTATGAAACGTCAAAATCAAAATATCAACGTGGAAACCAACGTTCTCTTAATAGTTCGGGTAGAGTGATTCGAAGTGACTATAGAAGTGCATAGAAACACAGTGAATTTATCTACAATACCGCAGAAATAGATATTTTGATTTAATAAAAACAATGTTTATTTATCAACGAATGAACAATGAAAAACAAGAAAGGAAAAACATTTGAATGTTGTTGATTCTGAGCTAGAGAGACGCCGTGTGAATTAAGTAGATGGAGGACGTGTTAATTTTTTTTTCTCCAAAATTTTACGAAACCAATATAATTTAAACAAAATCATAAAGAAACGTTAACTAAAGTGTTTAGCAGAATCTTGAAAAGTAAACTAACTAAAAATATAATTCGTTTATTAATAAATAAGTGAGAAAATTGTGATATCGTCTAGATTTGGTAAGATTGAACAATTACCTTATTAATATAATTTCGATGACTATCCATATATCTTGCTCTTGATAAGATATTTCTACTGGTGAAATAATTCGCATCTCATTATTTCCACATCCTGACTTTTGCTTATTTGATCATAGGCGATCGTTTTCTCCAAATGCATCACATTCAGGGTCAATAAGAACCAACTATGAACACTATTTCTCGTGTATATATTGAACTTCTCCTATAAAAACATTTACAGATATATTTATATGTTAGGTTATATTATTTTTGGTATTAATTTATTAGTTAAATATTAGTCTTAAACATTCAATCTCCACTAATATATCGGACACGAAACACTAAACTCATATTAAACAAGTACTTACCAAAATTCATACAATAAATCATAATAATATATCCCAAACACGTCACATATTTTCTTCATCTTGTAAAATGCATTGTATCCACCACAGAATAACACACCACACGACGATCGTATAAGCAATAGCGAGAGTTGGGATTGAAGCGTTATGAATGTACATTCAAAACACATAGAATAATGATAATTGAGCGAAATTTACTTGCTGCGTTTGAGGTAAATAATATTTATAACTAATGAAAATCGTTTATGCGAAGATTTTCGCTAACAGTATTCCATTGAATCTAATATGTATTACTAATTCATTAATTGATAAAAATTCAATTATTTCACTATCTATATTTAATTAAAATCGTTTGTCTCTGTTCGTCTGGCATTTTTCTTTGATATCTTACCTATAGTTTCTTGTTGCTGACAAGTGTCAAGTGCCGAATCCCATTCCTGAGATATAGTAACGACAAGATAAAGAAATCTACAATATTTTTTAACTTATATAGTATTTTGAATTGGAATTAGCGGTAAGCGAACCAATTCTGACGCCCATAAACAATTAAATCAAGAAACATTAAACAGTAATTAATAATAAATATATTCCAATATATATATATATATATATATATATAATATATATATATATATATATATATATATATATATATATATATATATATATAATAAAAATTTCGATTTACTACTACACCTGTTTTAGTCGAAATTTCAATAATTTCGACGTATTGGCCTGGCCGTTCTTCGAAGGGAAAAACAACTACATCTCTGCCTAATACCATGCAGAATATTGAATTACATCCCCTTCCAAAACCGTGACGTCGATCGGCTATTTTGCCGATACAGACATCTGTTCGTATTTTATGAAATGATATTCAACTGAAAGTGAAGTTAGGGCCAACTGACTACTTATCGCTTGTGTAACTACACGGAGGACGTTATATTCATTTCGGATTAGAGACTCTGAACTAGAAAGCATTACGGCAATCTTGAAGAGACCCAAGAAGGTCGAAACGTGTCAGTGTACTATGCTCTTCCGCTATCAGTTGTGAATCTCCACAGATGTCCGTATCGGCAAAATGGCCGACCGACGTAACGGTTTTCGAAGGAGATGTAATTCAATATTCTGCGTGGTATTAGCCAGGAATGTAGTTGTTTTTCCCTTCGAAGAACGGTCAGGCCAATATGTCGAAATTGTTGAAATTTCGACTAAAACAGGTGTAGTAGAAAATCGAAATTTATATTTCATATGGATACCTCGTATTTTATGATATATATATATATATATATATATATATATATATATATATATATATATATATATATATATATATATATATATATATATATTATATATATATATATAGATATATATATATATATATATATATTGGAATATATTTATTATTAATTATTGCTTAATGTTAATTGATTTAATTGTTTATGGGCGCCAGAATTGGTTCGCTTACCGCTAATTCCAATTCAAAATACTATATATTGGAATATATTTATTATTAATTATTGTTTTATGTTTATTAATTTAATTGTTTATGGGCGCCAGAACTGGTTCGCTTACCGCTAATTCCAATTCAAAATACTATATAAGTTAAAAAATATTGTAGATTTTTTTATCTTGTCGTTACTATATCTCAGGAATGGGATTCGGCACTTGACGCTTGTCAGCAACAGGAAACTATAGGTAAGATATCAAAGAAAAATGCCAGACGAACATAGACAAACGATTTTAATTGAATATAGATAGTGAAATAATGAAATTTTTATCAATTAATGAATTAGTAATACATATTAGATTCAATGGAATACTGTTAGCGAAAATCTTCGCATAAACGATTTTCATTAGTTATAAATATTATTTACCTCAAACGCAGCAAGTAAATGTGTTTTGAATGTACATTCATAACGCTGTGGTGTGGTGTGTTATTCTGTGGTGGATATAATTCATTTTACAAGATGAAGAAAATATGTGACGTGTTTGGGATATATTATTATGAATTATTGTATGAATTTTGGTAAGTACTTGTTTAATATGAGTTTAGTGTTTCGTGTCCGATATATTGGTGGAGATTGAATGTTTAAGACTAATATATAACTAATAAATTGATACCAAAAATAATATAACCTAACATATAAATATATCTGTAAATGTTTTTATAGGAGAAGTTCAATATATACACGAGAAATAGTGTTCATAGTTGGTTCTTCTTAACCCTGAATGTGATGCATTTGGAGAAAACGATCGCCTATGATCGAATAAGCGACACTCAGGATGTGGAAATAATGAGATGTGAATTATTTCACCAGTAGAAATATCTTATCAAAAGCAAGATATATGGATAGTCATCGAAATTATATTAATAAGGTAATTGTTCAATCTTACCAAATCTAGACGATATCACAATTCTCTCACTTATTTATTAATAAACGAATGATATTTTTAGTTAGTTTACTTTTCAAGATTCTGCTAAACACTTTAGTAAACGTTTCTTTATGATTTTGTTGAAATTATATTGGTTTCAAAAATTTTGGAGAAGAAAAATTTAACAAGTCCTCCATCTATTTAATTCACACGGCATCTCTCTAGCTCAGAATCAACAACATTCAAATGTTTTTCCTTTCTTGTTTTCCATTGTTCATTTGTTGATAAATAAACATTGTTTTTATTAAATCAAAATATCTATTTCTGCGGTATTGTAGATAAATTCAATGTGTTTCTATGCACTTCTATAGTCACTCCGAATCACTCTACCCGAACTATTAAGAGAACGTTGGTTTCCACGTTGATATTTTGATTTTGACGTATATATATATATATATATATATATATATATATATATATATATATATATATATACTACACCTGTTTTAGTCGAAATTTCAATAATTTCGACTAATTGGCCTGACCGTTCTTCGAAGGGCAAAACAACAACATTCCTGAATATAATTTCATAAAATACGAGGTGCTATATGAAATATAAATTTCGATTTTCTACTACACCTGTTTTAGTCGAAATTTCAATAATTTCGACTTATTGGCCTGACCGTTTTTCGGTTTAGACCAAGAGAGGTTGTCGGAGGGTGTAATCTTCAGTTCGGATTAGAGATTCTGAACTGGAAGGCAATACGGCACTCTTGAAGAGACCCAAGAAGGTCGAAACGCGTAAGTGTACTATGCTCTTCCGCTATCAGTTGCGAATCACCACAGATGTCCGTATCGGCAAGATGACCGATCGACGTCACGGTTTTCGAAGGGTATGTAATTCAATATTCTGCGTGGTATTAGCCAGGAATGTAGTTGTTTTGCCCTTCGAAGAACGGTCAGGCCAATAAGTCGAAATTATTGAAATTTCGACTAAAACAGGTGTAGTAGAAAATCGAAATTTATATTTCATATAGCACCTCGTATTTTATGAAATTATATTCATTTTTATATATATATATATATATATATATATATATATATATATATATATATATATATATATATCTGCATCGTATGCTGGCGCCTCCGGATTTTAGAGTCACCGCTCGCTCGATTTCGGACTTCGAAATTTCCGTAAAGTGAGGAGCGATAATAGGGGAGGAACGAGCCGACTCTTGAGCGGTGTTAGGGAAATCACCCATGATATTGATAACTTAACCTTATATTTTATACATACACAAAGTGAAACCTAGTGGTTTATTTAATAATACTTATGTATTTCAATTGTAATGTGGTTACTGAAGTTAAACCAAATTAGAGTAGTATGTGTTTAATATATGCGTAAGTTCCAGTTACCTTGTTAATTAATTAAAACACGAATTTGTGGGTTCATTGAGTGACATCCCTTAGTTTCAATAAGAAATTATTGAATTCTAAACACATATTAATCCAAAAGCTGATAAGTAAACTAGGTAATTAGTGAATTATTGATATTTTAGGAATTCTCTCAAGTGAATGCCAATATATGAATCCGTATTTGGCAATACGAGTTCTGTAAAATATATCTTACGCACATGATATGTCATGCAATAGAAAAACATATATTTTTTTAAATATTTGCAACATAACTTCAATTAAATTGAAAGAAAGTTTATATTTTCACTTTAAACAAAAAATAAATGAATGTGTCTAAAATAGAATTTGTATGTCGGTAGGTAGTGAATAAATTAAAGTTGAATAAAAAGTATAAACACTGTAAATTTGTTAATGTTAACACTTCAGTAAATTTAATCTCTTTCTAATTTTTTTTGAATATATTTTAGATTCAATTAGGAACATATATTTCATATATCGGAACAATCGTCAAATATCTTAGAATTTTCGCATTTCTTTTCAATATATTGTGGAATCAATTGGAAACAGTTATTTGTTGTTAGTTAGTATATTGTTTTCTAAGTTTCATTACTGTATTCACATATTATTAACTATTAAATAGGTAAATTATATCTTATTAAAATTATATTGAATGGAAATTGTAACTTTTATGGAAGCACAACTGAAAAATGCCTTAAGAATTTAAAAAAGTCTATAATCTGACAGTTGTGACAACTATTCAAAGCTGAATAGTAGCCAACTGAGATTTTGTCGGTTTTTGTTGATTCCCGTATAAGTGTATGTGGTGTGGGCAATGTGCCGTGAGAAATGATGTTTCTCACAGTATGAGGAATATATACGCTACTTATCATACATCAGTTGTCGAAAAATGAAATTAAATATCATACAATTAAACATTTAACGAAAATAAAGCGTATATAAACATAGGAACATTTGAAATAATGTACTTAGTTTAGTATTGGGATACAAAAGAATGTATACGTATCTCAATATAATTTTAATTATTCATCATTTTCCCTAGATTTTAAATTTTCATATAATAGATTATCCTCCTCGGATTTTAACATATTTTCATCTGGATTAAATTGCCAACACTCTCCAACATCCTTTTAAACTTCTTTCGCTGTTACAATGGAACAGACATTTTTAATGTGGGTTTCTATATTTAGTACCTATGGGAAAATAATTTTACATTTAACATTTGATACAAGAAGTCACAGTATGAATTGTATTGCTAAAAAGCTGATATTTTCATATTTATTCATACTATCGGCATTACATAGTTCCCAAAATGTAACCAATATATTTCTAGGTCAACTGATAATTCGCTAGCACTAGTAGAAGATAATAAATCATTTAGAATCTTGACGACCTTCATTTCCTTATACGGTATATACATTATCTTTGCGGTGCCACCTATCGTGTATTCTATATTCTGTTCTCAGAGTGAGAAACATAGATAACCTTTGTGAGCAACAAATCAACAATGCCTACCGTACTGAGGTGTAAACTCTGTAAAAATCATGTCGCCATTAGATAAAATACTGTATACTCTATGGCAGAATTGCGTGGCATGCGGTTGCAGCAAATTGTATCATCCCTGAACTAAAATTTTTAAGACAACATAATTTATTATATTATTATATTGTAGGGTTTGTTTTACGTAGTTTCCCAGCATTGCATACAAATATTAACTTTCAATCCACTGAACCTAGATCATACCTGACATGCACTACTAGGAAGTTTTAAAACATTTGTAAACTACGTATGTATGTAACACGTGGCGGTTTACTCTAGGCATTAAATATTATTTTTAAAAGTGTATGTACATTTTACTGAAATAAAATTTCGATGCATTGCTGGAAGCGAGAGCTGCAAATAATTTTATGAAAATTTTTGAATTGTTCCAATCCAAAACATCCTTTCACAGACGAATTTTCAAATGAAGATTTGCATGAAATGCAAATCATAATTAGAAATGTTGTTGACATTTTCCTGTAGAATGCATCATCATGCAAGGCTTGTAACTTTAAAGATGCAAGGCAAATCTAGCATACGGTAAAAAATGACGAAGTTAATTTTATTCAACAATTGTTAATTTAAAGTTGTAGTAATAATTAGATTTTGTATTATCATAGATAAATATATTATTTACAAAAGTTGATATTTTTATCATTATTGGTGAGATCATTGAACATACCAAAATCTAGCTCTTAATATTTCTCAATTTGCTGACAACTTAAAATGATTGAATTGATGAAGTGATATATCTAGAATTTAATATTTTTTTCATAATTCGCGTATAAAAGAGACTTCATTATAACATTGTTTACAGTGTCACAATGAAGCTCTTTGAACATTGTTATAGTAATGTTAGTGTACAGTTGGTTATTGTATTTAGTTATATTTTTATTTGACATCTGACTTTAACCTTGACACAAATTATAAATAAAATGGTCTAGCGTTGTTCTAGCTAGCAAATTATTATATTAAAGGTAAATTAGAATGATTTATATATTAAAAATATTAATGAATGAACTACGCTAACGTTTATTTATCAATGATTTGTCAATTGTTTATTTTTATATTGTATAGGATCAATATATAGGTATACAAAACGTCCGATTTTTGGGATAAATTACCACATATCTATGTGAAGATGTATTACAGAAATAATTCTGTTCATTATATAATATAAATAGATCGCAAGAGCATATACGAAGAAGCTCTTTTTTAAACAAATAATCATCCTCTTTTTGCTGAAATGAAAGTTTGTTTACAATTTACACAATTATTCGGTTATAATATGTCAAAAGTCAGAAGAGCTGAATAAAACCATCTGTGATCTGACCAATTAGGAATCTACAGAATTGCCAACTTAATTCAAACCACTCCTCGTAGTTTAAAAACAGGGATTATATGAAATTCTATTTTATTTAAATGATTAAATGAATGCGAATTATAAAAAATATTGTGTAAAGCTTGTGCCACAATGACTTTCTGAAGTACTCGTGATTTGCACAGCTCAGCGCTACGCGGTTCGTTGTGCAAACTTCACTCGTACTACAAAACGAGTCATTGTGACACTTGTTTTACAAATTACTATTTTAAAATGAGGATTCAATTTAAATAATAATCAGTTATGGATTGAGAACTGTATTAGCGCCTACAAGCTAGAAAGAGAAAGAAATAATACACAATAGCGGGAGTATAATTTCAATTTTGCCTCACCGGTTTTCACGCGAGCCTCCTTTCCAGTTACGTTACATTAGTAGAAACAGTTCAATACACCTATCCAAGATGCTGTCAAATGATTTTCAAGAAGGCCGCTGGTAGGGACACAAATCTATTATCATATTATTGTGTGTGAATCAGTATTTTATCTGTTCAGTTCAGTCAATGTACCCCTCTTCTGTGGTCTTCTTGAATCTAAAGGTTCAGTTCTTTATTGTGTTGTGATTATAATAAATACTTCAGTGTAGAACTAGAGAACATGCCTACTACTTTTTTTTTTTTTTTCAGAGGTTTAGGAAATCTGCTAGCAGACCCCCCAGGCATTGGTGTTTCGGCGCTTGGGGGAGTGTGGGGATGGGGAGACCCCCGACCCACTAAAACCCTTTCCTCTTTTAAGAACTTCTACTTTCCTTCTTGGATCCGCCGTTAGGACATCTTCTCAAGAAAGAAAGGAATATTGCTTAATATTCTGCATTTTCCTGGGCTCGTAACTCAACTTTCTCTCTCTTTTGCGCTTATCACATAGGTTATGAAATCTGTTACCTTATTCCACCCATTTTCACATTTAAGCATATTGTCAATGACGTTGCTTGCACTTATTTCCCCTAAATCTGAGCACAGTTCTTGGCGCTTCTCTGCCCATTGAGGACATTCGAAGACAGTGTGATTTGGGTCATCTACAGCTGCCCCGCAGCATATGCAACTTTCGTCTCTCTTTTTTGGCCTGAGAGGAACTGAGTAAGATGGTAGGATACTGTCCCCCATTTCCTATTGTGCCAAGGTCGAATATTCCGGATAAGGCGTCTGGTCCAAGTTTCAGGGCCGCTCTGCCACTCTTCCTGCCATTGCTGCAGAGTCATCTCCCTCTCTATCTGTTTCTGGATAACAGAAGCTACACCAGCCATGTGGAATATTCTCCTCCTCTCTTCCGCCAAAAGGTGCAGCGAAATGAGACCAGCAATAACTGTCGGGGAGCGAAGACGGGTAGTAAGCTAAGTGGACTGTATTATTTTTTGGTTAGGTGGTTGTTGACGTTTAAGTGCACTATCCTGTCTCCGCTGACCACGAAAGGTTGAACAATACCAATAAAAAGTCAGTTTAATTTCAACTGATCTTTAATGATACCACTTAGAAAGTAGAAAGACCATATAAGACAAAATAAATAAATATGTGAAAAATTATCCACAAAAATTGTTCTTGCCAATATTTGGCAACACTGTGATTTTGGCGATTAACATGAAATAATTATCACACTAAAATAAAAAATATATCATAAACCTGATGAACGTTTTAATACAGAGCAGGGAGAATTAACAACGTGCGAGTGATGCAATTGTGATTGGATGTAGAGCGACTAAAAACTGAACTAAACACTAAATTTGAACATCGGGTGGTCACAGCGTGTAGATACACATACATTCGGTGTGCTACCGACGAAAGTTACTACTGTTCTCATTTAAAATGAAATCGCGCGCGCAGAGATTTGTTACTGCTAGACACCCAGCGACATCTACGCCAATACATATGTACAGGGTGTCTCGAAATATATAATTAGAACAGTTGGAATTAGTGTAAATTCCAACATCCTGCCCGCGCGACAGAGTGAAAGGACTCTCTAACAGATCAAACCAAACTTTAAGGTCATTACTTAACCTAACAACAACAAGTGTTTATTTATTATCGAAAGTCGAAACAACAAAAAAAAATTAAAAAATAATATGAAATAAAACTGTGTTAAACTGTGTGAAAAGTCGGTGAATTCCACCAGTGTGAATTCACGCAGTATTATCTACCTTAGAGGCAGATGGGAGAGGACATAACTTGGCAATAGGTCTAGTCACCTCACCATCATGAGTTTTAAGACGTGCTACCCGCACCTTACCATCTTTGCCTTTTATTACCTCAACAATACGAGCTAAGGGCCACTTTAAGGGGGGTGTATCTTCACCTTTGATTAATACCACTTGATCAACTTCTAGGTTGGCTGAGGGACGTGACCATTTAGGTCTTTGCTGTAATCTGTGGAGATAATCTACCGTCCACCGTTTCCAAAAACCTTGCTGCATTTTGGAGCAGAGTTTCCAAAATGAGAGTTTGTTATCTGGGGTTTGAGTTAAATCTTTTTCGGGGAATGCAGTTAAAGGGGCTCCTATCAAAAAATGCCCTGGAGTAAGCGATTGAAGATCCGATGGGTCGTTAGAAAGAGCACACAAAGGCCTGGAGTTTAAGATTGCCTCCACTTGAGCAAGAATCGTGGAAAACTCTTCGTAAGTGACCCGAGTATCACCCAAAATTCGTACGAGGTGATACTTAGTGCTTTTGACCGCAGCCTCCCACAATCCCCCCCAATGGGGTGAGCGAGGTGGTATGAAACTCCATTCAGTTTCATTTTGGGACAAAAACTCACGAATCGTGTCGTAATTACTTTGAGACTGAAAAAAATCATGAAGCTCTCTCAAACTGTTGCGTGCGCCGAGAAAATTCGTGCCATTATCACTGAAAATTCGAGTGGGGTTTCCACGTCTGGAAATAAATCTTTTCAGGGTAGCTAAAAAGGCTTCCGAGGATAAACCGGTTACAAATTCAATGTGCACCGCCTTGGTGACCATACAAATGAAAAGAGTCACATAACCTTTAATAAGTGGGGATTTCCGCAACCTAGAGGATTTTATTATGAAGGGTCCCGCGAAATCCACGCCCACTTTCTGGAAGGGACGAGCTGCGCAGACGCGATCCTTAGGGAGATCCGCCATGATTTGTTCGGCTACTATTGCGTTGAAGCGATGACAAGTAACACAAGAGTGTATTATACGTTTAACTTCTCTGAGTCCATTTAAAGGCCAAAATCGTAATCTGAAATTCGAGAGTGTATTTTGTGCGCCTGCATGGCCTAACCTAACATGTTCTTGGCGAAGCATTAGTGAAACCACATGAGTCTGAGAGGGGAGCAAAATGGGGTACTTGTGTGATTCAGGAATGTCTGCATATGTGAGCCTACCTCCTACACGAATAAAACCGCTCTTATCAACAAAGGGTTTAAAAGAAAGAATTTTACTATTATTCAGGGGACGATCTGTCAAGAGGGCATTCATTTCAGTGTAGAAGTGCTCTTTTTGAATAATTTTAATTATAAATTCAAGGACCGAGGACAGCTCAGACATCGAGAGCGGTCCGATTTTCCTATCAGAATTCTTCAAATTATGCGAAAAGCGCAATAAGTACGCCACTGTCCTTTGTAATTTTGAGAAATTAGAAAATTTCGAAAAAAGAGATGACGAAAAACTCATTTGTTGTGTATCTATAGTGAGAGCAATTTTCTTTTCTTCTGGGGGATGGTTTACAATGTTGGGGGTAGCTTCAAAAAGCGATAGATTTAAATTGGGGTTTCGTAAAAATTCTGGCCCATGGAACCATGTGTTCCAGACTTTACAATTGAACATTCCTCTAGACAAGGGATCTGCTGCATTATTCTGAGAGGAAATGTGACGCCACTGAAATTTTTGCGAAAGAGAATGTATTTGGGATACGCGGTTGGACACAAACGTGGTCCACCTACTTGAATGGCTTCCGATCCAACAAAGAGCAATCAAGGAGTCGGTCCAAAGGTTAATAGAATTGAACGAAATTTGATTTTCGAAAATTTGTGAGATTTTTATAACTAATTTCGAGAGTAGAAGCATAGCACAAAGTTCTAGCCGGGGTATTGTGATAGTTTTCTTAAGAGGCGCCACACGAGACTTTGCCGAGACAAGAGAGCAAGAAATAGTGAAATCTGAATATTGAACCCTTATACGAGGGCAATTCAGAAACTAACCTCCGGTTGATTGAAAAAAATACACCAAGTTAAGTAAAAATATTTTAATATATACATCTTACAACTACATCTTTGCACTATTTTTCGACATAGTCTCCATAACGATTGAGGCACTTATCGTATCTCTTCACAAGCTTTGAAATTCCTTCTGCATAAAAATCACCCGCTTGTGCCTTGAGCCAGCCTGTGACCGCATCTTTGAGCTCTTCGTCGTCATCAAACCGCTGGGACCCGAGCCATTTCTTCATATGCATGAAGAGGTGATAATCGCTTGGCGCCAGATCTGGGCTGTAAGGTGGATGGTTGAAAACGTCCCACTTGAAGGACTCAAGAAGGGCTGTTGTTCTGCGAGCAGAGTGAGGACGGGCGTTATCGTGCAAAAAAACGATACCGGAAGTCAGCATACCACGGCGTTTGTTCTGTATAGCCCGTCGTAATGTTTTTAGTGTTTCACAGTACACGTCTTGATTAATGGTCGTCCCACGTTCCATGAATTCAACCAACAACACCCCTTTGGCATCCCAAAACACCGTTGCCATCAGTTTTCTGGCAGAAAAATCTTGCCGGGCTTTTTTTGGTTTGGTAGGCGAATCTGAATGTGCCCACATCTTTGATTGTTCTTTTGTCTCAGGGTTCACGTACTTAATCCAGGTTTCGTCACCGGTCACGATTCTGTTTAACAATGGTTCTCCTTCGTCCTCATAACGTGACAGAAAGTCTAATGCAGAGGCCATTCTTTGACTTTTGTGGTGGTCGGTAAGAATTTTGGGCACCCATCGTGCACAGAACTTACGGTAACCCAATCTTGCTGTCACTATCTCGTACAAAAGAGTTTTAGAAATCTGTGGAAAATCAGTAGACAACTCCGCCATTGTGAAACGTCGATTTTCACGAACTTTTGCATCAACTGTCTGAACGAGTTCGTCAGTCACCAAGGATGGTCTACCACTCCTCTCTTCATCATGAACGTTTTCTCGTCCACTTTTAAATAAACGTACCCATTCACGGACAACTCCTTCACTCATAACTTTTGGTCCGTACACGGCACAAAGCTCACGATGAATAGCTGCTGCAGAGTATCCTTTGGCTGTAAAAAACCTTATAACAGCACGCACTTCACATTTGGCGGGATTTTCTATTGCAGCACTTATTTCAAACTGCCACAAAAACTAAACTAGCGCAGGTACGATGTTCACTCGACTACGGCTTGATGCCGACTGACCTGCTGAGCGTGTGAATGCACAGATGGCGCGCTACTCCCCCCACTACCCGCACTGTGACCAATCGGAGGTTAGTTTCTGAATTGCCCTCGTATATACAACGGCTCCGTATGCCAATGTGCTGGCGTCCGCGAACCCGTGTAACTCGACGTTGGAGATTTCTTTGTTCAAGAACAAATTCCTAGAGATAGTCAAATTTTTTAATTGCAATACATTTTTTACAAATTCTTGCCACAATTCTAAAAGGGATGCATCTAGGATTTGCATATCCCAGTCAAGGTGGGACATCCAAATTTTCTGCATCAAAACCTTACCTGCTACAATGATAGGGTTTACCAAACCTAATGGGTCGAAACATGAGCTGATTACTGATAAAACTTTTCTTTTCGTAAGAGGGTGGATATCTAACACTGAGGGTACTGAAATTCTAAATTCATCAAGCGAGGGATTCCACTTAAGACCTAAAATTTGCATGCGGATTCATTTAAATTCAAATCTTTTTCTGATGCATTAGTATTAGCGATATCTTTTAAAAATTCTGTAGAGTTGGATTGCCATTTATGCAATTTGAAACCAGAGTTATTTAAAGCTGTGTTAAGCTGCATATTAAGAGTTTTCAAGTCGGAGAGGGTTTGTGCACCCGAAAGAATATCGTCAATATATGTTTGAGATAATAAGGCTTCTGAAGCTAAAGAGAGATGAGTGTTTTTGTCGGCAATATCTTTGATGACCCGACAAGCTAAAAAAGGGGCAAAGGTTTGCCCAAAGGAAACCGTTTGCAGTTCGATGCATTGGAGAGACTCTTTTGGAGAATTTCTCCACAATATATTTTGTAAGAAATTTTGATTAGGGTTAGTTTTAATCTGGCGGAACATTTGTCTGATGTCTGCAGTTAAAACAAATTTAGGAACTCGAAAACGACACAAAATGTCATACAGATCAGGCTGTACCGTGTAACCTTTGCACGATATACAATTTAGAGAAAGAGAGGACGATGTCTTGCACGAGAAATCGAATACCACCCTGATTTTGGTGGATGCGCTGTCAGGCCGGACAACGCAGAGATGTGGAACAAAATATTTATTAAACCCTTGCCTACTTGACAGTGAAGGTACTGTCCCTTGGGTAGAACTAAGAGAGGGGGTATGCGTAAGAGCTAGGGGTGTCACTTGGGCATGACCTAGAGAAATATATTCATCAATAAACCTTTTATATTCTATAAACAATTCAGGGTTGTTGTGGAGCCTTTTTTCCAGTGAGAGAAATCTTCGTTGAGCAGTAATAAAAAAATCGCCTAACTTTGAAAATTCAAAGGGGGTGCGCAGGGGCATGTCTACCTGATAAGTACCGTTTTTCAAAATCTTAGTAGTAGATAAAAAGAGATTTTCGACGTAATCGCATTCGGGTGAGCATGAAGAGTGCTCTGAATCAGAAATTTCCTCCTGATTCCAAAATTTGTTTAAAAGCGAGTCTAGAGTTGGTGGTTTATCTAGTCATAAACCATTTACAGAGCCGCGACAGGACCCTGTTGAGCAAAAACACTGTGATTGCGAAAGAGTTTGTTTTTCATTTTCTTGAGCATACGAGGGTATTTCCCCTGCAATTACCCATCCTAAATGACTATTGAAGAGAACAGGGAGACCTTTACCTAGATGTAAAGAACCCTGCGTAAGTAACGCGTAAAACAAATCTGCCCCCACTAAAATTTCCGGTAGAGAGGGAGTGGAAAAAGACGGATCTGCAAGGTGATTCAAGATTTCTTGGGGTATATTTAATTTACGGGGATTAATAGGAATCTGAGGTATTGTTTTTGTTATATTTTTCAACACAGAGCATGAAATGGAAAAACATTTGTCAGGGTTCACTTTCGAGTGAATAATCAAATTGGTATATTCCTTTGAAACAACGGAATCTTGCGCTGAGATACCTGAAATGTGCAAGTTTTGTTTCCTGGTAGCCAAATTTAAACGCTGAACACAATCGCGAGAAATAAAGCTGCTCTGAGAACCAGAATCCAAAATGGCTTTAGCTACACAAGGGTTACCATCAGAGTCGTAGATTACAACTTGAGCAGTTGCTAACAATGTATGCGAGCTATTGTGTGAAAGGGAGTTCAAGCTTTGAGTTTGTGTACTTGGCGCTTGCGCAGTGGGAGAATAATCATTTGAGGAGTGAGAACGAGAAGTACTAGGGATCGGCGTATCGTGGTGAGGGTTGGGAGCGTTCCTAGTTCTAGAGAAATTCGAATACCGATTTTGTTGACGAGTATCCCTATTGAATTGAGTAACGACTCTATTAGAATTTGCATTGGTTTGCGAAACCGGCCAATTATTATTAGGACGCGAATCTAAATGCAATAAACTATGGTGCATTCCTTGACATGCGCTACAACGATCCGCAGAAGAGCAATTGGTTACCGCGTGATTTTTTCCTAAACAATTAAAGCAAAGGGCTTTGCTTTTTACGAATCTGTCTGTCTTGCGGAGAGAGTGTACCAAATGCCGAACAAGAGTAAATTCTATGTGATTGCTGACAATAAGCACAACTACTCCTCAGATTTGGTGAACCTGGAGGAGGAACTCGTCGGTTAGAATCGTTAGTCGCGTGCAAATTGATTCGAGTATGGGGGAAAGTAGTATTTTTTTTATCCTGATAAGCAGGTTTACGATCCTGCAGCGCATCAAAACTAGATAAGTTTTCCAAAACAATGCTCCTCCGCTCAGCGAAGGTAATAAAATCTTTAAGAGTAGGGATATCGTTGTTAATTCTCTCTTCCTCAAATATTTTACGAGATAGAGGGTCCAATTTTCTTTCAAACATAAAAACTATGAGTGCTTCAGTTAGCACTTTTTCACTGATACCTAAATTATTTAGACACTCTAGCTCCTTAGTAAGAGTATTAGTCAAATCTCTTAAATTCGCTGCGTTGGCTTTAACAATATTGGGGCAACTGAACAGGTTAGCTAAATGCTCATTAACAATAATAGATCTATTTTCAAACCTTTTCTTTAGGGTACTTATAGCTACATCATAATCTGAATCAGTGACTTTTAAATTCTCCATTATCTGAAGAGCTGAATCTTTAAGCAAAGTGCGCAAATAATACAATTTTTCAGCCTTCCTTAATTTGGGATTTGAACCTATTAGAGCTTCAAATATATCGAAAAAGGGAGCAAAATTGGACGGCTTAGATCCGTCAAAATTGGGTATTTTAATTTCTGGCAATCTAACATTAGATTTGTCACCAGAAAAGGGGCCTGGACCATTGCCAGCGCTGGAGGAAGTAGGTGTAACGCTGATATTTTGAATACAATCTTTGTAATCTGCAAGAGTGTCGTAAAACTTTCCTTCAAACGCTGCTCGGTCTTCAGTGTCAGTAAGAGTGGGGTTAGATGATATTAAATCTTCAATTTGGTCCTGAACATTTGTATGATTAGCAAAACTTTCATGAAGGGTGTCTACCCTTGTTTCGAGTTCAGATACTCGCTTAACCGTGGCAAAATGACCTGTAATCCAATCAGATAATCTATTCAATTGAGCCACGTAAGAGTTACGTTTTTTAATTAAATCAGCAAATTGTTTTGCAGCCATTATTACAAAAACAATACAATGTTATATGAAAATATACTAGTGATAATCTAAAGAGAAACAATAATAAATGTATATGATACAACACTGAACTATTTTTCTACTAATTTATAGAGCGATGAAAGTTCAATAACCTATTCAAATTAAAAATCAATAAACACTTTAATCACCAAATAAATATTAAATAAATTGTCGCAAGTATTATAAAAAAATGTCAATAAACCTTTCCTAATTAGACTCACAATATTTACTGATATCGGTAAAAACAGAATACCAAAACATCATACGAAAATCAATAATTTTTAAATTTGAAATAGTAAACACATGTACCTGCTTTAATGTTAGTAAAAACGTGAATTTGTAAAAAACTTCTTACTGAATATCCGTGAAACTTGAAAGAGTTGCTATGCTGAATGAGAGGGAGCTGGCTATATGCATGAACCAGCGCTGTAGAGAAAGATGCTAAAAGCTTACTCCTTTTAAATAAATGAAGACGAGTTGGACTTTTGGCGCTGTTGCCACGTCGCTGCAACTTCTTGTAGATAGGGAAATGAGTTGGTTTTTCGTGGAAACCAAAAATTCTTCTTAACACTATAACGATACTTATACGAAAGTTTTGTTTCGCGCACTGTTTTAACGGTACGGCACAAGTTAACGGCGAAAAAACGAGAACACTTGAGAGAAACCAATCACGTGATGACCGGAAAGTTCGAGAAAGCACTAGAAAAATGAAACTTCACATCCGTAGGATCATATCCTTGGCTCGATGGACCATGTCGGGGAGCGAAGACGGGTAGTAAGCTAAGTGGACTGTATTATTTTTTGGTAAGGTGGTTGTTGACGTTTAAGTGCACTATCCTGTCTCCGCTGACCACGAAAGGTTGAACAATACCAATAAAAAGTCAGTTTGTTTTCAACTGATCTTTAATGATACCACTTAGAAAGTAGAAAGACCATATAAGACAAAATAAATAAATATGTGAAAAATTATCCACAAAAATTGTTCTTGCCAATATTTGGCAACACTGTGATTTTGGCGATTAACATGAAATAATTATCACACTAAAATAAAAAATATATCATAAACCTGATGAACGTTTTAATACAGAGCAGGGAGAATTAACAACGTGCGAGTGATGCAATTGTGATTGGATGTAGAGCGACTAAAAACTGAACTTAACACTAAATTTGAACATCGGGTGGTCACAGCGTGTAGATACACATACATTCGGTGTGCTACCGACGAAAGTTACTACTGTTCTCGTTTAAAATGAAATCGCGCGCGCAGAGATTTGTTACTGCTAGACACCCAGCGACATCTACGCCAATACATATGTACAGGGTGTCTCGAAATATATAATTAGACTAGTTGGAATTAGTGTAAATTCCAACAATAACCATTGCAGATGCACCTGAAACGGTGCAGTAAGCAGAATAGACTCTAAGCGCAATGCTTCGCTGTGTCTTCATAAGTCTCATTTTATTGACTTCTAAATATGTCTTAAGGGCCCAAATTGGCGCACCATATAAGATTACACTTTGACACACCATCGCCAGAATTCGCCGCTTCGCTGCTGTTGGTCCTCCTATATTTGGTAAAAGACAATTTAGAGCCTTTATTGTTTTCTCAGCCTTCAGACAGGTTTCTCGGATGTGGTTTGTCATATTTAGCCTTCGGTCTAGGTGGAATCCCAAATATTTGACTGTTCCCTGGGGTTTTATTTCTTGGCTCTGCATTTTAAATTTTATCGCATCGGTCTTTCTTTTGTAGCTAAGAAGAATAGCTTCGGTTTTTTCAGGAGCAATCTCTAGATGATGTTGAGTCATCCACTGAAATACAAGATCAAGAGTATGGTTTGCCTTATCAATCATTTGGTTGGAGGCCCGAGAAGCTACGAATACCGCTAGATCGTCGGCATATCACAATATTACTACTCCATTTGGCGTTGGAAGGTTCATCACTTCGTTATATAGAATATTCCACATACTAGGGCCGAGAACCGAGCCCTGTGGAAAACCACCAAAACTTGTCTTTTAAGGTCCCTCTTCAGGATAATTACTCTTTCATCCATGTAGGAATTTGAAATGTTCTTAAGGTATGCACTCACCCCTATTCTGTTAAGCTGGTCGCTGATGACTGTCCAGGATGCGGTGTTATACGCATTTTTAACATCCACCAAGATTAATGCACAATGTTTTCCTTTGTTTGCTGCTACCATGTCTTGAATCTTTTCCATTGCATGTGAAGTAGACCGTCCTTTACGGAATCCAAATTGGTTTTCGTGGAAGCCATTAATTTTGTTTTGCAATTCCGCAATCAACCGGGTATTTAAGAGTCTTTCGTAGACTTTTCCAATTTCATCTATTAAGCAAATTGGGCGATATTTTGCAGGGTCGTCAGGTGACTTTCTTGGTTTCTCGATAAGCGATAGCTTGGTTATTTTCCTACTACTTGTTGTCTGGTTAATTGTGGAAGTCGAGGAGATCATGATACTGTTAGATTTTGTCGAATGTCTAGTGAATTACACTATCCACACAAACCTGAATGAAATGAACTATCAAAAAACAGAAGAAATAGGTGGATACTAGAGATCAAAAGAAAATATCTGACAGAAGCTAAGCTGAAGTACAGCAGAGTGTGTGAGACACATTTTTTGAAAGGTAAAAAGGTAGATTTTTAATATTCATTTGTTATGAATATGTTTATTAACTTCAGGAAAGCCGGCTGAATTGATTGATGACAAAAATCCTGATTGGGTTCCTTAATTGTCAATGGGCTATCGAAATGAACACATTATCAAGAAACGGCTAGATATGAGGGATGCGAGACATGAGAGCCGTGAAAAGAAGAGAAGCCGTTGATTAAGATATCCTTGAAGCTGAGGTAAGAGAATTGTATGAGTTTTTAATCCAATGTGTTTGCCAGTTACGTACTTTATTGTTGATACCTATATGTAAATCATCTGATAGAGAGATAGCAGTGCATGGGTCAGATCAGAAAATGCAAAACAAAACACAAACAAATATGACAGCAGAAGATTTTTAACTATGATGATAATCTCTTTAGAGTCAACCAAGAAAGTTGAATCCAGATTGGACAATTTTTAAATGGGAATAAACTTTTTAAAAGATAATGACATCAAAATAAAGTATTATACAGGACTTATCAGTTTTATAAAATTCGAGAGAGTTGTGAAGTTATTGAAACCCCATATTATTGTTCATCATAATACAAGTTTGCATGTATTTGAGCATATTTTATTGACATTAATGAAGATCCGGCTTAATTTGGACTTCAAAGATTTAGCATATCGTTTTGGAGTGAGTCCAACAACAGCTTCAACATATTTAAAATAAACAGTTTTAAGGATTAGAACTAACTTTTCCGCATGTGTGGCCCTGAACAATATTCTATCATGAAATTGTTACTTGTATACACTTCGGGGGATGTATCGTGCTAACAAACCGAAATTTCTCGAAAAATAACCAAAAATTCAGTATATCTGGATTCATAGAACCCCCTGTACTCGCTCTAGTCAACTGAAAATCAATGGAGTACATCTGTGAAACACCTTGAACAATATTCCATCATAAAATTGATCAATCGTTTACTCTCTGGAGGCTGTATCGTGGTAACAAACTGAGAATTCTCCAAAAATTACGAAAATTTGGTACTTCAAGTACCATAGCACCTGTTGTACCGGCTTAACTGAGTTGAATATCAATAGGGTTCATCTTTGAGATGCTCTGAATAATATCCGATCATAAAATTGGTCACTTGTATGTACTCCGGAGGCTTTATCGTGCTAACAAACTGAAACTTCTCCAAAAATGACAAAAATATCGTACTTAAAGTACTGTAGCACCTGTTGTATTGGCTCCGGTGAGATGAAAATCAATATGATTCATCAGTGAGATGCCCTAAATAATATTCAATCATAAAATTGGTGACTTGTTGAACTCCGGAGGCTGTATCGTGCTAACAAACTGAAATTTCTCAAAAAAATACAAAATGTCGTACTTCAAGTACCATAGCACACGTGGTACTGGCTCTGGTGAACTGAAAATCAATAGGGATCATCTGTGACATGTCCTTAACAATATTCAATCATAAAACTGCTGACTTATTGCACTCGGAGGCTGTATCGTGCTAACAAGACATGTACGGAAAAGTGGCCGACGACAACGACGGCAACAACGACAACATACACACAGGATTTTTTTTCTAAAAACAGTTTTTTCGTGTTGTTGTTGACGGAAAATGTTGTTGACGTTGTGTGACAAAATATCAGTTATAATTGACTGCTTCTAGATATATACAGAGAAGCCATCAAATTCATTGGAAGCTGCTTAGAGTTGGTCCAATTACAAACATCACCACACTGTAAAATACCTTATAGGAATAACACCAGCAGGAACTGTTAATTTTATTAGTGAAGCATGGGAAGGCCGAGCATCAGACAAAAATATTAATCAAAATTCTTGGACAACATCATTAGAGGTAAGTTACATAATGATGTATGGGACTATATTCATGACTTTTATTTAATTTTAGGTGACGTAATACTAGCAGATCGAGGATTTTTAATAAGTGAATATGTAAGGCTACTACACACAGAATTGCATATGCCAGCTTTTACTAAAGGCAAAAAACAGTTACATCCAAGAGAATTCTTTCTGATATGCCAATTTCTCTTTTGTCCTGTGGTGAGGATGACCCCATTTTTTTTAAAATTGTGGTAGTGTGTTGTGCGTTAATTAATATTTGTTCACCGATAATACCCCCCCCCCAATAGTACATACAATTCTGTATTTCATAAAGGAATTGTATCAACAGCCTTCTGATAGACATTGAAAATAGTAATTCAATAAATATATTTAAAAATAGAGTCAAAAATTACTTTTTGATAATTAAATGTATATTTATCCAGTTTATTGTAGGTTTTTAATATTGTTTTATATAGATGTATTGTGAAGTGGTTTATGTATTTTATTATACCTGACAATGTACTATATTTTTCATTAAATAAAGAGAAACAAGTTTTTTATTTGGATCATTCTAGAAAAAAAATAATTCACAAATTAAATTATTTCTCATTTATTCTCACGGCACTAATAAAATTACATTATAAAACCTTTACAAGTTATATGAAATCTGAAAATTTGTTTTCAGGTAGAATTCAAACTAATCTAAAAAATGTATTTAAATAAACAACACAAATGTCGAATGAACAAACTCTCTGCAACTGGAATAATCGGTTAGACGAATGTGTTTGACGTATTGCACCTCATGAGTATAGCGGACCTTGAAATTAGAGGCTGTGATGCGACCTTTTTTTGTTGAAACTATTCACTTGACTTGTTCTGTTTTTTGTGCCCAACATTTTTTTACTTGTCTGATCATTCAGTTGCTCTTCAGCCTGATGTCCTAGTTGACACAAGTCAGATACGTGGAGCAATTCATTTTCCTCTTTGTAGGTATCATAGGATTGAAGAAATTTTTTGTAGCTCATTTGAAATGGAAGTGGCTCTATTATTCTCATAATAGCTGCATCATCTCCTTTATCCTGCATATCTTGCATATCTTGAAGAAACTCAATTAGCTCTTTCCCTTCAAGTCTAGGGACAGTACGTCTCGAGCTATGGCTTGCTGTGAGAGATCCTTCAGTTCTTGATTTTTTAACTCCCTTTCACTCAATTTCGCTATTGGAACATTTGAAATCGATGGTACAATCCACTTTGAATTCATGTCAGTTGGAGAGAAATTTCTAGATGCTTGGTACATGTATCCCAAATCATATAATAATGCACCGGCGTGACTACATACTTCAAATAGGCCAGCCATACAGGTACAATGTGCAGATATTATGGAACCATCTGGCTGACAAATTATCCATACCTTGAATCTCAATTCTAAAAAAATCTTATCTTCTAAAGCACAACTGAATATTTTATTTTGGAAAGCACTTCTATTACTTATGTGGTAGCACAGCACAACTTATTTTTCAATTACCTGGCCAAACACAACAATATTTTCGCCAATTCTTCGAGCTGTGCAATTTTGGACAAATCCAGTTTGAAAATATTTGTATGCTAACAAACTCTTGTAAGCTTTCATTTGTTTATTGGTGTAAAACCTGTGTGTCAGGACCAAATACGACACTATGTGGAAATCAGTCACTGGTGGAAAGTTGACTTCTTGAGTTTCTTCAATAGGAGCAGGGTTATTTATGAGTGTGTAAGGATCAATACCCTGAATAACTCTTATGTTTTCCTTCTATCTTATGGCCATTTCCTTACATTTACTCTCTATCATTAGATAATCACTTTTATCGGAACAAGCCATTATTTAAACTTTAAACACATATGGTAAAAGAAAAACTGTTAACACAACTATACACCAATGCAAAACGCAGGTAAATGATCTTTTGTGTGCCTACCATCGGCCATTTTGTATGACGTATGGTCACATGTTCTGGATAACTTTATGGGTTATGGTAACCATTTACCCTTAGGGTGCAGGCACATGAGGAAAATTGAAGTATCGGAATACAACAAACGTAATACAAACAGCCAAGTGGGGTGAAGTTGACCAAAAGCACTTTTTTAATTTTTTTAGCTCGTAATATTTTTTTTGGTGATTTTTCATGTACTCTAATTAAAGTGGACTCCTATACCCATAGTATACTTGTATAGACAAAAATATAGCAAAATTTTAAACATGTCTTTGCTAGGGACAAATCACAAAGTCGGTCAAGGTCACCCCATTTTACGGTATCTCATTTTCATTCCGTAGATTTCTAGCTTCAATGGTCACGTGAGGTTAAGAATAAGTCAAAATTAATTTTTCACAGCAAAATAGAAAAATATATTTGTACATTATTGGAATTGTAAATAAATAATTAAGCTTTGATTACATATTTTTTCTATGATTGAAAATGTATTTGATTATTCCTTTCCATTCTGAGTGTGTCTTACGACCTCCATGTGAACATACGAATGGGGAAATTTCCGAATAAAATTCCGAATAGCGAATCAAGGCAACAGACCCTTTCATAACAATTTTTGTTGTGCGCATGCGTGCAGTTCAGCCATCTTTTTAGCACTGTTTTGTAAATAAGCATGTTAAAGTACCTGTTTGCAAATAGGTAAAATCAACTAACATTAAACAAATAATACTTATTAAGAAGAAAGTAAGAGAAAATTAAAATACTAAGTGTCTTAATTTAAAAATAAATTTTTCAAGTCGTCTTATATTATCTGTACGAAAAGGAAAAATAAAACGGTGTTGTTATGGAGTGTGTATATAATTTTCTAGATCTTCCTAAACCTTGAAATATTTAGATGTATAACTACGACAACACGTCAATACCGAAAGGTTAAATAAAGTTAGGACAAAGTAAAATATGTTGTTCTTTTCTGTTTCTAGGCGTTACATAATTATAAGAACGAGAATTGTTGGTTCAAACTGCATTTTTTGCTGAATAAATTAGGCATTTCTCTTTTGAATATACCGACCAGTTTACCAGGTGGTCGCAATATCATTCTAAGAATTGTACAACATTTGTTTATTATACAGACAGTGGCGGATTCAGACACTATTAAAAACGTACAAAAACCGAACGAAATTACCTATATTTGAAGCGTTCTAATTGCTGAACCCAGAAATATTTTTCACGAAGTAATAAATTAATTTTTTCTACAATATCTACTTAAGGTTTAAAGTTAAAGTGAGTAGTTTCAAAGTAAGGCCTTTCACTGCGACCCAGATGTGTCTATTGTGGGTTAGAAAATCTTACCTCTCCTTCTAAGTATTTTGTAGTATTTACAGAATGCCTATTATATAAATCATAATATTATCGATACAAAGTTGGCAAGGAAAATAAAACTTCTGTTTCAAATTCAGAGGATCGGCGAGTTCTGTTGGGATGAATGAAATAAGCATAATATATATTTTTTGCCATTCTCATTGTTCGGTATGCAATTTATGTCCCATAATGGTAATTGATAGTAAACTTTTGTTTTGAAAATGGTCGATTAGCGCTGGTTTTCTGTGGCAAAACTGCTAAAATGACTTATTCAGTAGATGTGATTGATACAACAGATTTTTTTACATATTTAAGTAATGTTACTGCTATGAATAAAACTGTTTCTAAATAATTCCACTCTATATAGGCATTGGCAAATTATGAAAATTCTAATAAAATTACAATTATCAATATATTAGAATTTCAATTTTTTCAATAAATAGTGGAATTATTTAGAAGCAGTCAGTTTCATTTATAATAGTAACATGAGTAGATTGCACAAAGTAAGGGTCCAGACAGTAAGTTCAATTTTAACTGTCCACTACATAAGTTGAATAATTTTCCTAATTTCTTTTTCAACCGAGCTCATTTCAATAATTATATTAACTGATATCTTAAAAGTCGATACTTCTACTTCTTTTGAAAAATTATGCAGTGCATTTGTTGTAAAAGAATTGGTTAATGTAATAAGATAAATGGTTTCAATTACTTAACTATTTTTCACTTTCTGGGGAAATTTTGCTGGAGAACGTACCAAATACAATTACGTATACAAAGTAAGTGAAATTTAGTACAATAAGTGAATGCAATATAACCGCTCACATTTACGCAGCATTTCAACTTTTAATAGGTAATTATAGATCGATAGTGGTGACTAAGTAAACAATATTTGATCTTGTGGTTAGTGAGACAACTTAATTTCTGTGATTGATTCCTAGGTATTACTAACCTTCTGCTACTAACGTGGATTTATGTGACTTAGATACTAACGTCGGACTCACAGTCCGCATATCTATTTTCATTGAAAACAGACAAAAACCATGCATAACTGAATCAGACATGGGGAAAATATATCAACACATTCAATGTTAGTATATTTACCAATTTTGTAGGTATATTTATGAAATCAAAAGGTCCAGAAAATTTTTAATCAGAAACAAAGCTTAAAATCATTTTAAATTCTAAAAGTCACATAAATAGAGAACATACAAAACAGATAAAACATAACATTTTCAAAAGCAAACTCAGAATTTCTAACACAAACGTGAACGACCGACATTTGAAAAACGACTAACCTAATCTTAAAAATTACTAAAATCGTAAATCCTAGTCATTCTCACTAGCCAAGCACTCACTACACATGTAGTTGGCATGTTCCAAACAAATAGGTTTTTCACAGTATGCACAGCTAAACCTTGTAGGTCTATTTTTTTTCTGTCACATTGAAAGCACCGTCGTTTGATGTTTTCGGTTTGTGGTTCGGGTGACTCTTCCTGCTGTGGTAAACGTAAAATTTCTCCAGGGCGCAGTCTAATGGTACCGAATTGTTTCAGGGCTCTTTTTAGTTTTATATAACCAGGCTACTAAATAGGATACCCAATTACTACTTAACATTCTCATTCAATAAATTTAAGAATACGGTTGAAATGGATTTAATTAATGGCAGGTTTGAACTGGACTAATGTTTTTGTTGTTTATTTTTTAACTATTTCAATGGATCTTGTCTTGATGTGCTTGAACTTATTCGTTAATTTACATAGTAGTGTACTTTTTTGTATTTGTATTTTTGTATTTGTAATTCACATAGTTGTGTACATTTGAAAGGTTGAGTGGAAGAGCTGAGCTTGACTAATTGTTACAGATTAGGTAAGCGCTGAACTCTGCCTTTTGACCACGTTTTGTAATGTAATTTTCAGTTGCTGTAAAACTTATGTGGTCAATAAAAGCGTGTTATCATATATTATTATTTAGTCATGGCAGAGACAACACAGTCATAGTTAGTTGGTATATTATCCATGACTTCATGAATCAGTGCCGAAGTTTATATTAGGTTCCATTTCTTTTTTTCAATAAAATCTGGAAATAACTGATAATGAACTTTATCATCATGAGAATGAGTTTGCAAATATGAAATTTGTTCCAGCAATGTGTATCGAATATGTACCGAACAATTTTCTACAGTGCTATTCAAGTCCTCTACCCACCTTACCCCCCCACCCCTTAATATTTTCGAACCCTATGAGACACGGGTATGTTAGATACAACCGCCTCTATCATCTATCCCTCTCTATTGAAAATTTACCTCATAAAATAGCAGTATAGAGTTCAATGTTAGTAGATTTACATTTAACTTCAAATAGGTGCAGTAGAGTTCATCTACCATCCTTATCAAATACAACAAATACAATGGCAACATTTCTAAAACAGTAAGTAATCCCCTTCTTGGTTCAATGGTTCAAAATTACGTTTGTAAAAGGATTTTCTTATGAATCAATTTTTGGTAAATTTCACAGGAATAATTTTTTTCGTATAACTTTCATATCTACACAGATACCAGATTGTGTGTATGGCTTTGAAATGTTGGAAATGGATGATGTAACTTCCATATATAAACAGAATATAAGTTCAATGTCATATGAGCGCTAACCATCTGGCCCTACATACAGTAACAAAACCAATCGTAGTTTCGAAGTTAAGAATAAAGGGATCAAAGATTGTAAGTCTGACTCGTAATTCAACAGTATTATCATTTGTATATTTTGCTATCGATGTTTATTATTATTTTACACTTTATGTTAGTAGACGCTTTTCATTTGAATATTCTAATTTATTTTGAATGGATTACGATTACCACTCGTAAAAACATTTTCGAGGATTTATTAAGAAGTCTCCTTTGATTTGGTACGCAAACATCGACAAATCGTCTAAAAAACATCGATGTTGCGTATCATAGTCATCGATAGTTTTTTTGTATAAAATAAAATACGATTTAAAATGTTAATTTTGTATTAGAATGTTAAACAACGATAGACGTTTTCCAGAAGCAAAGAAATTTATTTATTTAGTGAGAAAATTTGAAAATAACTGTTTTGAAAGCCGTTCCTCTGTCCAGCAGTTTCTTCATTGTAGAAAAAAGTGTTTCGCTATGAACGCCACAATTGGTAAGGCCACATAGCGTACAAACTTCATAGCTTCCTACCTGTGGATTTCAGCTTCTGAACTTATAGTAGATGAAGACGATGAATGTATGTCTATGTATTTCGTCGGAAGAATCAGATTTATATGACATTTATAAAGTTATCATGGTCACATCATCAGAATCGGTTGGGACTATGGGCAACAATTAGTGCTAATTTAGTGCCAAAAGCTGAAATTTGCTGCTGTCATATATTACTAGGAAATAAGTTTTAATTAAGCTGGCAGTGTACACCCTCATACGCCGTAAGAATTCAATATTAGTTCTAAAGCAAAATACAGAAAATTTAGTGCTCAATGGGTGCTGAATTTTTTTTTCCAATTTTTATTATCAAAACTTCTAGTATGACACTCTGAGCATGTTCCTGGGGTGAATACACAGATCTGCATCAGTAATTAATGATTCTAAGGGGTTTGGTATTTAGTGCTCAATTAGGGTTGACCGTAAAATAGCAATAAATTACTTGGAATAATTTTTCAATATTTTTTAATGATCAAAACTGCTAGATTGACACTCTGAGCATGTTCTTGGGAAAAATGCACTTATTTCCATTAGTAATTAATGATTCTATAGTGCTCAATTAGTGCTGTCGATATGTGAAGAGATTTAACGGAACATTTTTTTTCCAATTATTATTTTCAAAACTTCTAGTATGACACTCTGAACATGTTCCTGTACAGATTTGTATCAATAATTATATGGGTTTTGGTATTTAGTGCTCAATTAGTGCTGACCGAAAAATAGCAATAATTTACTTTGAACCATTTTTCAATATTTTTTAATGATCAATTCTGCTAGATTGGCACTTTGAGCTTGTTCCTGGGGTAAATACACGTATTTACATTAGTAATGGATGATTCTATGGTATTAGGTATTTAGGGCACAATTAGAGCTGGCGATATGTGATAAGGGATTTAACCGAAAAAATGAGTCCATAACAGAGTAGAAATTTATTAAAAGATATTATATTATATATTGGTCCAAGTAAGATCCGGGGGTGAATACACAGATCTGCATTACTAATTAATAGTTTTACGGGGTTTGGGGTTTAGTATTGTATTGTGGTTTGTAGTAACATTTTTATATTTGTAGTAGGAATTGTAATGCCCGAAAAATAAAATCGTTAACTGAACCATTAACACATCATCAGATATATTGTAGTACAATTTTAAATTTTGTAGTAACATTATGATGATATGTTAATGGTTTAATTGACGATTTTATTATTCGGTCATCACAATTTCTACTATAAAAACAAAAATGTCACTACAATTAATTATCCACATCGTTTGTACTAAGTGTGAGATTATGTTTTCATCGGTTTCAATTATTTCAAGTTTTCAGGGACGAATATTCATACTACAAAATTTAAAAGTGTACTACAATATACTTAAAACGATTTTATATGTATTAATTTTCGTTTTTATCTGATGACGTGATAATGGTATAATATTGACGATTTTAATTTTTGGCATTACAATTTCTACTATAAATATAAAAATGTAACTACAAATAATATCTACATCGTTTGTGTTATGTGTGAGCTTAAAATGTGACTTTTCGATTAAATCAGGTTCCAGGTTAATACAGCTTCAAAAGGTGCCTGAGTTTAGCGATTTCATATTTTCTAACACATATATTGATAAACTCACTCTCCAATTAATAATAACGGTTAGAATTTTTACCCACCCATTTTTCCCTCTAAAGGGCTTTTTAATGTGAGAGGGTGCTGGCTTCAGCTCAAGCCATCATCCCCACCTTTACGAAATCCGATTTTAACATCATAAATTTAAACTTTGAAATTAGGACTAATTTGTACCCAAAAGTGTTTTTTCATTATTATCTCATTTTATTTATAAAGGATGATAATAAATTAAACCACGTGTTTTAATAATTTCCAAGTAAATCGTTAAAATATTTGAAACTATCAATAGTAATTAAATATTATTCATTTTCGAATATAGGACTAATTTGTACCCAAAAGTGTTTTTTCATTATTATATCATTTTGTTTATATGATAATAAATTAAACCACGTGTTTTATTAATTTTCAAGTCAATCGTTAAAATATTTAAGATTATCAAAAGTAATTAAATATTATTTATTTTCGAACATAGGACTAATTTATACCCACAAAATCAGAATTTGATCCACACAGTTTTTCCTGAACAATGCTTTTTAATGTAGAGCGTCTTCTTCAACTCACAGCTGTCATCCTGATGAAAGTTCAAAATGGGCCGAAATCTAGATAAAGTTTTGAATGAAATGTGTTTCATGAAACATGGTCAATTGGCCATCTGCTTACTTCCCAGACGTTTTGATATTATTTATTGTTTTACCTCTAATAATAAAAATATATTTATATAATTACAATTAGAAATTCATATTTTTAGTTATAGATAACATACTCTTATTTTCAGTGAAGTTTTTTGTGATACCTTTGACAAGACAAAAAACTTATTTTCTTTCCCTAGTGCAGGTGCGAAATAAGACGCAAATAATTCAAAGCAGTTAGAACATAAGAATGGCATCATACTCTGATATTATCACTTTTTGTGACTGCTTGGCGGCTTAGTAAATATGTGCCTTATATCGTATGACGGCGGGCTTTCCTTGTTTCTGATTGGATTTTTTTGTTACACTATAGCAAAAACCGAAAGGAGCCAGACCGTATATTTTTTGTTTTTAGATGACACGCGTCTTTGATTTACCGCTCCTATTTCTGATGGGTCCTATTTTCTAATAATAAATTTAAGTTCAGGATTTAAAAATAACAATCCCAATGGTATCAGTTAAAATAACGTGTATGAATTAGTCGGAGTTTGCATTATGAGATACATGCTACATCGTATATTAAAATCTAATGTTGGCCATTACAAAACAGTGTTACAGTCGAATGGCAAATAATACAATGTACGAATCCGACGACTTAAAAAGTGGAGACCGTAATCACACCTTTATCCTTCCTTCCATTGAAATGGATATAGAATCATGAGAGAAATATATTCAGAAAGAAAATAAAACTATACAGTATATTTGATATGGATGACCTTTCTCGTTTAATATACTTTTTAATATGTATGTACTATCCTTCTATTTCTGATATTACAGGGCATCCCACTATCGGAAATCGGAATGCTCCTTTTAAGGGATAAACTACGAATTTAAAATAATTTCGATAATGACTTACTATTGGTTATATCAAACTTATTAGTTTTGAAAAGAATACCATATACTTATAATTTAATTAAAATTACTACTCAAATTGTAATTCCCTTAACCCGAAGGTACTGCAGTAATTAATTTAAGTTTTATTTAGAATTTAGTATAATTTTGAAGATGTACTCAGCTGTGGTGTCAAAATTCATAGGTCACGATGTCTGTGTATTTACTCCTGAGCAGAACATGCTCAGAGTTTCATACTAGAAGTTTCGATAACAAAAATTGAAAAAAAAATCCGTTAAATCTCTTATCACATATCGCCAGCACTAATTGAGCACTAAATACCTAACACCATAGAATCATTAAGTATTAATGTAAATAAATGCATTTACCCCAGGAACATGCTCAGAGTATCGATCTAGAAGTTTTGATCATTAAAAAATATTGAAAAATTTTTCCAAGTAAATTATAATTATTTCACGATCAGCACTAATTGAGCACTGAATACCAAACCCCTTAGAATCATTAATTGCCGATGCAGATCTGTCTATTCACCGCAGGAACATGCTCAGAGTGTCATACTAGAAGTTTTCATAATAAAAATAGAAAAATTTTTTTTTCGTTGAGTTGCTTATCACATATCGCCAGCAGTCATTGAGCACTAAATTTTCTGTATTTTGCTTTAGAACTAATATTGAAGTATTACGGCGTATGAGGGTGTACATTGCTAGCGTAATTAAAAGTTTGCAGAGTTCTCATTTTCTAATAATATATGAGAGCATCAAATTTCAGCTTTTGGCACTAAATTAACACTAAATGAGCACTAACTGTTGCCCTTATTCCCAACCGATTCTGCTGATGTGACCATGCTAGCTTTATAGATGTATTTATTTGTGCTTTCATTGGCGACTTTAGCGAATCAGTTTAAGTATATCACTACATTATTTTTGGCCAATGGATCTTTGAAGTGCAATAACTTGAACCTTGAGTCCAATGCAATAGTCAGTTATCATGCTGGACGCATCACAACGACTGAGCGGAATTTTGGTAATTGCAGAAGCCAACTGGACAAATCTATATAACATGATATCTAGAATTAATTTCTTAGCATTACCTTCTGTACACCCGGATTCGATCTGTAATTTTCGTAATTCGTTACTAGCATTCAGACTTTTTTTTATGAATTTCACAAAATCTGGACATTTATAGTATATTAAGTATTAAGAACAGTAAGCGTTGTTTACCGGTCGACAGCAATGTTTGATGGAGACCGGTGATGCGCATACCATTTTTTGCGCGATCGTATTGAAATAAGTTTCAAATAAAATAATTTAAATTTCTTCGAAATGAACGAAAAGTGATAAGTGACATTTATACTTCTCGATCAGTTTAAAATATATTTGAATTTTGGTATGAAGTAGGCAGTTGCCAACTTGTCAATGATATAATTTAATAATTGTTGGGCAGTTGCTAAGTGTTTCGAATATATTATTTATCAACAAACAAATGCATTTACTGTGAAACTTAAGATTACATTTTAAAGTGAGAGTGATACTGAAGTTGAAAAAGCGTGGCAAATAGGATGTGAAGCAATAATCCCAGAAAAATCCAGGAATCGCTATGAAAAAGTCTACATAATGTTTGAGAATTGGTGTGAGGAGAAGAATGGTGCCAGTATTAATGAAAAAGTGTTGTTGGCATATTTTGTTCGACAAAATGAGAGATTAAAATCGCCTGGTAGTCTTTGGACAGAATATTCTATGTTGAAAACTACTATTCTCTTTAAAGGTGCTATCGATATTTCAACATATCATACTTTGATTGTCTATCTAAAGAGAAAAAAACAGACCTAAGAAAGCTGATCTGTTTACCAAAAAGCAGATTAAAAGCTTATTAAGTGGAGCTCTCGATGACCCATTTCTAATCCTTAAGCTATCTATTTTATATTATTAGAATTATGACAACAAAAATTAAATAAATTTGTAATTTTAGGTAGGATTGATGTTGGGAAAAGCTGGCGCATGCAGAAGGGAGGAATTGTACGACATGACGATAGATAATATAGAAGATCATCAAGAATATATAATTATTAAGATTCCAAATACGAATAATAATGTACAATGGACTTTACCCCTAACCAAAAAGGTAGATGATGAAATCCACTACTTCGAAATATTTAAAAAAATATGTTTCACTCTCACCACCTCATGCCAAATATAAAAATTTATTCTTAAATTATCGTAACGCAAAATACACTACACAGGTAGTAGGAAAAGGGACGATTGGAAGTTGGCCAACAAAAATTGCTAAATATTTGTAATAAGAGAGCCTTGATAGTTATACTGATCATTCTTTTAGAAGGACCTCGGCGACACTGTTGGCCAATAAAGGTGTAGATATCTTAGGTCTAAAGAGACATGGGGGGTGGAGATCTTCCACAGTAGCAGAGCTATGTGGAAGATTCTCTGGAAAATAAAATTGAATTTGCAGAGAAAATTTTACACGCTGATGCCTCGTCAGTTTCTCATTCAGTTACGCTGAGTAATACGAATATGAATACCCTCTATACCAACATGGCAGGTGCAAGCAGTGTTTAAATTAGCCAATGTACCAATTGTACATTTAATTTTAATGTTTCAAATTAATTTTTTTGATCTTTTTGTCCTTTTTGTGAAATTCTTTTTATGCTAATTTACTACTTTTTATATTGTTCTGTTCGGTTCTGTTCATTAAAAAATATAAATCTTATTTTTTTGTTACTTATGTGTAATGAATGAAGTAATATATTATTTAGGATCACTTAAATGTATGTAGGGCTCAGACGTCGGTAAGTAATTTGCTTACCGAAGTCTGAACGGTAAGTAAATCACTTACCGACGCGACGTGTTGGACTTAGAAACCAGTAAACACAACCTACCGTCCTGACAACCGATGCTGTAAATAAACAAAAAAGATCGTTCTCGCAAAAAGGTCTATTTATAAACTTGCAGTTGCCGTCGCCATTACCGTTCCCTCTTCCGTTGTTGTTTGACATTGCAATTGCCGTTGATAGTGTCAATTTTTAATCCTGACGTTTGATGTTCGCCGCCGTTGTCTTCAAGGTAGATAATCTTTATTCCTCCTTCTACTTCTACAATTATTTCTTGAGAGTCATTTTCATGAAGAATATCATTGCCATCCATATCGAAATCCATTCTTCACAAAGCACAAATCAACAAAAATAAATCTTAATCAACGTGACTCAGCTACACAACTTTCAATAAGATATATTTAATGTTATGTTAAAACCACTAAACCCGATTCTTGTCAAACGACCAGGCTTTTGATTGGTCAATGTGCGAAGGGCACGAACAGCGAAATGCAAAGCATAAAAATTTCGTTATGTCTGAACATCAGGGAACGTCACACTCAACGGAGAACGGTAACAGCAACGGAGAATATAAATGCGCAAATGTGAAAGTAGCTTTTTAACTTTCAACGGAAACGGTCACTGCGAGTGGAAATGGCAACTGCAAGTTTAAAAATCTGCCTTTACTGAATAATGCTAAAATTCTTTCACTTTCTTACAAGGTCACAAGGCGGTCGTCACAAGCGAAAGATGACGAGCGGGCGATTTATTGTCTAATGTCAATAAAGTCCGTTTGTAATTATCAATGATTAATTACAAGTTTTAGTACTTTTTTGGGATCATAAATTTAGGACACTAAACATTGAAACCATAAAATCTAATGTATGCAACTGTTTAATATCGTGGCATGTTTTTTTGTATAACGGCTGTAAACGAAGGACCAGCTCAAAGAGAGCAATAAATAAATGGCTGTGTGGATGAAGGAACTGTTATGTGAATGATTATACATAAATTCGTGACGAAAATCCAATACTTTCTATAAAAATTTTATTTATTCGTTTACCGTGACATATATATATATATATATATATTTTTCATGACGTTCTGTCTCTATTGACATTACATAACAACTTTCTTTTTATTTTTTCACAACTCGCTTGCCAACACAATCGACAGTCGATAAAAAAGTTTTCTTTAACAATAAATACAGATTGACAGCACTCGGCTGACACAATTGCCTTTTCATAATATAACAAAAAATATAGAACAAATATAAACTTAACATGTCGCCCGCCTTGAAAATCCCACTTTTCAATGAAGATAAGTATGATAGAGGATTGCGGCACAACAAAACAGTACATATATACATTTCGATTAATATATATATTTTTGGAAATCAGTTCTCGATTGGTAGCGCGCAAACTTTAGAAATGTTTCTTTTCAAAATATTACCATTTGCCATTCAAACCGAGACTACGCGCACCACATTGTCAGTACCATAATGTAATTCCACAACACGAGCGAGAGGCCATTTTAAAGAAGGTAAGTTATCTTCAATTAGAACGACCATGGATCCAACTTTTAAAACGGGTTCAACATCAAGCTTCCATTTGGAGCGAGTCTGCAGCTGGCTCAAATAGTCCTTCGACCATCGGTCCCAAAATTGTTGCTTGAGTTGTTGTAGTCGATAGTATCGATCCGCTCTGGAAATTTTAGCTTCTTTGAGGTCTCCCTCTGGTAAACTTGCTAATGAGTCGCCAATAAGGAAATGAGAAGGAGTCAAGGGTAGGAAATCGGTAGGGTCATCGGATAAAGGGCTCAAAGGACGTGAGTTCAAGCAAGACTCAATCTCCACCAGTAGCGTGTACATTTCCTCGTAAGTTAAATGTGATTCACCGAGTACGCGTTTAAGATGGAATTTTGTGGACTTAACCGCAGCTTCCCACAAGCCACCCATATGAGCTGATCTGGCTGGATTAAAATGCCAATTTATTCTGTCACGTACCAAAAAATTTAAAACTGAATCATTATGTTTTTTATCATTAAGAATATCATAAAGCTTTCTAAAATAATTGTTAGCTCCTACGAAATTCAACCCATTATCGGAGTAAATATCACTAGGTTCTCCACGTCGAGAACAAAATCGTTTTAAAGCATTTAAAAAACTATGTGTTGTTAAATCTTTAACTAACTCTATGTGAATTGCGCGAGTAGCGGAACAAATAAATATACAAATAAAAAGATTTAACTAATTTGCTTCTTCTTAACGTGCCTTCTTTAACTAAAATAGGACCGGTGTAATCAATACCGCAATTTGAAAATGGCCGACTTGGATTTATTCTTGAACTAGGCAAGTCACCCATAATAAATTTACAAGGTTTTGGATGGGCTCTATAACATCTAATACAAGATTTTACTATACGTTTTACTGCATTTTTTCCATTAAGTGGCCAGAAATTTAAACGGATAATAGATAATAAATTTTGAGTTCCTGCGTGAAGATACTTTAAATGTTGATCTAAAATTATTAAATCAGTGAGTTTATGTTTATAGGGTAAAATAATTGGGTGCTGTTGATCAAATGTAATTAAAGATTTCGATAATCGACCACCCACTCTTAAAATATTTTGACTGTCTAAAAACGGTCGTAAGTTTAAAAGTTTACTTTGTTTATTTACGTTTTTTGAATTTGTAAGATCTGCAATTTCTTGTTCAAATATTTCATTTTGAGCTAATTTGATTAATTTGTTTTGTGCTTCACTCAACTCTTGGGTAGTTAACACCTGAGACTTAACGTTATTGTTGAGCTTTTCTTTATTTAAACAACGATTTTTAAAACGTAAAATATAAGCTGTTACGTTTAATAATTTATAAAAATTTGAATATTTTTGAAAAATGTCAAATTCGGTTTTTTGTTCTTGAATAATTAATGAAATTGGTTGATTTTTTAATTCGTGTAAATTTTGAACATCATTAAAATTAGATTCACGATCATGTTTGTAAATTAAGTTGCTCTTTAAAAATTCGGGCCCGTTTATTCAAGACTTATGTTCGAGCAAATCTTTAGGACTTAATCCTCGAGAAATTATATCTGCGGCGTTATCCTTTGTGTTTACGTGTTTCCAATTATTCACGTTTGAAATTTCAGTAATTTTTATTACGCGGTTTGCAACAAACGTTTTTAACTTACAAGGTTCAATCTTTAACCATGCGAATACAATCGTCGAATCTGTAAAACACGTTATTTTGTCAATATGAATGTCTAAGGTATTTTTTATTTTAAAAATTAACTCAGCTAATAAAAGAGCACCTAATAGCTCTAAACGTGGTAATGTTAGTTTTTTAAGTGTAGCAACTCGAGACTTTGCTGTAAACAATGTTATTTCTTTTTTGCCATTCACTGTAGATGATAAATATACGCACGCGCTATATGCTTTTTCAGAACTGTCACAGAAACCATATATTTCCAATATTTTTGAGTTTGTTAACAAGACGTGCCTATTAAATTTTATTTCATTTAAATAACCAATTTGTGTGACAAATTCGAGCCATATATTTTTTAGTTCTGCAGGTACATTTTCATCCCAATCTAATTTTAGATGCCAAAGTTGTTGCAAAATTAATTACGCTTTAATTATCGCTGGACTGATCAAACCCAACGGATCAAAAATTTGGGCAATTAACGACAGAATCGAGCGTTTGGTAATACTTTTTTCATTTACATCTAGCTTTAATGAGTATCTTAATACATCCTCATGAGCGTCCCAAATTATTCCCAATGTTTTTAATTGTTTTTCATCTTAAAATAATACAAAATTTTCATCTTGACTGCTGACTGGATTCTTTATATAAGTTAAAACTGATTTGTGCGCCCGTTAATATTTTTGATAACTCATGGTAAATTTCTATAGCTTCTTGTTTAGAATCTACACTGGTTAATAAATCGTCCATGTAAAACATTTTTCAATAATTTGCGATGTTCGTGGATATTCTAATTTATTCTGTAACGCTAACTCTTTTAAACAGCGTGTCGCTTGAAACGGTGCACTTGAGGTGCCATACGTAACCGTGTTAAGTTCATAAATTTAGATAGGTTCATCTGGTTTTTCTCGCCAGATCATTTTCTGAAAACAACATTCGCTTGGATCTATATCTATGTATCTATACATCATTTTTATATCAGCGCTCAAAACATAAGTTCTTGAACGTAATCTGAGCAAAATGGAATATAAATCCTCCTGAATAGCCGGGCCTGCTAAAATAAAATCATTGAATGAAATATTTGTACTTGACCTTGCGCTTGCATCGAAAACAACTCTGCATTTCGTGGTAACTGCCGAGTCTCTCAAAACTGCGGTATGCGGTAAGAAAAATGTTTGTCCTTCTATTGAAGTGTCCGATTCTAATAATCCTTTAAATGTCATGTGTCCCATGTTTACATAGTCTCGCATGAAATTGATATATTGCTATTTTAAACCGTCATTTTTTCCAAGACAAACTTCCAAATTTTTAAAACGATTCAAAGCCATAATTTTTGTATTTCCCAATAAATCATGGCATTCTGGATTAAACGGGTATTTTACGATAAATTTTCCGCGTTCGCCTCGTTTTGTGGTTGCCTTAAAATATTCTTCACAATACTGATCACTTTTTGACAACAAAATTTCAGCATCCAGCTCTTCAATTTGACAAAATTTGGTTAAAGTATCATTTAATTGCTTATTCGATATTTTTGTATTAACGTTACAAACTTGCATTTTATTTGATCCCTTATTTAAATGAAGATTTCCGCTTATGATCCATCCCAAAGATGTTTCTTGTAGTACAGGTTTATTTTCTCCTAATTTTAATTCACCTTCTTTTAATAAGTCAAAGAAAATACCTGCTCCGAGTAATAAATCTATCTTTTTTGGTACGTTAAATTGTTCATCTGCTAGTTCGAGTCCTTTTGGTAACTTTAATAGGGTTTTATCAGAATTAATTAACGGTAATTTTGAAGTAATTTGAGATAAAACCAAAAATTGTAAGTTTAATTCAAAGTCTCCATTTTTTGATTTAATCTTTGCACATGTTCTATAATTTATTTTCGTTTCGATTTGATTTATTCCAGCTAACGGTATATCAATTTTTTGACATTTTAGGCTTAATTTTTCTACTAAGGTTTCACTAATTAAGTTCGATTGACTACCTGAGTCGAGTAACGCAGTACATTTAATCCATTTTTTACTATCGTTTTGAATAAGAACCGTTGCAGTGGATAATAAAACTTGATTCGAATCAATAATCGTGTACGTGTGGGTTGCTTGTATATTTTCTTCGTCGAAATTACCATTTTGTGTATAATTTTTGATCTGATTGATTTATTTCTGATGATATATTCTGGCTTCTTGTCGATATAGTAGGTCTTGAGTGTTGTGACGTTTCATTTTGACCATGAGCGCAGAACGTGCTTATTTGCTGATTGACCCTCGAATCGGCCGATTCTCTTGGCTGCGCATACGCCTGACGCGACGATGGTTGTTGCGAGGCAGCGTTGCCATATTGTGAACGTTGTATCGGGTTTTGAATGTTTAGTTGAAATTGTCTGTAATTATGTACGTGTAATGCGGTGTTATGTTTTAAATCACATTTTTTACATCCTCTGGATAAACAATCTTGTTTAAAATGACCAGATCTTAAACAGTTGGTGCATACTTTGTGTCTATATAATTCCTGATATTTTTCCTTAATATTTGAATTAATAAATTTTGGACATTGATAAATAAAATGATTTTTATTACAAGTTAAACATGTGTTTTCATTTGATGTGTTTATAGGTGATTGAACGTGTCCCACTATCCTTAAGTTTGTGTTTTGTTTTCTGAATGTTGTTTTAATACGTGAAGAAGTGAATTCATTTGAATTATTCTGTTTTAAACTATCCATAGAATGAACGGCTTCTAAAGTGAAGCACTTTTTTGTTAGAAATTCAGTGAATTCTGACATTGTTGGCAAACTTTGATCATTTTGTTTGTTTTCCCATTCCTTTTTCGTTGGGTCATCTAATTTTTGGAAAATTATTGGAATGAATAAAGCATCCCTCATTTTAACAGGTAATTGCAATTTTTCCAATGCAGATAAATGTTGATATAATAAATCTAACAATTTTCTTAACATCGATGAAGATTCTCGTGTAATGTTCGGTAATTCGAACAATAATTGACATACGTGCGTGTTTATAATAGCTCTACGATTTTCATATCGTTTTCTTAATAAGTCGAAGGCAATTGTGTAATTGTTGGCCGTTAAATCCAAATTTTCTATCAGTTTCAATGCGTCATCCTGACAACATGATTTTAAATACATTAATTTTGACACCTCGCTAATATCCTGTTGGTTTTCTACCAAAGCTTCAAACTGATCGCGAAAACTAAACCAGGTTTGATATTTTCCGTAAAATTTGGGCAAATTTAAATCAGGAAGATTGGCAACAACGCTTTTATTTTGTAAATTAGGACTAAAAGTAGTTTTGAAATTGAGACTGTTTTATATTGAAATCATTTAATTGATGAAATTTAGCAATAATATTTTTGATTTAGAAATTTCCATGTAAAATAACGATTCGGTGTCTAACCTATTAGCCTTTTCATTGGAATCTAAAAATTCTTAACGCGTTTGGACCCTATCAAACTCTAAAAAATCGTCTTCGACGCCTTTTAATCGACATTCGATTTGAAATTGGTCAGGGTTTTCTTCATTTTGCGATAAATAATTTGAAAACCGATCTAATCTATCCCTAAAAACCTGTCTTACGTGCGATAATTCTGAAATTTCAACTTCATCAGAGCTAACATCTATGTTACAGTTTTTTTGATTCTTTTGCGGCATTTTTCTTGGCATATGACGAGAATGATAGCTAATTTTTCTTTAGAAACGAGTATCTTAGAAGCGTTTTTAATTTGCGAATTAATGTTTGACAGGAATGTCACTATTACTTGAATTAACTAATAACGATGTAATTATTACTTTTATACTAAAATAAGACGTGCGATTGATTTAAATTATCGATTTAAAATCAATTATTAACGAGAAAACGTACGATACGATACGATAGAGGCTAAGCTGATTTTACACACTTTATAGGAAAGGAATGATTGGCAGGAATTAAAGCGGTTAAATAATTAGAACGAGCTCACCAGCATTATGGTTTCTATATACGTTCCTCCAGGTCCACCAGGTCGCTGTAGTTTCAAATCTGGCTCGAAGCTTCCATGTTTAATATCGTGGCATGACTTTTTGTATAACGGCTGTAAACGAAGGACCAGCTCAAAGAGAGCAATAAATAAATGGCTGTGTGGATGAAGGAACTGTTATGTGAATGATTATACATAAATTCGTGACGAAAATCCAATACTTTCTATAAAAATTTTATTTATTCGTTTACCGTGACATATATATATATATATATATATATATATATATATATTTCATGACGTTCTGTCTCTATTGACATTACATAACAACTTTCTTTTTATTTTTTCACAACTCGCTTGCCAACACAATCGACAGTCGATAAAAAAGTTTTCTTTAACAATAAATACAGGTTGACAGCACTCGGCTGACACAGTTGCCTTTTCATAATATAACAAAAAATATAGAACAAATATAAACTTAACAGCAACACTCAAAGTTTTGATTTATGAAGGATGTGATCATGCACAATGTTGTAGGCGGGAGTTTCTTTTACTTTCAAATGTTGGTTATTTACGTATTTTTATATTCTACCTTCTACAGTTCTAAATATAAATATGGATGTTGAATTTTTATTATTAACAACAGCAGCTGTTAGTAATAATAGTATTAGTACTAAAAACAAGAATACGGAAACCATGGTCAAAAAGGGCGAAAAGGGCTTAGGAAGGAAAGGGAATTCTGAAGATTCCTGAATGGTCAAATCAAACCTGGTTTTACACAGCACTTTTGACATATATTATGATTGACAATTGTTTAAATTGTAAACAAATAGTGTCCATTTTGCTCTTTTGGCGTTCTTCTTATTGTTTTATTAAAATATAAAAACAGTTCTTGTCAGGATTCATTTGAAAATGGACTCAGTTAATATGCCAAGTATTAGCAGAGATCGCCCCTCAAAAAAGAGCTTTGTAATTTTAGGCCTGCTAACGTCTACAGAGAAGCAAAACAACGTGAATTTGTTAACAAACCTCATATGATGAACCAGAGACAAAGGTGACTGCCATTGTGTTTAAAATTGTAAAAACGTTGGATAAGTTATCCAAAATAGCACTTTTTTGTGAAATTAACTTGTGCAAATTTTAGATTTTAGGAGTTGTGAGATGGACTGTGTTCCGAATGATTAAAGAATGTAGAAACACTGAAATAATTGTCTCTTCTAACAATCGCGGAGGTCGTCCAGGAATTGTTGAACACTTCGACAAAAACTTTGAAAAATATAATTCGACACATTGTTCATAGTTTCTTTTTCAAAAATGAAATACCAACATTCAATATAATTTTAAATAAAATAAAAAAATTCCCAGATCTACCATAAATTTCTCGTTCATTTACACAAAGTAATGAAAGAAAGGAATTTTAAGTAAGCCAAAAATGTTTGGATACTTGAAAACAAACAGAAAGAGTACTTTAATAGAAAGCAATGATATTGTAAGATGAAGAAGAAATTACCTGAGATCTTTCAAACAGTACAGGGAAGAACAGAGACCCGTTTATTACCTTGATGAAGCCTGGCTAAATGAAGGTCATACAAATTGCAAAATATAGATAGATACATCTATTGGCGATAAAAGAGATGTCTTTCTCAAAGGATTATCAACAGGTTTGAAAAATCCATTTGGAAAAGAAAAACGTTTAATAATCCTTCAATGAGAGATCTGAGCATGGATGATATTTAAAGAAGTATTGCTAACATTGCCAAGTAAAAAAACTGGAGATTATCATGAGAATATGAATGGTTTGGTATTTGAAAACTGGTTTTCTGACATTCTTAAAAAATTGCCAGGCGGGGCTGAAATTGTAATCTTACCACAGCTATAGGGTAGAAAAGATTCCAACATCTTCAATAAAAAAAGGTATGCAAAAATGGTTACAATCTAAGAATATACAATTTTATATGAATATGGTACGATCTGAACTTATATATATTATAAAACAGCATAAAGATAAGTTTAATTCATATGTTACCGATGAAATTGCACAACAAAATAATAGAATTGTACTAAGGCTGCCACCATATCATTGTGACTTGAACCATGTAGAATTGATTTGCGCTCAGGTAAAAAATCAAGTGGCAACCCAAAATAAAACTATTAAACTAAAAATAGTGAAGGATCTTATAATGCAAGCCTTGTAAAATGTGACAAACAATCACTGGCAAAATTGTGTGGCACATGTCAAAAAAGAAGAAGATGAAATGTTCAAGTTAGATAGGATTGTGGATGATCTTATAGAACCGTTAATCATTTCTTTCTCTGGTGATGACAGTGAGGTAGATTCTGAGTGAATAATTATTTATACTAACTTTATATAAATTTATATTATTTCTTGAGTTAACAAGTAATAAATAATGTAATTAATAGTTCTGATATACTTTAAAATGTTTATTTGTTACAAATAATGCTTAATAAAAAACTATGCAAATAGTTGAATGATTAAACTATTTTTATACTATATCTGATTTCTAAGTACTGAAATTACTGTTTTCAAAATGAGGATTAACTCTAATAGGTTGTCTATTGAAAAATTGGCCCTTTTTCATAACATTTGGAAATTTCCTGTTCTATATAGGTACCTAATCTTGCTATGAAATATTCCAAATAAATCTATGGAAGAAGTAATGACAAATACATTATTCAATTATTCTGCTGAAGTGTATCACATACAGATGATTTTGATGATTTACTTCTAGATCAAAAAATTATTTGTTGTATTTTTAAATCAAATATAAGGTCTTGTACTTGCAATGGAACATGTTCTTATATTTCATATTTAACAAATTATATATTCAGTTGATCTTCATTTCTCAGATAGCTCAATTTTCGAAAAACAAAAACACTTTGATCTCTGAATAATTCAATTTTCGTCTAATGTGGTTCCTTCATTCTGAATTATCTACATTTGATCAGAAACGACTCTGTTTTAAAATCTGTTCCATCAATAAATACAAAACTTCTCATGTACCACCAAATTTGACAACTGTTATCAACCTTCTTACAAATGTAGTCACCGAATTCTTTATAGATTTCATTTTACAATTCGTGGTATATTTTTTTTCGTTTTCAATAATATGCATTCGCCCTTTTACCGTGTATTAGATGAATTATTACTTAGTTTGTGGTTCATTATGTCCAGACTGTATAATTTTAGTATGACTAATATAGTATTTTATGTCATCCCTCATCCCTTCCAATCTAGTAACTTATTTAGTGATCTCTAGTGCTGTTAACAAGTTTCTTAATATGGCCTTCTAATTTAAAAACAGGGTATAGAGACAAGGTGTTATGATGCAGAATCAGTGATACCAATCACAAATAACCCATACCAATTTCTTCGAAACTGCAAAAATAAATAACACTTAGATCACGTGTATTTATATTATCTAGAAAGAACGTTATGTTAATATTATGTGCCCCATATTTTAGCCCTAATTTATAGAAAATGGGACCTGTTCTATAAATATATCACGTCAATTGAAATTGTACAGAAATAGGAGAAGTTATGATGATTTAAAAATTGACAAAAAAATTATACAAAATGTGTATGTATTTGTAATGCGTATTGCCCAGGTAAGCCCAAAGGAGACAGAGTTCGATTAAATTAACTGATTTATTGCTATAAAAAATATTATTTACAATGATAAAAATAAACTAAAATACAATATTCTATATATATATATATATATATATATATATATATATATATATATATATATATATATATATATATATATATATATATATATATATATATATATATATAATATATATATATATATATATATATATATATATATATATATATCACTTTGGTACGTAGTTATATTAAAAATCACGTTCTGACGGTCCGCACTCCTCTGTCGATCGATGTGTACTGACGAACTCAGAGTAGGTAGGTGAAATGATGCGAAATTTCCACTGTGGTATACGGGATTCTCTATGTCCTATAAAATGTTCAGACAGTTGAAGTTGAGAACAGCCGATAGATCAATACTCTTTCGGTTATAGTCTCAAGATGTGAGTATATCGTTTATAGTTAGTCAATCCCTAACTTAACGACTCTCTCGGTTTTATAGGGATGTAGTTATTCTGACGCGTCAATACCACACCTGAATTATACTAACATTTAGAGCGATCGTTTACAGTCGGTCAATACCCGGCTCAACGTTTGCCAACCCTATAGAGATACTGCAGAGTTTTCGATGCGTCAATACCGCACCGAAATTCTTCTAACAGTTTGAACAATCGTTCTCGTTTTCGTCAATACCAGAAACTAACGGCCGTTCAAGTGAATGATGTATAAAAGTCGAATCAATACTTCGACTCAGTACAACACTCCGCGGTGAATTGTGTAAAGCGTATAAGGTTAAAGTCAGTACCTTCGACCTACGCTTCGCACTGGATGCGGCTGAACTTGTAGGAGCTGGAGTCCGTGAACCAAGTTGTCGTCTTGTCTGTCGGCTTGCATTTTTATATACATCTTAGCGGTGGTGGTGGAAGTCTCCTTCCCTTCTAGTGTCGATTCTTCGTGCGCATCTTGGCGTGGGGGACTTTGCTGTTCTGGTGGGGTATCGCGTCATCACGGTGTTAACTGGTTTATTGGATCGATATTTCTAGTAATGAATTTATATCATTACATATTTATCAATTATTTAGGATCCTCAAAAAATTGACTAAGACTTGTAATGAATAATTGATAATTACAAACGGGCTTAAGAAAAAAGTACTGTCGAGACAGTCTGTCCTCTAATGTATCAGTCCTTAGACAACAAAAGACGAATTCAATGTCTAAGTATCGGCCAAACCTGTATTTAGTCTTATTTATAATCTTGAAACTTCGATACAAAATTACTGTATCGAAAAACATCAATGCATAGATGGTAAATGGGAGTGAACATCGATGTTTTACTACTGAAACATCTATGCATCGTTTGCATCCCGAAATTGAAAGTTAGGCAATATGTTATACATTAATAAATTCTGCAAATGATTTTGAGACAGATCAAAGACAATATATGAGCGATATTAAAAATGAAAAAAGATACTAACAATTATAATCATTGAAATTTAGTTCCTTGTACGTCACAGCGGTCACAGTATAGAAAGTATTGTAAATGCAAAAAATCCAATGAGAGTTCAATAGATCAATAGAAATATATATTTCGACCTTTCCTGAAACAATTTTGACCAGTTTTGTCATACCTTATGTCTGTATGTACGTAGTACGTATGTAACATAACACAAAAACTATCAGGCGTATAGGTGATGTACAAATTGGAATTAACAATCAAAGTCTTCCTGTAATTTTTACTTTAACCTCTCCCTGTATAACATAATTCATATGTATATCCTGTACACATCATACACAGAAATTATCATTCTTCTCAAATATTCAATATTTCTTTTGACACTCAAAAATCCATTTTAACGTTATTTTCATATAAGAAACACAGATAATTATTATCTTACAATTTTTTCCACTTAATGTTTCAAAGCAACCGCTATCAGTTTAAACCTTACCGCTTCATAAAAACTATCGTCTAAACTCCCTTATCTGCCACAAATAGGTGAGATGGCATGGTGTCCATGTCTAATATCTGTAAAAATCGAGGAGATATGACAACGCCGGTATTACGGCTAGTGAATATGGCGTACGCCATTGTAATGACTGGATTTTCAGTTCCTTACGGGCACAAAACTCATAATAAGCCTAGAACACAATACCAACCAATATACTGAAAATTAGCGGACGCCCGGAGTTTATACGCACATGCACTTTTGAGTTTACGTAGTAAACAAAACTGATGCCGCATGATTTCAAATGAGTCAGAGTCGGCCTCCCAAATTCGTTTTTCAATGGACGTATAGGGAATATTTCGAAGTTTTTGTGTATATAAGTGAAATGCGTGATGATTTATGTCATAGAAATTATGTATATTTTCTATGTTATGTTTGTATATATGAACCCTACAATATGAAATGAATCCCAAGTTGTGTTACTTTAGTTGAAAAATCTGTAGTTTTCTTCATAGGGTTGGGGTATGATTCTGTATAATATATTCATAAACATAGATCTTTTAGAAACAATGGTTCAGTACTAAATTAACAGCCGACATACAGTGTCAAAAAGTTTGCACCATATGTATAACATTTTCATTATTAAATACTGTATGTAAATGGAAAAAAATCACATAAAGTTTGCAAAATGATTTTTATTACCAATACATTAATTTATATAATTTTCATTCGCATTATCAAATTTATATATTTTCAAACGGTTTACAGGGGAAAACAAAAAATAGCACAAAAATCATGATTATTTTCGAAAAACGTCAATAAACTTTTAAAAATTATAAATTATTTTTCTTCTTCTCTAAAAACAGAAGAACAAATGAGGACCATAATAATTGTGGGTAACTGGATAGAAATTGGCTCTTATTAAAAGGGTACTTGAAGAATATACAAATGGGTTGAAGAATAAATATTCACAGGTTACACTAAATAAACATATTTAACTACTTAAAGATCTTATTTTACATGACGCATTTTTACAAAACTTCAATAATAATGACATTTTTATATAAACTTCAAATAAATACTAAAGTGACATTTTGTGATAACAACTGACTATAGACATATAGATGTGATATTAAATTTGAACATACAGGCTCCCGTTGATTCCACATCCATTTTTAAGCTGAACGAAAATATGCAGTAGTAATACGATGTAAAGGAGGAACGAGTATTGTGTAGTTTATTTGAAAACATAAGTAATTAGAAATAATGATTTACATTCCGAAACTAGAGGACGCAATTTTGTTATATTTCTGGTGTAAATTCCAGATTGAGTTTTAATTTTAACCAATCTAACTTTGGTATCTTTGGCTGGTAATAGTTCTATGACCCTATCTAATGGCGATTGTAAAGGCTTTGTATTTTCGTCTTTTACTAATACAATGTCATTGAGTTTAATATTCTCTTGGTGAGTGTACCACTTAGGTCTATTTTGTAATTGATTTAAATAATCCACTGACCAACGAATAGTAGATAATTCATCGAAAGTAAATTTTGTGTCACCAATTAGTCTATGAAGATTTAGATGAAGATTTAGTTGCACTTTCCCAATTACCTCCCCAATGTGAACTTTGATTTCGTCAAGGGTTAAAAATTGTCGAATTTGTTCTGTAGTTTCTTGGTTTTATGAAAAATAAATGAAGTTCACGTAATTGATTATTACTACCCAGAAAATGGCTGCCATTATTACTATAAATAATATGTGGAGAGCCTCTTCGTGCTATGGAACGTTTTAAACAGAGCAAAAAAGCTTCTGAGAATAAATCTGATACTAATTCTATGTGGACTGCTTTGGTGACCATGCAAATAAATACAGAAATGTACATTTATTGACTGGTGCTTTTTTAAGTCTAGATGATTTTATATGAAATGGTCTTCCAAAATCTACTCCTGTGCTAGAATTTGGTCTCGTAGGTTCTGCTCTCACTAATGGTAAATCACATTACTTGAGAGAAAGGTTGTGCTTTGAATCTACGACAAATCTTACAGTTATAAGAGATTCTTCTAACTTCCCGTAAGCCGCCAAAAGGCCAGAATCTGAGGCGAAAATGAGATAGGACTGTTTGGCACCTCCATGCCCGAGGTTTAGATGTACTTTATGTAAAATAAGACTAACAAGTCTATTGTTAGGGGGCAATAATATTGAGCTGTCAGACCACAAGTTAATACTGGAAAAGTAGAACTTATTTTGAAATGCGATCAAAATTTTCTGTAATAATTGGGATAGAAGTAAACATCTACAAAGTTCTAGCCGGGGTAAAGTGGTCGTTTTTATAGGTACTATACGGCTTTTAGAAGCTACTAAACGTGTAAATGACTCGAAAATATATACAAGCACCATACGCACTCATACTACTATCACATTACCCGTGAATTTCAATAGATACATAATAGGGATTGTTTAACAGACATCGAGGATTTCTAAAATTTTTCAAAACATGGATTTTATTATAAAAGTTTGTCCATTCATAGAGGAGTCCTAGCGAGGCGAGAGATCATCGTCCCAATGTAGCTTGTTCGTCCAAAGCTTCTGCATAATGATTTTTGCCACTACAATGAATGGACCTATAAATCCTACTTAATCATACATTTGTACGATTTTTGCCAATATTAATAGTAGTAATATTATTTAAATGGGGTATATCAGGAATAAAGATTGAAAAACAATCAATATCCGGGTTCCAAATAATTCCTAGAACTTTATTAATGATACCATCAGGAGAAACGTATTGAGCTTGCTGGGATAAGTTACCTAGTTTATCTAAAAATGCCCGAGAATTCGAATTCCATTTATGGAGGGGAAAACTAGCTGAGTGTAACAAAGTTAATAATTGATTATTCGAAATGTTTAAATCTTCAACTGAGTCTGTTCCAGACAGAATATCATCAACATATGTTTGTTCTAACAAATTTAACGCGGGATTGGAAGTAGCCAACAGATTTAATACTCGAGTAGCTAGGAATGATGAACTGTTTATGCCATAACTAACTGTCAGTAATTCAATGCATTGTAGGGGCTCTTTAGGGGAGTTTCTTCATAGAATATTTTGCAAGAATGTATGTGAGGGGTATATTCTAGTTTGCCTATACATTTTTTGAATATCACTTGTTAAAGCATATTGAAAACCTCTAAATCTACAGAAAATATCAAACAGTTCTGGCTGTACTGTATATCCTTTATGCATAGTGTCATTTAAAGAAATGCCAATAGATGTCTTTCCACTACCATTAAATACTACTTTTAATTTAGTTGTGGAGTGGTCATTTCTAATTACAGGATGATGATATAAGTATTTATTTTCTGACCTTTCATTTTTTAAGTTAAGGGGAATTATCCGACCATGTTCTAGTGATATGTATTCATCAATAAATGGCTTATATTGTAAGAATAGGTCAGAATTTTTAAAAAATTTATTTTCTAAAGATAAAAATTGTCTTTGTCTAAGACAGCTTTTTGACACAAATGACAACTATGTGATCTTCATTTACTAACTCTAAATGAGTGTGACTAAAACAATGTACATAGAGTCTGTAGCTTTTCACAGAATCAAGTTTTTCGTTGTGAGATAAGTTATTGAATTTAAAACAGATATAGACTGAATGATTATCTAAGCTACAGAATATGCACGTTTTTCTACGTATTTGATTATGTGGTAGATTAATAAGCTGATTGTGTAGATGATGTACCATCCTAGAAGCTTTATGAGCTGTGGATATATTGGTAGAAGAACTATGATATATGTCAGGTATAAACAGCGGGATTCTAAAAATGTTAGAAATTCATCGAGAGTGGGGAAATGAGTAGTTCTGAGTTTTAGCCATTTATCAATTTCATAAGCCTTTCTTGTACTCATGTCAAGTTTCTGTAGCAAAATAAAAATAAGTATTGAGTCCCACTCTTTAACAGGTACTTTTAGATTTTTTAAGGCTTCAGTATTTTGTTTTATTTTAATAAGAATTCCCTAAATGAACTGTGCGCGATTTTTGTTAACTGAGGAATTTCTATAATTTTATAAATATGAGCAAAAATTGTTAACACATTATAATCGTATCTCTGTTTTCAAGTGTCTTATGCTAATTTTAAGCTATCAACAACTAGATGCAAATTTTCTATTAGCTTAAGGGGCTCGTTTACAAGATAACTTTTCAAATAAATCAATTTGTGTACATCAGTAAGATCGTCATTATCTAAAATAAGCGTTTCATACATTTGAAAAAACGATTTCCATTCTGTAAAAATTGGCACTGTTATTTGTGGTAATTTCACTCAGGACGTACTGTTCGATAAGTTTTGTACAACAATTTGTTGTGGTTGACAATACGGAGTAATACTGTGTTTCAAATTCTTCGTAATCTTCCGATTCATCTGAACCTATTGTGACAATTGTTGATTGAACTACTTTATATTCTACAAAAGCTTCTAATAGATCTTCTTCTCTAGTAAGTAGTAAATTCAAAACAGTCAGTTTCAGTTTGAGAATAGCCAGTTATCTATGTGAGTCACGATAGATTTCTGTGAAGCGCGCTTATGACAAAGTGACGTTATATCAGACATTTTTAATACAGAGCTATGATTACCTGCAAATTATCTATAGTGGAACAATATCAGTCTTTTTATCTTACTTGTGTATTCGTCTCCAAGACCATGAATAATAACTGGCTCTTATTAAAAGGGTCCAACTGCAACAAACTTATGTTACTGGATAATATCTCTTCGTTACGGTCGCCAGTTTACTTGAAGAATATACAGATTAGTTGAAAAATAAATATTCACAGGTTACAACTAAATAAATATACTCGTATTTAACTACTTAAAAATCTTATTTTACATGACGCATTTTTACAAAACTTCAATAATAATGACATTTTTATATAAACTTCCAAAAAATACTGTAGCAACATTTTGTGATAACTGCTGACTAGATTGAAATGTGAAATTAAATTTGAACAGGTAACATTTATTTATAACGAATAATAAATACAATAATATCAACCCAGAGAGACCAACATACTTAATCTGGATTAATATTCACTGGAATTTTCACAGCATTCTTACAAAACAGAACCATGCACTTCATAGTTTCAAGTAATTAAACTGCAACAAGTTATGAATAATGGGCACTTTTATCAATAATCAAAAACACCATCGAACGGTAGCGAAAGAATAATCCTTGCAGTACGAACTCACTACAGTTATAAAATTCGAAAATATTTTAAAAACAAATTTAACGATTTCCAATAAACATAAAAATGATTAAAGCCGTACCTGTGCAAGTGGCTTGCCAGCTATGATGACGCCTATCACTAAATACAGTAATTCAGGGTTGCCAGCTTAAGAAAATTAAATACCTTATCTTATTGATATTTTCATTGCCGTGAAAATATTCAACAAAATTACCACTAATTCTTTGATTAATATATTGTATTTTACTACACCCAAAAAATTATGCTGATGGTTGGTTAAACACTCCTTTTTTTCATGTATATTGATATGATTTATTCGATTTCATCCTTATAGCAACAAAAAATTTTTAGATTTGTCAACAGCATGATCGCAATGCGCGAACTCCGAACTGCATGCACATCCTTATCATTTTGTTCACACGTTCTCTATTGGGATTTAAAAAGATGACGATTATGCCATCTTCCGGGTAAAAACAAACAATGTGACGATAAAAAGTATTAGTTTTGCATTATCAGCGTTTTTAATTGTTTTTTCAAACTGTAATATGCGTTGTGTCTTGCTGTATTTACATAAAAAGAGGTAAATGAAACATATAATGGTTTTTTATAGCATAGTTTTGCGGGTTGACTTCGAAATTTCAGGATTACTAATGTAGTTTAATGCACTAAATTTATTTTTAAGGCGGGTTTATACAACATTTACATAGTCATAATCATAATCACAGTCACAATCATAAGAGTTAAACTAATTAGTTCTCATAGGACCGTTTATACAATTGTCACAATCACAATCATAATCATAAGCATAATTTTACTGACCTTGAAGTTCCTAACTTTTAACTTTATGATTGAGACGAGAATTGAAATGCGCATGCGTCGAAGCAAACATGCGATGAGCAATGTTGACAAAAAGGCGTCTTGTTTGAAGAATGGATTTTATTGGCCGTTTTTTGGAGGTATTTCTGTGCTCCGTCAATCATTGTTTATATTAACTTCATTGATTTGACTTTTTGGCAAATTTCATTTATATGAATTGTATGCTTATGACTGTGACTATTAAAATTGTATTAACGCCTCTCAGAATTGTGATTGTGATTAAGTTTATGATTCTGACTGTGATTATGATTATGACTATGTAAATGTTGTATAAACCCGCCTTTAGTATGAATATATAAGTTATAAAGATAAAATGCCAAATTATTAGGTTAACAAATTTTTATGTAGATACCAGAAGCTATCCAGTAATAATAATAATTACATTACAGCTAAATTTAATTAAAATACCTATCTAATTAAGGATATTGAAACCTTAATACTCACAGCGTGTAACATTATTAATAGTATGAAATCCTAATTTAAATTAATACCTAAAAACATATTTTGTTGAATAAATAAGAAATAAAACGGGAAGCAGTGATAATATTTATATGTATGATACCTTTATTAAGTTTCATAAACACAAAAAAAATTATTTACTAATTGTATGCATAGTTATGTTAATTTGAAACTTCTTTTAATACCTATTTCCAACTCTTGTGCAAGAGTTAACTCAGTTATTACGGTTTTCTTCTTGTTGTTTGCTTGAGATTGAGATTACAAATATGAACTTTTTATTGAATCATAATTGTTCTGTCTCTAAACTGTTTCATGAGCCTTGAACAAATGATCTTCATAAAAAGCACTAGTGACTGTTTACAAAGTGCACAGTTAAAACCTCTATATTCACGATTGTAAAACATTCGTGTTGCTTAAGACTTCTAGAATAAGTAAAATTCTTTTCACAAATAGTGCATACAAAATTATTATTGTCCATTTTGTAACAAAATATATGTCTAGCTGCAGCCAAAACTACGATTTTTAAATTAAATTTCTATAAAACACCTCAACAAAATGAACTCTAACAAACCCATTGAATGAACCATAAATGAACAAAACAAATGTCTCTACTCTAATGTGAATAAAATAAAATTGATTATGAATCACAGAACAACCCCAGGTATCATCACAAATTTCGAACAAATACTATGCAACCATCCATACACACATGGCTATCTGGCGTCTCATTGTTGGATGCCGCAATCGATTTAGCCTCTTGTCTTATACATGCTCAATATCCGTTATTAATGCCTGACATTTATCGGACATTATATTTGTGTCTTAGAGGTATTTTATAATTTCAAAACGTTCAAATTTTTGTCAATTAGCCTCTACGAAGCTGTGTTATGAATCCTTTTTTTAAATACTATACTTTTTTACCGCATCCGCATACCTAATAATTCAATAGATAAAATCAAGTTAGGCAATATATTATACATTATATAATTAAATTTTGCAAACGCTATTTTGATATAGCAATATTTTATGAATCAATTGATTCAGAGGCAGAAAACATAGTTAAGAAATACATTTTGTACATGTGTAAAAACATCAGTTAGGTATATTAAAACTGAGAAAAGGGCTAAGAACAATATTGATACGCAGTGTATCTTTTCATAAATTAAATAAGTTAATAATCGTTATATGATTTGTAGGATATCTCTCATGTTTGTTATTGATAGGTCAACTCTTGCCACACTCCTAGACCTCCTAACTTTTGTGATAAATGAAAGAATGAGCTCATAGGTATCATCTACTTTATGGACAATAACTAACCCTATACTTATATCGATCTTGCATTTTTATACAGCAAAGTAATTTGTTTGAGGAAATCGAATGTTTGAAGGCGATCATTGTATAAATGTAGATAATATATTTAATATTCGAAACTAGGAATGGAAAAAGAAATGTAAAATAGATACCTATAACAAACGTCATGGTTATTTTAATTTCTTAGAACCAAAATCACATAGATAAAAGGCACGGTAGTTACAGATTTTATATATATATATATATATATATATATATATATATATATATATATATAATAGATACTGATTTTATCAATATATTTCAAAACTTTTAGTTACATCTTTTTTCAATATAATTTATATAAGTTAATCCAAAGGAACTCAAACATTCCAACTCCATATAATTTCTTTTTTATTAAGATATCTACCGTTATCTATGGACACGAGAAAACATCGTAAACAGTGATCAAACTCAATTCTTGGACTCTTGGCAACAGCGCAGCAAACGGTATAGGTTCCCCTTATTTAGCTGGCCCCCACTACCACACCAAATTGAAGTCAAAATAAAGTTTTCATATCTTTGTGGAATTCCCAATGTGCGTTTAACATCCACACCCGGTAACGGTAACATCCAGAGAGAAGCGTTATAATCCATTAGAACATAAAATCGGAAGCGCTAGCATACGAACGAGAAATATATATATATATATATATATATATATATATATATATATATATAAATACGAAAACAACGTAAGTTTTCTCTCGACCGTCTATCATTATTTAATTAGTTTTTGGAGTATCGGGATCCGGTCTGTGCATACAATAAATAAAACTCTTTTTCTTTCAAATCTCTATATTTCGCAATTATTGTATTGCTTCATCAGGAGTTAACTAAAATAATATACGATCACATACAACTATAATGAAATGTCATGATAAAACACACTTATACATCAGAGTATAATCGCTATTAGCACACAGTTAAAATTAAAGGCAATCACCAGCATCTTACATGAGGCACTCCACCAGCAAGTGAGGCATGTACTACTTTAAAACTTGAAATTCTTGACGAAAACATGCAGTGAGACAAAAATACCGAAAAATCGGGGATGAAAGAAAATAAAACGTGTTCTGGTCCATGCTCAAACATTAAATTAAATTCAATTGGAGAGCGGGGACTCTCTGTATGGGGGAAAGTAGTGGTGACTGGCTTCTCGCAAGTGTTAACTTTTGATGGATTACCATCCGAAGAATCAAATAAACCGGAATATACAATTCTGAAAACTATTCCAGGAATTGAAGAGGATATAATTAACTGCTAACTAGAGCAGTTATTTCAAAAATTTTCCTAGAAATCATTGTTTGACTTAACGATAACCATATATTGCATCCCACAGGATTTTGAAACGAACCAGTTGCTAAGAAATTTAATGTTGCCAATACCTGCAAATATTCGGACATAGGTAATGAGGTACATGGATAAATACTGAAAAAGCTTCATAGATAAATACCTTTAAATGTAATGGAATAGATCCTCTAACAATGTAATGGGGATCTATATCGTTAATTAAGTCCAATACACTTTGTTTGTCTAGCCTAAACATTTGTTTGAAGGCTGCTTCAGGTATTTCAAATGAATTATGAGTGTCACGTAAGTTTCGCCTGGTTATACGCAATGCATTTCTGAAAGAATATATGAACAATGAGCAATTATTTGAGAATTCAATATATGAAACAAACTAAATACTTACCTGTCTTCACCTTCTTGCAAAAGAGCTCCTATAAATGGGTGAAAATTATTATTATTCATATTATTTATTGCTTACATACACCAAACTTGTCACTGTGAATATTTACGATAAATCGGAAAAGTAACGATCTCTCGTTACTTACAGAAATCGTATAGAATTGCAATTTGACCCGTTCCGTTATTACGAGTCATATAGATAGTTACGATCGCTAATATTTTTACACAGATTTGCAGTCTTAAATTTAGAGGGATTGTTGGCGGACATTGAAAATATTATAGATGATATACCAGAAGAAAACAGGGATGTACTTAGAGCTAGAAGTGTCAATGTTATAACAAATTTTATGAATGATCCTCGCTCAACACATCCTAACACAATGCACAAAACATTTCTAAAGGCTAAGCGCTTTCTGAGGACACATCCGGAAATATATAATTTGGAAGCAGATAAAGGAGCTTCCACAGTTGCGATGAAAAGGACTGATTATATCGAGAAAATTGAATGCTTGTTACAGGATACTTTAACATATGGACGTTTAAGCAAGGATCCTCTAGTGTCTACGCAAAACAAATTCAATAACCTGATCAAACTGCTTAAATCGCGCAATTGAATTGACGAAACTTTTGAAAAACAATTTATTATCTATAATTCAGATCTTCCAAAATCATATGGGTTGCCAAAGATCCATAAGCCTTTAATACCTCTACGACCTATTGTGAGCTCCATCAATGCGACCACATATGAAATTTCAAAATTTTTGGCGGACATTCTAAAAAATGCATTCAAACACCTAACTTAATACAATGTTAAGGACAGTTTTGAACTTGTAATATTATATTACGTAACAAGAGTTGTAAGTAACCCATTACGCACGAAATGAAAAAGTGTAAGCACGAAGCCGCGCAGCGGCGAGTGCATAAATTTCATGAGTGCGTAATGGGTTTACAACTCGTGTAACGTACTATACTTTTTCTACGCCCATTCATTTTCTTCCATTAAATAAAAAACAACGTAATCATTTAAACTTTATTATAATAGTTGTTAATAACAATTGAACAATTATTGTAAATCGATTGTGCCTTATTATTTAAGGGTGATGAACGGTTATTTATAATTGTAGTACTGCTCGGTACATCAGAAGACGAACATTGATAATTGGAAATTGCCTCCGATATTCGTAATTGATTCACATAGCCTTCCGCTACTGTAGAAGATTGCCAGCCCCAAGTCTTTTTAATGATAGCATATCACCTCCTGCATCAACTAACATAGTAGCTGATGACCTCCTGAAACAATGGCCAGTATATTGCTTTGGTTCCGGTAGCTCAAGATATTCAGCAATTTTACGTGGTGTATTACCGATTGTGTTTATCCCCACAACCTGTTTTATGCATTTTCCATTTCTGTAATTAAGAAATAAAGGAAGTTCCATTCCAGCAGGACGCAAATTCATGTATTTTTGACATGTGATATAAAACGTTTCTGGTACTACAAATGAACGACTCGTTTTAGTTTTAGAATCTGGAATATCAATTATCAAGGATTTTCCCGTGTCCTGAATGTGTTCCATTTTTATATTTCTAAGTTCTTGTTTACGGCAAGCCCCGCTTAATCCAATAATGAGGATAACCTGAAAACAGAAAACAAAAAACAAAAACTTATTTTTATGTGATGATAATTATACAATATTTTAATTGTTTACCTTTGACAACAAATGTAAAATAAAGTCTTACGTAAATAAAAATTTGATTGTAATTTAATTAAACCACGAAATTTGAGCTTTCTTCTCAAAACGCACGTGTATGTTATGAGATCTCATTACGTGCATGTTATTGTTAAATGTCATTTACAAGGAATGTTGACAATGCAGTTTTTGACGTTTACAGACATGGGCGTAGAAAAATAATTTAAAAATGAAACATTTACCAGATAATTACATATTGGTGTCACTTGATGTGGTATCTTTATTTACTAATATTCCCTTACATCTAGTAGTAAATATTTTGGAATCCAAGTGGGAGAGGATTGAACTATATACAACCTTGAAAAAAGACACGTTCTTAAATCTTATCAATTTCATTTTCAATAATACGTTTTTTACCTTCAACAAAAAATTTAATCTGCAACGTTTTGGCACTCCAATGGGATAGCCAATAAGTCCTATCATTGCAGCAATAATTGAAGAGTGGAAGTACCAAACGCACTAAGTACCAAATTCATAAATATGAGATAATCAAGAAAACAAGTGTATCAAATGTATTTTTCGTACTTTTCACCGGAAAAAATTCACAAGATTTCCTAACAAGTGGAAGAAGTAACTCATAAAATATTAGGCTAAAAATTTTATTATAACATTCAAATTAATATTATTTTGTTTAACTAAAACTGAAAAGGCATAAGTGCCAAGTTATGAATTTAGCAATGGTTATAAGTAATAACAAAAGATGAGTCCTGAGTGCCACTTAATTTATAGGTTATAAGTACCAACTAGAGGTGAGTGGAACTGCTACTAGGTCCCAAGCTTTCCTCTTGTATGTTGAGAAGTTCTCTGTAAAATGCTTTATGTTCAGGATTTTCCAGGTAAGGAATCATAGACGTTAATGATTTTTTTTATTCACAGAAATCTTATTTTCAGGGGGTAAAAGTGATAATTTTGCAGATTTTAGGTCTTCAAGAGTTTTTCCGTTTTTCAGTATAATGACTGGTTTCCATGCCTCGATATCGGAGAAGGTTTCTTTCATTTGAAGAATCGTTGGATTATTACAATCAACTTTTATTTTTATCGCTTTACTTATATTCAATTTTTTTGTGTTGAGATACGTATCAGCAGCTTCTTGTATATTCCAAAATCCATTTACGGACAAGTCAATAACTTGAAAAGGAGGATCATATTTTGCGGAAGTTATCACTTCGTGTAAATCATAGAGTATTATTGCCTTCATAACGCGTTTCCTTTTGTCAATCAGAGCGAAGTCCCTATCACAACACATAAAACTGTGTCCACTAATAAGGAAATTATACTCTATTGTGTCAAAAACTTGATGGAGAACAAGGAACACCAAAACAAATATTACCATTCTGTTCTTATTTTGCCCCGTACAGTTGTCACTCCATAGTAGAAAATGTTTTTTTTCCGTAACACCAGAATTTAAGACTTTAAGAAGGGTAGATGCAACCTCGTTACCTCCTCGACCACTGACGCCTTCATGCCACGTGCACATAAAAGCATGGTTGTTGTCAGATAAATGAATCCTCAGATTGTAACAAGATAATTGGGACAGGTAAAACATATCTGAATGGGTCAAAGTGAGGACAAATAGGACCTGTTGTAAATCAAACGAAATAGAACATTTATCGCTACCAGGAAGTTGTGAATCAGCGTTTTCCCTTTTCATATATGCCATAGCTTTCTCCACTTTCCGATGGTGAAGTTCCAATTGAGCTTTTGCCTTGGTGCCGTCACTATTATTCTGCTTTGAGTCACAGTTTAGCCTATCACACGTATGGCATGTATCAACTCTAGGGCGATGAAAGCTTAATTTCGGAAAATCGCTTTTGAATACTCCCCTATAGAACTTATAGCTCACGGAAGACCCTTTGTTTATTTCTAAAAATGATTTAAAAAGTCTGTGGATATTTAAATCGGGACTCAAAAACTGCTTCTCTGATTTGGCACGTGAGTAGTGCGAGACATCTCTGGGGAAGGAATTTATATGTTGATGGATCAGCTGACGGTCATTATCTGTAAATTTGCTTGGCTTATTATTTGAACGCCTGTCTGTAAATGTGGTATCTCCCATTTTCTTCTTATTTATTAGACCAACTAAACGTTTTTGAGTAACGTCAAAAATATCCATAAATGTCTTTCTGCATATTTGAACGAAATTTCCATCTTGATCTGGAACTGTATACGATATAGTTGTTTGTCTTTTACTGTCCAATGCAGTTTCATACTTTCCATGCCGACGTCTTTTTATTTTCACTGAATTCATCAACCCCATTAAATATGTGCCTTGAGTTTTATAGTTTTCGGCATAAAATCTTTCAAAAAGTTGAAGCTTTCGTTCATACGTTATTTTTTTGCAGTCATAATAGCATTTGCACTGCACCTGAAAAAGGAATGCACACAGTTAAGTGGAATCCCACGAACAAACTAATTTTATTTTCATTGGTACGAAACATTATGTCCCCCTAGCATTTCAAACAAAAACATTTGTGTAAGATCCCTAAACTACTACACACACTCCCGCCATCACTACACTCTCCCGCCATAACCTAAACTTTCTTACCTGTTCATTAGGCGGATTTTTGTGACCAACTTCAGTCTTATTTCTCTTAAGATATGTCTTTCCAGCATGCCTTTTCTTTCTTTGTTTTCCTATAGACCTTCCTTTATTCTTTTCTGGATCAATTTCCATGATTACACCGTAAATTCAGCCCAATACACACACAAACTAAGACGTACTTTTACTGTGAGTAAACATTGGCACTTATAACCTTTCTCCATAAAACCTCCTGGACTGTAGTACCCAGCGCCATCTTATTTTTGTTTATATAAGCTAAGAAATTAGATAGCACTTAGAACCTTTGAGGAGGTATTGGCGACGCCATTTAGAACCATTTTAAGAAAATACTCAGACTATTTAGATTTTGGTACTTAGTGCCTTTGGTACTTCCACTCTTCAATTTTGGATGAACTCCTGAATAATGTCATCCCAATATTACCTTTTCGAATGCCTTTTGTTTACAAATATGTGGATGATCTGATTTGTTCCGTCCCTGCTGATAAAACTCAGGAGACACTAAACATATTCAATTCGTTCAATCCACACCTGCAATTCACCTTTGAAGTGGAGAACGATCGCAGTATACCTTTTTTAGATACCAAGCTGATTAGAAGTAGCGAAAACTGCATAATTTTTGATTGGTACTTTTAGCCAACATCGTCTGGCAGGTTTATAAATTACTTTGCCAGTCATCCAAAAAGTGAGAAATTTAACAGTGTAATAAAAATCCTAAGAAATTGTACGATATTTCTCTCAACAATGGTTACCCAGGATATATTTTGAAAAAACTAATTAACAATTCTGACTTTTTTGATGGTCCAAGAGAGAGCGGAAGTTCTCTGCAATATACATATAAAAAGGTACCATATGTAGAAGGGTTTCCAAATGCTATTACAGCTACTTTTAAACCGTTTCCAAATATAAAAATCGCCAAATACAACGTAAGAAGTAGTCGATCGATATTTGCAATAACAAAAGATGTGACTACACTTCAGTTTCATTCGCATGTGATTTACAGAATTCCTTGCTCAAATTGTCCCAAATGTTATATTGGTCAAACCTCTCAATGGCTCAGACAACGGTTGACACAACACAGAAGCGACTGCCGATTAGGAAAAAACGTGTGTGCCACGGTAAATCACCACCAAACCACCGGACATACACTGGATTACAATAATGTTGACATAATCCGACATGAGAATAATTATAGGAGGAGGCTGTTCCTTGAAATGTGTGAAATTAAGAAGCAACCACATGTGGTCAACTACAAAATAGATGTGAACCATCTACTCGAACCTCCTGGAAATTTAACATTCTGGCTGTTTTTCTTATTTTATTATAAAAAGGAGAAATTATAAAAAAAAAAGAAAAGAAAAAATTATCGTCTTAATTCATTGTATTTTGTTTTTATTAAGAATTTCAAGTTTTAAAGTAGTACATGCCTCACTTGCTGGTGGAGTACCTCATGTAAGATGCTGGTGATTGCCTTTAATTTTAACTGTGTGCTAATAGCGTTTATACTCTGATCTGTTAGTGTGTTTTATCATGACATTTCATTATAGTTGTATGTGACCGTATATTATTTTAGCTAACTCCTGTTGAAGCAAAAAAATAATTGCGAAATATAGAGATTTGAAAGAAAAAGAGTTGTATTTATTGTATGAACAGACCAGATCCCGATACCCCAAAAACTAATTATATATATATATATATATATATATATATATATATATATATATATATCTATATCTATATATATATATATATATATATATATATATATTTTGTGGAATTTTTCTTGAACCTTCCAGTTATATTGTACAAAAAGTTTTTCTTGGTATTTGGTTCGGTTTAAATTAGAAAACAGACTATGAATAGTCATTTTATTTATTTAAAAATATATAAAAACGGGACGTTCCGACTGGTTTCCCAAGTCTTTTTCATACCATAATATTCTAAAAACCCAAATCACAAAAATGTTCTAAATTTTTTTTTCATATTAAAATATAAATAAAACTTACCCTGAAACGTAATGAGAATATCCAAATTTCACCATGTTGTGTGTTACAAACTGATAAAAACTTTGAACAATAGACATTTAAAATCAATTAACGACGACATTTGTGGAATTATAATTCGACACTTCATACATGTTGTTTACATACACCCACACAGGAACTGTGTATTTATCATACTGAAACGATTTATAGTCAAGAGTTGCTTGGTTTTATTCTTGGTTCTGTTGCGCAGATGAACTATTGTTTTAATATTTTTTAATCAATTTTATTTTTAATTTTCAATTATTAGTATTATTGTAAAGTTAGTTTAGTAAAATATTTATAGAAACCTTAGTCATAATATACTTAAATATATTTTATTCAAGTTGTTCACGTCCTTTTTGTCTTCACCCTCATAAAAATTTCCATTTATTCAAAAATTTCCCTCTTTCTATTGTGGGTTTCTGTTTTGAGAATTTTTGTTTTGTCATAGTTAAAAGAGTGTTTGTGTTGTTTTTCGTACCTGGTGAGCGCAGTTTGGTTATTTTTGTCCTACTTGTGTGCTTGTAATCTAGCTTTAAGGTATTGGCTGGTTTGTCCTATATAAACACCATCACTATTGTCGCACGGTATTTCGTATACAACATGTGACTTTTTTAGGGGAGCAGTTTTTGTTTTAAGTTTGCTGAAATGGCCATTTAACAAATTGTGACCTCTGTGTGCTACAGGTATATTATATTAAGAAAGTGAATTTTTAAATTGTTCGGATAGGCCCTGTATATATGGAACTGTTACATAATTGGTGAAATTATTTTCTTTTGTATTCTTTTTGGGTTGGCGTTGTAGTATCCCAGCAGACACACTTGTTACATTTATGTAAATATGACATAAAATTAACGGAACATTGTTTATGTAAAACACGTACGTAAATACTCCATTACATTTCTAATATATTTCAACCGCATATTTACGTAAAAAGTTTATGTAAGTATCTCGTAGCTAATACGTAAATACCTTCGACCAATGTAGTATATTGTAATTTTACATAACTGCTACATAAAGTTCAGACGCACTTGACATTTTGACAAATGACAATAACTCTCTTTTATCAAGTTTTGGATGTGAATTTTTAAGTACATAATCTTTGTTTTTTTATAAAAGTGAGACATTTGGTCTTTGTGTGATATGTGGTGTGCGTTAATAATTTAGAAAAGTGCCTGAATAGTATCACCACACTGTGAAATTACGTAAGTACATTATATAATAATAATAATAATATTTATTTACACATAACTCAGAAATACAAACAAACAAAACAAACGACATTTTGCGAAATAAATATATACACTTGCGAAGCCCATGAGGCTGGTTTGCAAGGATAAAATAATAATAATATAAAACTTATACTAGGTAACAAATAATAATAAGTATAGGTAATTAATAAAAAATGTATACTATAATTAAGGATTAATAAAGTAGAAATTGATAGAAACATTATCAGTCATTAATTTCGATAAGGTTGTGAATAGAGCGCCTACTTGTATTGGTGATATACTCATGAAGTTTCAAAGTTAGCACCTTTACAGAAGATTCAGATTTAATTTGTTGGGGTATAGCATTATATAGCTTAGGTCCTAGAAACATAAAGCTTCTTTGTCCAGCTGTTTTTTTCATTGTTGTATTCAGGTAAGTATGTTTATTTCTTGTCATATAATTGTGAGTTTGAATTTGTAGATTTGATTTAAGTTTATGTTGTCTTAATACCGCTTTTTTTAAGTATAATTGTCTAACGTCTAATATTTTCGTTTCAGTATATAGAAGTTCACTGCTATATCTTCTTGGTTTTCCAAGAAGGATTTTGAGGAATCTTTTTTGCGAAACCTCGAGAATATTATAGTAAGTATTCGCCACTCCACCCCAGCTGACCAGACCGTAAATTAGGTGAGATTCAATCAAACTTTTATAAACTATTAGTTTTTGTTTATATTGTAGGTGATATGAGATATGTTTGAATTTATATAATACACACCTCAATTTTTGAACTAGATAATTAATATGGTTATCCCATCTAAGATGTGGGTCTATCATAATTCCTAAATATTTTATTTGTTTTGCAGGTTGAATATTGATATTTTTTTGTACATTGATGGCGTAGTTCGGAAGATCCGGTTCTAAGGATGCAAAAGGCAGGTAAACAGTTTTTTTATAATTGATTGAAAGAAGCCTATAGTGAAACCACTGTTTTATACAATATAGATCATTTTCAATTTTCAACTTTAAATCGTACCAATTTTGATCACTGTATACCAGAACTGTATCGTCTGCAAAACTTATAATTTTACTGTTGCTTTCAATCATAAATAAGTTATTCAAATATATATTAAACAAAACTGGGCCCAGAACCGTACCTTGTGGAACACCACACTGAACTGTCTGTTCTTTACTGCATTCATTGCCCACTCTTACTTTCTGAGATCGGTTTGTCAGATAACTTTTGAAAAAAGCATGTGCTGTACCTCTAACTCCAATGTCCTCTAGTGTTTCCAAAAGAAGGCAGTGGTCCACGGTGTCGAAGGCCTTTACTAAGTCCAGGAAGACAGCAATTGTAGGTAAACCCTCATCAATATTTTTATATAAAATATTTGTTACTTCCAAAAGAGCATCGTTAGTGGACTTGCGCTTTTGGAAACCATATTGAGACCCTGACATTTGCTGATATTTATCTAGAAATGTATTAAGCCGTGCATTAACTACTTTTTCTAGTACGTATTTTTGATAAACAAGTTATTAATGATATTGGTCTGTAGTTTGTCATTTCATCCCTTTCCCCACTTTTATAAATAGGTTTGACAATCGATGTCTTAAAAGCTGAAGGAAATTGTCCCATTTCTAATGACTTATTTATTATAATCATTAGCGGATATGCAATAAAATCTGAAATATGTTTGAGAGTTTCAGCCCTTATTTCATCCCAACCCGGTGCTTTTTTATTCTTTAGTTCACTAATTATATTTTTTATTTCTGTAATACTGGTGGGTGCCAAAAACATGGAATGACAATTTTGTTATGGTCTGAATTTAGAATAAAATTCTTACTTACATTATTTCTTAAAAACATTCAATAATTTAAGAATAATTGAACAAATTTTAAATTGGTATTTTAATAAATCCCAGTGGATAATAAAAATAGCATTGCACATTTATTTCCTGTAGGTAATTATAGTTCGTCTTAACTTTTTTTTCTTAATATGCATTCTTTTATTCACTGTTGTGGAATATTTAATATTTTGGGACACTCGGTATAGTTGATACATTTAAAAATGCTTCGGTGATCGGTAAAACTCGTATCCCTTCTACACGGCTGGTATTAATCTCCGACTCGCCGAAATTACTTCGCTACAAGAACGGTTTTGCTTTTCACAACATGTATAATTATTTAGTAAAGCGACAATAAGGAAGGAGAATGTAGGAATTTTGGACGTACTTCTTTTGTTTCTCCATTGTGCTCGAGAAATACATGTTTACCAACTGGAATAATTTGAAGCCTAGATTTTAATAGTTTTTACTAACGGACTTTTGGATATTTCGAATTTTAAAAACTTTTGATATGGTTTGTATCATTGGTTTTGAAGCCATCTTTTCGTTGGAAACGACGAGAAGGAAGGTGTGTATTGTATGGTTTGAGGAACGAAAAGGGTTCGGTGCTTTGTGCGAGTTATTTTCTTGGTTTCATTCTCGTTTACCCTAATTGGGGGATAGAATTTGCACAAATTGTTTGGAAATTCGACTATTTTGAGTAAGCAATTCGTTTGGAAGTCGATTTTCCGCCGTTAAGGGATATTATTTTGCACTGGAACCACGATTCACTAAGATCGAATCAACTTATTTCAACACCTGCAAGAATTCGCCATTTTGTAAGCCTATTGGTGGAGGCTTTTGATTGATTAATTCCACGTGGCTGGATATTGGAATTTTGAGAACCCTCATTGATAAATTGAGGGTTTTTATTTTATTTTTGGTTTCCTACCTCTACGTTATATATTCCCGTCTATTTTGGGATTTATTTTGGAGTCTCTTGATTATCGAGATTGGATTTTGTACTCGACTTCACACCTGGTTCGACCTGTTATATACTAACAAGAATTATTCCCGGCCGAGACGATCCCTGAAGATTTACCAGATATCTACTCCCGATTGTGACCTTGTGGACGTTTGGTTTGGAACCCGAAACGTGCCATCCAGCTAAGTATAACAGAGAATTTCGTTTTGCTGAATCACCTCTTGTATTATCGTTTTATGATTCTCATTATCACTCGTGTTTATTAAGTGATTTGATATTAGTTATATCTATTAATATTAATTTATATATATTAGTAAAATTGAACATTTGCGGCTTGATTTGGGCTGGAATCCCACATCATAGCATTGATAAGTGTGGTATTTACAATGTTTTAGACAATTATTCGGCTTGTGATACTTATAGATACAGGGTACATACATGTAAAGCTCGTATGATCATACCACGCTATAACCCCTACTAAATCGATTACTCTTTTGTTTTATACCTACAATATTTTTGTATTGGTAATTGATATTTGACTTATTTTCTTTTGTGTTTACTTGTAACAGGAGCTTCGTATTGCCGATTTCCTTAGTCGCAATAAACGATTGGCCTGTACTAGTTGGACTATTTATTTATTTACTTATACGTTAGTTGTGTACATATATTTTCCGCGTTTTGGCTACTTCGATAACGTATTTTCGATCGCCTTCAGCATTATAGTTTCTAAAATTCGGTGGCGCCTATTCACGGATTTGACTTAAATATATGACCAAGGAAACAATAATACAAAGAACCCCATATTATTCCCTGAGGTATAGTTCTTAACTATTTTTCTCCAGATATAGTTTAATCACTGTAATTCTTTTATTTAGCACGGGTAATCATCGGCGATAACGCCTTATATAAACAGCGATTATTTATTTATTTTTGTACTCCAGTATTTCTCAAAAGAATCTAGTTTGATATTTTTTTTTTGGGACTATGAATAACGAGTAGACCTACGATATTATCCGGATAGTTTTTATACTGCGGAAATTATATTTTAGTAATAACTTGTTGTAGTCTTTGATAATTTTATCACCTGATAATTATCTCTCAAGAACACTAGTAACAATGGACTTTTTGGGTAAAGGTTAATTACATAATGGTTAATATATCCACTGGTAACCTTAGCTAACCTTAATAAATCTTTAGTTAAGATTAGGGTAACCCTAATGACAGCTGTAGACCATAATAACTGGCGCCCCACTTATTTGTGAATTTGAGTATAAAAAAAAATTATTGTTTTTTTGGTCATTATTATATTTCCCGATTTTGAAATTTTGGTATTGAGAATCGAGAAAACAGTTTTCAATTGATTATTATTTTACAGATATATTTCCATTTTGATCTTGGTGTATTTCTCTTAAGAGTTAAATACAAACATGTTTCAAATACAGGTTAATAACCTGGTTAAAGATGAACTCGAGTACGAATTGCCAGTTAGGGGTATTTCTCATCATGGTAATGTTGACTCATTGCGGAAACACCTTAGAAGTATTTTAGCTTTAGAAAAATCCAATAGTCCTCTTAAGGGAAAATGTAATTTGGACCCTATATTGGAAATTACAGAATGTCAAAAAAAATTAGATGAATTGCGTGATCATGTTTTTTCCTTTAGTGGCTCTTCAAGCCAAGTTAAAAAAATTGAAACAAAGTTTGCTCATTTAATGGGTAGAATTGGTAGAATTTCAGGAGATGATGACAGTATTTCAGAAGATAGGTCAAAATTACTAATTTCTTTATCAGAACTTGTTCCTGATTATCAGAATAAAGTTAAGCTTTTTGAGGAGAAGGATAGTAATTCCGTGCCTAGTGATCCAAATCTTGGTACTCAATCACCTAGCCAAACCTTAACCAATAGCAGCGCAAATACTTCTGGTATACATCAAATGACTATGCCTGGTCAACAATTAAACAGTGTTAAATCGGTTCCTGTATATAAATGGGATTTGAAATTTTCGAGTAATTCTAGTTTAAGTTTTAATTCTTTTTTGCAGCGAGTGGAAGAATTAAGTAAGTCTCGACAAGTGAGTAAGGCCGAACTATTTTTATCAGCTCAAGATTTATTTGAGGGTGATGCTTTAAATTTTTATCATATGGTGGTTAAATATGCAAGTGATTGGGATACTCTCATAGGTCTTATGAAAGAGCAATTTGTACCTTCACATATTAGTGACCAACTTTGGAAACAAATTTTAAATAGAACTCAGGGTCCCGATGAACCAATTGGTTTGTATGTTGCAGCCATGAGTAAACTTTTTGACAGGATGTCTATTCCGGTTTCTGATGGATTAAGATTAAAGGTTTTGAAGTCTAATATTCTTCCATTTTACCAAGAGCGTCTTACACTTCAAACTATAAATACTCCTTTCGATTTAATTGAACTGTGCAGGAAACTAGAGGAGACAAAAATTAATATTGAACAATATAGCCCCCCTAAGCCTGGTAACTTGTCATTGGAACCTGATTTGGATTATAGCATTGCTCCTAAGAATAAACCACTAGTTGTTAGGGAAGTTTCTGTCTCGTCAGGTAGCACTACTAGCACAAGGAACCCTCAAGGAGAATCTACAACCTCTCAAAGGAGCTTTGCACATCGAACATGTTTTAAGTGTGATCAGCCTAATCATGTAGCTAAACATTGCACTTCAGGTATAATTAGATGTTTCTCTTGTAAAAAGATTGGTTTCACTAAGAAGACTTGTCCAGATTGCCAACATTTTTTGGGAAACTTCAAAAGAATTCAATCTTAGATCGGAGATTGTCTTCGTCTACCGAATCGACCACATATTACTCTAGTTATAAGGAAAAAATCGTCTTGGATTATATCTTGTCTCATGTAGGTCCTGGTGAATGTCCCTATCTAAAGATTAGTATTTTAGGTCATAATTTTTATGGTTTATTAGATTCTGGTGCTAACAAAATTTTTCTTGGCTCTCTTGGCTGGCAAAAGCTTAAACATTTAGGATTAGTATTAGATCAGAATCGTAAAACCGTGTGTACTGTGACTTCCAATGACACATGTGATTGTATTGGTGTTATTTCAGCCCCTATTCAGGTAAGAAATGTTGTAAAAATATTTGATATTTTTGTTGTTCCTAAACTTCGTCATGAAATTATTTTGGGTATAGATTTTTGGCAAACAATGGGTATAGTTCCGGATATGCGTCGTGGAGAATGGTTTTTTTCGTCTGACATATTAAGCTCACCGCAGATTAATCATATTCATGGTGAAGACGATTTAACTTTTGAACAAAAACAATGTCTGAATGATGTGATTTCAAATTATTTTAATAAAACTGGCGATAAGCTTGGCTGCACTTCTGCAGTTAAGCATAAGATAGTTACGTCTAGTCCACCGATAAAACAACGGTATTACCCGGTTTCTCCGTTTAAACAAAAACTAATCGACGAACAATTAGATGAAATGTTGGCTGACGGAATTGTTGAACCTTGTAACTCGGCTTGGTCATCTCCGGTGTTGCTAGTTCCGAAATCCAACGAAGAACAGCGCTTTTGTGTTGATTTTAGGAAATTAAATTCTGTGTCTCAGCGTGATGCTTACCCGTTGCCTTACATTTCAAACATTTTGGATAAACTAGGTGGTGCTCGGTTTATTTCATCGTTAGACTTAAAAAGTGCTTACTGGCAAGTTGCCTTGGAAGAAGATAGCAAGCAGTATACCGCGTTTACAGTCCCAGGTCGTGGCTTATTTCAATTTACTAGGCTACCTTTTGGTCTCCATAATGCACCAGCAACATTTCAGCGGTTGATAGATACTATTTTGGGTCCAGAATTGGATAAGTATGTTTTTTGCTATTTGGATGACATTATTGTTGTGACTCCAGATTTTGATACCCATATCAGGATTTTAAAAGAAGTTTTTATTCGACTGCTTTCTAATGGTTTGACTTTAAATCGTGAAAAAAGTAAATTTTGTCGTGATGAATTAAAGTATCTTGGTTACTTGGTTAATAGGCAAGGTATTTCTGTAGATCCAGGTAAAATAGAAGCGATTACCAATTTAGCGGTGCCTAAAAACGTTCGTGACATACGAAGAGTGATTGGTATGATTTCGTACTATCGGAGGTTTATCCCTGCATTTTCTGACGTTATATCACCTCTTACTAGACTTCTTCGCAAAGGTGTAAAATTCAAGTGGGACGAAGATTGTCGTGAAGCTTTCGAAAATATAAAAAAAATGCTCTTGTGTCTTCTCCAATTTTGGATTGCCCTAATTTTGAACATGGTTTTATATTGCAAACGGATGCTTCGTCATTTGGAATTGGTGCGGTCCTTACACAATTTTATGACAACCGTGAGCATGTCATTAGCTACGTTTCTCGAACATTGAGTCGTACTGAACGGATATATAGTGCTACAGAACGAGAACTTCTGGCGGTAATTTGGAGTGCAGAAAAACTTCGTTGTTACTTGGAAAATTCGAAATTTCAGGTCATAACCGATCATTTTAGCTTAAAGTGGTTGCATAACTTGAAAAACCCTCAAGGTCGCTTAGGTCGATGGTGTTTAAGGCTTCAACAATTTGATTTTGAAGTAATTCACCGCAAAGGAAAAGAGCACGTAGTTCCTGATACCCTCAGTCGAGCAGTGGTTGATGATCCGGATTCTATAAGTAGCGAGCTTGAAATATCTGAGATACACATTAGTGAAGTTAAAGATAGGTGGTATCTTAGTATGTTGGATAGAGTAAAAGCTAATCCTCTCTTATTTCCCTCTTGGCGTGTATCGGGAGATAAATTATATAAAAAAGTTAATCTCGATTTTCCTGAGATTCGTAATGATGACGACTTTTGGAAGTTGGTGGTTCCCAAACAAAACCGTAAGGAGGTTTTATCATCGTGTCATGATACAACTGTAGGTGGTCATCTTGGTGTTCATAAAACTTTCCACAAAGTAGCTAGACTGTATTACTGGCCATGCCTAAAGGCTGATGTAGCTAAGTTTATAAAGGGTTGTGTTACTTGTCAACAAGTTAAGCCTGAACAAAAACTACCTGGTGGATTAATGGGAAATGCTGTTATTGCGAATCGCTGCTGGCAAATTATTAGTATGGATCTTTTTGGCCCCTTGCCAAAAAGCAAATCTGGTAATATGCATATTTTCGTAGTTACTGATACTTTTAGTAAGTTTAACTTGTTTTTCCCTATTCGGAAGGCCAATATCAAAACTATAATTCGACTTTTAGAAGAAAGAATTTTTTTTTCTTATGGAGTGCCTGAGTTAATCAGATGTGACAATGGACCCCAATTTAAAAGCATGAACTTTACTAGCCTTAAAACAAAATTTGGTCTAAGAATATTATTTAACCCAAATTATCATCCCTCGCCCAATTTAACGGAACGAGTAAATAGGGTGATGAAGACAATGTTATCATCTTTTGTCTCTGAAAATCAGAGAGATTGGGATGTTGATCTTTCTGCATTCGCTTGTGCAGTTAACACAGGTAAGCATGTTGTGACTGGACAAGCTCCATACTTTATAAATTTTGGAACTGAGATGAAACTCCATGGTTCTGAACATTATTCTAAATTTCATGACTCGAATAATATTCCTATTGACCCCGATCAAAAACTCAAAACCTTGACGAAACTGCGAGAAAGTGTTGTGAAAAAAATGGAAAAAGCCCACGATCAAGCTAAAAAACAATATGACCTAAGACGTCGTAATGTGGAATTTGCAGTTGGCGATTTAGTTTGGAAGAAAAAGTTTACATTGTCTGATGCTGGTAATTATTATACAGCGAAACTAGGTGGTACGTTTGAAGGTCCTTTTAGAATTTCCAAAAAATGTGGTTATTGCGTATATGAACTTGGAGATTTACAGGGTAAATCAAAAGGTCGTTGGCATACGCAAGACTTGAAACCTTATCACGAAGTTGAGTACGAGTGAATTTACCCTGTAAATTCTTTGGGGAGGGGGTAGTGTTATGGTCTGAATTTAGAATAAAATTCTTACTTACATTATTTCTTAAAAACATTCAATAATTTAAGAATAATTGAACAAATTTTAAATTGGTATTTTAATAAATCCCAGTGGATAATAAAAATAGCATTGCACATTTATTTCCTGTAGGTAATTATAGTTCGTCTTAACTTTTTTTTCTTAATATGCATTCTTTTATTCACTGTTGTGGAATATTTAATATTTTGGGACACTCGGTATAGTTGATACATTTAAAAATGCTTCGGTGATCGGTAAAACTCGTATCCCTTCTACACGGCTGGTATTAATCTCCGACTCGCCGAAATTACTTCGCTACAAGAACGGTTTTGCTTTTCACAACATGTATAATTATTTAGTAAAGCGACAATAAGGAAGGAGAATGTAGGAATTTTGGACGTACTTCTTTTGTTTCTCCATTGTGCTCGAGAAATACATGTTTACCAACTGGAATAATTTGAAGCCTAGATTTTAATAGTTTTTACTAACGGACTTTTGGATATTTCGAATTTTAAAAACTTTTGATATGGTTTGTATCATTGGTTTTGAAGCCATCTTTTCGTTGGAAACGACGAGAAGGAAGGTGTGTATTGTATGGTTTGAGGAACGAAAAGGGTTCGGTGCTTTGTGCGAGTTATTTTCTTGGTTTCATTCTCGTTTACCCTAATTGGGGGATAGAATTTGCACAAATTGTTTGGAAATTCGACTATTTTGAGTAAGCAATTCGTTTGGAAGTCGATTTTCCGCCGTTAAGGGATATTATTTTGCACTGGAACCACGATTCACTAAGATCGAATCAACTTATTTCAACACCTGCAAGAATTCGCCATTTTGTAAGCCTATTGGTGGAGGCTTTTGATTGATTAATTCCACGTGGCTGGATATTGGAATTTTGAGAACCCTCATTGATAAATTGAGGGTTTTTATTTTATTTTTGGTTTCCTACCTCTACGTTATATATTCCCGTCTATTTTGGGATTTATTTTGGAGTCTCTTGATTATCGAGATTGGATTTTGTACTCGACTTCACACCTGGTTCGACCTGTTATATACTAACAAGAATTATTCCCGGCCGAGACGATCCCTGAAGATTTACCAGATATCTACTCCCGATTGTGACCTTGTGGACGTTTGGTTTGGAACCCGAAACGTGCCATCCAGCTAAGTATAACAGAGAATTTCGTTTTGCTGAATCACCTCTTGTATTATCGTTTTATGATTCTCATTATCACTCGTGTTTATTAAGTGATTTGATATTAGTTATATCTATTAATATTAATTTATATATATTAGTAAAATTGAACATTTGCGGCTTGATTTGGGCTGGAATCCCACATCATAGCATTGATAAGTGTGGTATTTACAATGTTTTAGACAATTATTCGGCTTGTGATACTTATAGATACAGGGTACATACATGTAAAGCTCGTATGATCATACCACGCTATAACCCCTACTAAATCGATTACTCTTTTGTTTTATACCTACAATATTTTTGTATTGGTAATTGATATTTGACTTATTTTCTTTTGTGTTTACTTGTAACAGGAGCTTCGTATTGCCGATTTCCTTAGTCGCAATAAACGATTGGCCTGTACTAGTTGGACTATTTATTTATTTACTTATACGTTAGTTGTGTACATATATTTTCCGCGTTTTGGCTACTTCGATAACGTATTTTCGATCGCCTTCAGCATTATAGTTTCTAAAATTCGGTGGCGCCTATTCACGGATTTGACTTAAATATATGACCAAGGAAACAATAATACAAAGAACCCCATATTATTCCCTGAGGTATAGTTCTTAACTATTTTTCTCCAGATATAGTTTAATCACTGTAATTCTTTTATTTAGCACGGGTAATCATCGGCGATAACGCCTTATATAAACAGCGATTATTTATTTATTTTTGTACTCCAGTATTTCTCAAAAGAATCTAGTTTGATATTTTTTTTTTGGGACTATGAATAACGAGTAGACCTACGATATTATCCGGATAGTTTTTATACTGCGGAAATTATATTTTAGTAATAACTTGTTGTAGTCTTTGATAATTTTATCACCTGATAATTATCTCTCAAGAACACTAGTAACAATCGACTTTTTGGGTAAAGGTTAATTACATAATGGTTAATATATCCACTGGTAACCTTAGCTAACCTTAATAAATCTTTAGTTAAGATTAGGGTAACCCTAATGACAGCTGTAGACCATAATAATTTATAATTTTCTTTTCTTTATAATTTATTGGTTTTTGTATGGTTTTTGCTAGGTTTCGTCCTATATTTACAAAGAAAGTATTAAACATTTCAGAAATTATCTCAGCTTTATTTACTGTTGTTCCATTGTTGTCCTTAATATTTGTAATTTCCGTGTTTTCTGTTTTTTTAGATATTGAGTTTACTACATTCCATATCTTTTTTGACGAATTTTGTTCGTCTTCTATAAGTTTATTATAATAATTATTTTTTGCAGTGACAATTAATTTATTTAGTAGCTTTTTGTAATCTGTATATTCTATTTTAAGTATATTATTTAGAGGATTTATTTTTGATTTTTTATACATTTCATTTTTTTTGTTAACGGATTTTATGAGAGATGGTGTGATCCAATTTTTTCTTTTCCTTAAATTATTCTTAATCTTTGTATACATTGTTGACTGGCTAATATTATCTTGGATAGTGCTGACCAGTTTATCAGTTGCGGAGTCCAAATTTGGATTGAAAATAATATCATTCCAGTCAGTATGTTGAAATCTTTGTATCAGTTTATTCTTGTCTATCTGGGCAAAATATTTAGATTTAGAGTTTACAACACGATCTCCCCCAGAAAGAATCAGTTGTAGCATTACTGTATAGTGATCAGTTACTGATGTGTTGATTACTAGAGGAATCAAATTATCATAAAAATACCACTTTTAGAATATACAAAAATATGATCTATACATGTCTTTGAATTTTTTTGAACTCTTGTTGGAACATTAATGGCCGATTGATAACCGCATTCGTTTAAGACGTCTAAGTAATTTCTCTTGTTATCATTTTCGGTTAATAGATCAATATTGATATCTCCAACAAAAAGTTTAAAATCACTGTTTTCAGTTTGTATATCTAAAATATCATTTAACTCCTCAACAAACGAGTCGATTTTGTTTTCAGAAGCTGGTGATCTGTAGAAAGCATTTATAATAAACGTTTTATTTTCAAAATGGGCTTTTATTTTAATTAGTGAACTACCACTTAAATCAAATAAGTTATGCGACTCATACAGCTCAGATTTTATAAATACAATGACTCCATCACTCTGGTTGAATTTTCCGTAGTTATATACAGTTCGATAACCATCAATATTATACAGTGATAAGTCTGGAATAAAATGTGTTTCTGTTAGAACAATACATTCAATTTTTGTTTCTAGCCCCTCTATAAAGATTTGAAATTCATCAAAATTACAAGCGATGCTCCGAATATTACTGTGGATTATTTTGAAGTTAGTATTGTAGTCGTTTATTTTTAGGACCTTCTTGGTTTCCTCTGATGTTTGTAAAGGAAATGTTTCTATCTTTTCTACTTCAAAATCACGTATATAATCATCCATTCAGATAAATATTTACAGTTTTAAATGATAAAATATGGGTTATTTGGTGTGTTAGTGGTTTATTTAATACAACCTACTAAGAATACAATATAAAACCAGACATTCATTAACAAATCCGAAGTTTAAAATTAATTTACACCGATAAATATTAAAAACGATAAATATTAAAAACGTCGACTTTTAAAAATACTTCAGCCAAATACACATTTCCATCGATAAAAATCATAAACCTGATAATAAAATTGATTGTCTTTTAAAACAAGTACCATAGAAGTTGTATCAAAAAAAAACTTGACCAAATTTTGTATTATTAAAGACAGGATTTAGTTAATTTAAATTTAATCCTTTTAGATATTAGTAATTAGTACATGTGTTTAGCTTATAATATTTAAAGTAAGCTTAGTTATAAATATTGTAATGAATATAAGTGAACCATTATTTTCTTAAAATTTGTATGCACTATTTAGCCTTGGTGATTGTCTTTGAGCGAATTTTGGCTCTATCAGTGTTTTCTTACTTGACGGTAATTGTTCTTCTTTCTCTTCGATATCTGGTGTTCTTCTTTTCTGCACCTTTGAATGAATTTCTGTTTTGTCTTCCTCTCGGGCATTTATAAGACTGCAGTTTGAAGATGCTGCGCCTGCACAATTCTTATCTTTAATAGAGTTTCTTTCTAAATCCTTATAAAAGAATGCTTCTCCTTCCACAAACAAAGTGCTTTTGTATATATGTGCTTTTTTATTTTCGTTTTTAGCCAGTTTTAAGTGTTGTACCAGTAATTTATTCTCTTTTCTTTCTTCCTGGGATAAGTCTTCCGCAATTGCAATGCCTGATCCTTTCAGTTTCTTGCAGTTTTTCAAAATATCTTTTTTGGTCAATGCTCTCAGAAACTTTACAACTATTGGTTTATTCGATTATTTGATTACATACAAAGAAATGCCACGAGATTTCCCCAACCTTTCTAAGAGACAGCAAAGAAGAATTTTATCAAATAATGAAAGTTCTCCAGGACTTAGTAGTGCTAAATTACTCAAAACGAATAGTAAACTTCCTTCTGTAGATATCAGTAGAATGTGAATTTGAGGTTGAGCCCAGTGAGTCACCGGAAACCGGGACACCTGATTTTTGGAGTGAGGACGATAACAATATCAGTGATGTGGGATGCATTTCCAATGTTACCCCTCTAGCATTACCTTTGTTTCAAGAAGAAAGACCTGAAATATTTAGCTATACAAAACAAATTCTAAGGAATAGCTTGTCAGATGATCTACGAAAATGTTTCCATACACATAATATATCACAGAACTGTATCAACGATTTGTTAAGAATTTTAGAAAGGCATGACCATCATGAATTACCAAAAGATGCAAGAAGTCTCATGAGAACCCCAAGATGCCTTACAAATGTGGTTAATGTAGGAGGTGAACAATATGTGCATTTTGGTTTGGAGGAAAGTATTAAACGTGCCATTGTAAAATATAGGTGTGAAGATAGTGTAATTTTATTCAACATCAATATAGATGGTCTAGCAATTTCGAAGTCATCTGGTAGTCAGTTTTGGCCTATTTTAGGCGATATTGTTGTAAAACATATTTATACAGAACCATTTATAATAGGTGTTTTCCATGGTTTGGAAAAGCCTCAAAATTCAAATGAATTTTTGAAATATTTCATAGAGGAATATTCCAATTTAAAAATTACTGGACTTGTTGTAGAAAACACATCTTACTCTATCCAAATGAATTGTATAATATGTGATGCTCCAGCAAAAGCATTTATTTCAAATACTAACCATCATTCAGGGTATTTTAGTTGTTCAAAATGTATTTGCGAAGGTGATTATATAGAAAATCGAGTAGTATATTTATCCACTACTTCAAGTTTAAGAACATCATCATGGATCAACAATTTTGGAATCTTTGGATATTTACATGATCAAACAAATTCCTTTAGATTATATGCATTTGGTGCTACTGGGAGTTTCAAAACGTATTTTAACCTTGGGGTTGAGAGGCCCTAAGAATGTTCGTCTGAATAAAACTCAGATCATTTCAATCAGTTGTATCTTGAAATAAATGAATTTAGTGTATCAGACTTTTCAAGAAAACCTAGGAGCATACATGAAGTTGATCGTTGGAAAGCTACCGAATTTAGATTTTTTTTGTTATATGCAAGTCCAGTAATTTTACAGAAAATTTTGACTACTAATATTAACAATCACTTTATGTCATTAGTTGTAGCAATTAAATTGTTATGTAAAATGAAATTGACTGTCTCGATCCTTACTTCGTGGAATATGCTCATATTTGTTATGTGAAAAAAATCAGAGGAATGACAATATTGATTATGCTAATGAGCTTTTATTATATTTTGTAAAAAAGTTTGCTGAGGTTTTTGGGCCGGAATACATGGGCTATATATAATGTTCATAATTTAATACACTTGGCGGGAGATGTCAAAGCACATGGTAGTTTAGATGAATTCAGTGTATTCAAATATGAGAATTTGATGTATAAAATTAAACGTAAACTCAAACAGTCAAGTTTTCCACTCCAACAACTCCATAATACATTAGTGGAAGGAACCTCCTTAGAAACTGACGTAATTGAATGCAAATTCCCAAAACTTATTTACAAAAGGAAATTAATATTTGGCATTGAACTACAAAATTTTTCTGTGTTGTTGGAAGAAAATGAAAATTGCTGTTTACTGACTGATGGCAGAATTGTAATCATTGATAATATAATCAAAGTTGATGATAACTTATATTTTTCTGGCGAATACTATCAATCAAATATTCCATTTTTCAGCATTCCTTGTAATTCGATACTTCTTAATATCTATAAAGTAAATGATGAGAATATATTTTTATGTAATGCACGGATACGTGTCTCTATGATTTCAAAAAAGATGTGGAAAATGCCTTTTGGCAGAGAATATATTTTAGTTCCACTACTCCATTAATTGTGAAATGTTTTGTCCTGCTGGCAGCACTTTATGTAGAGAAGAGAGAAGTTTGTAATAATCATAGTTCCACGCCCTATAGGTAAATATTAATGAGATTTTCGAAAACTTTCTTTCAGCATTTACACCAGACAATAAAGTTCATCACATTTTTTTATATTCTAGGTCTACTTACCTATGCATATCTAAGATAAAGATTATGTGAGTTTTGTTTTGAAGTTATTAGTACCTAATTTTTTCCAATAAATTGTTTAAATTTCATGTCTTTTGAGAAAAAACAATAGTTGCAATATTCTTTAGTACTGCCAATATGGTTGTATGTTGAAAAGTTGTAATGTCTGAATATCATGCTTTTTTATTTATTGTATATACTACTTGTTATTTATTTCAAAGTGTTTGTATACTTATTACAATAGAGGGAAAATGCCAGACCAAGAACATTGTTCAAGTAATGCACTGACACTATATTTAAATTAATATGATATTATATTCAGATTACAAAATACTCGTTATTTATTTTTGTATAGAAATAGTACTCTAATATAATTGATACCACCCTTTCTCTAACATCGAATAATAATCCAGGTGAAACATGAATAAAAAACCGTTTGCAGTGGTATATTTTACCAAAGAAGATATGTATTCAGAAATACCAACAAGTTGGTTACTTAACGATGAAGTAGGCTATTGGCCCACATCAATCAATGCATGGAAATTGATGCAGAAAGGAGTGGAGCCAGATAGAGAGAACTGGGAGGTCCATCCATTAAGAATTGTAGGTTATCGTGGTAAGTAATTTTTATAGTTTCATATAAAACTAGCAAAAATAATGATTATCATTTTTATATATTGATGTTTTTAACAGTATCAACAATGATTTGGTAAGTAGCTAAAATCTGTAATTTACTTTGTACATTTATTCCGAAAACCAAAAATATGTAGTGCTGAAATATGCAATTGTCATCAAAAATGATTGGAAAAATAGTTATTGAAAATGTATGAACATTGAGCAATTAAGTAAATTATGTATAATTTATACTCATCTGATAAATTATTCCTGAAGAACTAAACTAGAAATTCTAATATCTCATCTTTTTAATTTCAGCGACTTTAGATCGTGCTCGAAAGAAAGCAGCAGATTCTGAGTACAGCACTAGTAATGAAGAAAGTCAAGATGCTGGGAGGGAAAGAAGAAAAAAAATTCCAACTTATTTTGTTGGTAGTAGCTCTGATGAGGGGACAATGACTCCTCCTCCATCACCAAAATTGAAAAATATTCATCGAACCCTTTTACCTGATTCTCAGAAAAATATTGACAACACTGATGAAGACATTCTTAATAATGTTGAGGTTATTGCTGAAGGTAACTAGATAGATCGAAATTTTTAGAAATTCTGGCAGTGCAAGTTTTTGAAAAACACATTATCAATTAAATTTGTTTATAGTTAACTCATCTTATACAAGACGTTTTATGGACGCGATGTGACTGCACAACAATTCATTTCTTCTGTTAAAATGTCTGTTCTCAGTCTTGAAAACTTGTACCTTTATGGACAGAAAATAGAATATGTGAGAGAAATAAGTTTTCTAGGAATGATACTCGACCAAAAGCTGACATGGAAATCACACATTCTGACATTGAAGAAAAAATGCCAACCTGGAATTAATTTACTTAGATCACTAGCATTCAAAAACTGGGGCGCAGATCACTCAAGTTTACTACACATCAATGAATCATTGATCAGATCAAAACTTGACTACGGAGCGATTGCCTATAACTCTGCCAACAAAAGCCTTCTTCAGTCAGTGGAAGTTATACAAAACACAGCTCTTCGCATCTGTTTGGGTGCCCATCGTACAAGTCCTATCCAAAGCTCACTTTGGGAGACTGGAGAGTTACCGCTTTGTTACCGAAGAGAATATCTAAGCATCTCTTATGCTGTCTCTGTAATATCAAACAAAAGAAATCCAGTAGCCCACAACGTCTTATCTGATCGTTTTAAAGCCAAATTTTTATCCAGCTCAACTACTCCTCCTTTCTATCACAGAGTCAAAACATATTTAAACAAAATAAATTCCCATTTCCCAAATATTTATGACGTCCCATCAATAAATTATCCTCCTCCATGGACAATAACACTCCCTATCCTAGACCTAAGCCTCGCCTACCTTAATAAATCAGAGACTCCAACAGCTAGAATAAAACAAGAATTCCTAAGTGCCTTAAATAAATACGGTAGCATTTATAAGGTATACACAGATGCTTCAAAAAACCAAGATGAAATTGGGGCTGCCTTCTACTCCGAGGACTTTTCGAAATCCTACATACTCCCACCCTTCACATCTATTCATTCGGCTGAATTATTCGCCATCTTAGAAGCACTCAAGAAAATCCAGAAAATCAAGCACAAAAATATCCTTTTAATATCTGACTCTCAAAGTTCACTAACAGCACTTCGTCAACTGTACTCTAATCACCCTATAGCCATACTGATCAAGAGAGAGCTACAGAATTGCAGAAACAGCAGCATACATATTAAATTCATGTGGGTCCCATCCCATACTGGAATAGAAGGGAATGAGAGAGTAGATCAAATAGCAAAAAATGCATTCATCAATCAACAATCAGGAGGGAACGATTTTACCGTACATACTGATTTGAAAGCGTTCTACAAGAGCAAAATCTACGATAAATGGCAGGAAGAAGCAAGACATAACCAACACAAATCATATGAAGTCACTACAAATTCTCACGGTTGGAACTGTAAAAACATAAATAGAAGAGAACAAGTGATCCTTTCTCGTATTCGAATCGGTCATACGCGCATCACACACGACTACTTACTAGCAGGAAAAAATAAACCAATGTGCGAAATGTGTAACAGTGAGTTAACCGCGAAACACCTGGTAATCGAATGTGCGAAATACGACAAGGAACGGAAAAATAATCAACTACCACTATCACTAAAAAAATTATTACAAGAAAAGCAAGAAACAAAAAACTTTTAAACTACCTGAAAGACTGCAAATTAAGTAGCAAAATATATAGAGACTATAACCAAGCTACAATAAGTGAACTTCCATCATTTCTACTCGCTAATAACCCTACGTGGTTGATGCGATTGATATATAAAAAAAAACTGATGAAGACATTCCTAATAATATTGAGGTTATTGCTGAAGGTAACTAGATAGATCGTAATTTTTAGAAATTCTGGCAGTGCAAGTTTTTGAAAAACACATTATCAATTAAATTTGTTCATAGTTAACTCATCTTATACAAGACGTTTTATGGACGCGATGTGATTGCACAACAATTCATTTCTTCTGTTAAAATGTCTGTTCTCAGTCTAAGTTTTGGCCAAATTGAATCATTTCTACACTTCTGATTTGAAAGGCCACTTCCCAAACTAGTGTTATGTAATTATTTTTTATTCGCCTATTCACTAACAAATTGTTTGTTTTCAGCTGTTACAGATGGTGTTCGGAAAAAAATTGCGTGTGGCAATATTGAAGAACTACAAACCAAGTCCCATAAAATTAAAAATGTAGAGCCTTCATCTGTCAATAAAAGTAGTTGTGATAGGAATGAGACACCAACACCCCCATCACCAAATCAAAATAGTCAATCAGAGGAAGGAATTAATTTTTCTAAGGATATTACATCAGGTAAAGCCAAATTGGAGCATTTTTGGTCTAAATTCTTGTGATCTGTTATTTTGTCTTCTAATTTTGGACAATCAAAAATAAGAAACCTTAACTGACTAATATTTTTCAATACCAAACAGGCTTTTTGAAACTTTCAGTTCCTTTCTTTTTAACAATTTTGATGGATCATTATATGTCACTGCATAATATCTTTCATGAAATTAGTTGAGGCATTTGAAAGCATATATGACACAATAAACACAAATGCATACATACATACATACCGCACTGCGAGAATACAAGGGGCACAACTCAAAAACAGTAACATTCGAGAAATCGCAGTCAAAGTTTTCTGCTATTTCTCTGGAATGGCTACAAAACTACTTAACTACCCATCTCCCTTATTTTTCTACATTTTGTTACAATACTATTAAGCTTTAGTTATTGTAAGTTTCTGGACGATTATTTAAAAATCTCACCTAAAAAACCAACACAAATTAGTAATTATTTCGAGTTGTGCCTCTTGTACTTATTAAACCTTTACTCTCCTTTTAACTTGAGCCTTTTGTTATATTTATTTATTAAGCTCTGAATAATTACCTTATGAATATGGTGATCAGTCATTGCTTTTTAAAACCTGAAAATCGAATCGGGGAGTTTTATTCATAAAAAAAACGTCTCTTTTATTTAGAAAAAAATTTATTATAAAAATATTTTGTCACAAAAATTGACTTAATCTATGTTTATCTCCATAATAGAATAACGATCACAGCATTTTCAGTCTATTTTTTTTTAACAAGTGTATGTTTTCAAGGTTATAAATCAATTAAACTCCAACATATTACCCATGAGCGAGGTAGCATCAATTGGAATATAACATAAAATTGATTGTTTTATAAAACACAACTAAACATAAAATAAAAATCTCACTAATGATGAAGCGAAAATTAACATAACTATTTTTACTTGTTCATTAAACCAAAAATCAAACACAAAAATTCACAGGAATCTGGTAAAGTTAAAATATAATAGATTTTATAAGCTATTATAAAAATTAAATTACGCTTGGGGCATCAAATTTTTTTCAAATAGTTTTAACAACTCTTTCTTCTTTTTTTCTGAAATCTCACGTTTTTTATTGTAAGCTGGAGTCAATGCTGGCAGTGTCTTGGAGTCACCACTATGCCTCGATGCTCTATCTAAATTTTTAAACTGAATCGTCCCAAAAGATTCGTCCTGGTAAGAGATTTTGTACTGGAAAGAATCGGGGCTATTTTTTGTAAGTTTGATGACTTTGATATCTGGAAAATGGATAGAGTATCTCTCAGTATTGATGGTAAAATTTTTCCCCAGGAAGTTGGTGATGTGTTGAAAACTATGAAAATCTTTGTGACACAACTCAATCACATTAATGAATGGAGGACTTTTTTTTGCATCCCTTATTATTTGACCATACTGTGTAGGAACGTAGATGGGGCCTCTCAACAGTGATTTTTTTACTTGTTTCTCAATAAGTGAATGTATTGCGTCTCCTTCATTTTGGGTATGACTCTTTATTAAAAATTTATGAGTTATACTTTTCAAATTGGGAATTTCACGGAGCGCGTAATTGTACAGGCCTATTATATATTTGTTTTTATTCTGACCTGGACAATTATCAGAGTAAAAAATTACCTCAAATTCAGTTGTTGTCCTTTGTTTCGATTTCTCGCCGAGGAACTTTAAGAGGCATGTCGCCAGCTCATTCGCTCCTCTACTGGCCTCACCTTCATGCCAGAGGTAGCTGTATGTATTCATGGTGTCTATATCACACACAGTAAAGTTATACGTAGAAACTTTGCTTAGGTAATAAAAAACTGATATATCTCCTCTAGGAATTGGAAGAACAGCTTGGAGGTCATAAACAGCTACAACAAGCTCTTCAGATGCCTTTTTTCTGTCATTGTCTTTTTCAGCTCTAGATAAATTCTTCTCCTTTAGATGTTGATGGTACCGCTCATCTTGTGTCCTCTGTTCTGTAGTTCTGTTCTTATATGCTTCGTAATCTTCACACTGGTCCTTCTTGGGATGGAACATTGAAATGTTGGAATCCGTGTTAAAAATGTGCCGAAACATGGAGTATTTGACAGACTTTGTGCCGTTGTCATCAGATCGTTTTTTGTAGTCTCTATATAAATCCATGATAGTTTTACTACCATCAATAAATTCTCTTGTCGTTTGCTGGCGAAGATAGTGGCTCTCAATACGAGGGATGCTTTGAATAAATTCAACAACTTGTTGTTTCATAGCCGGATCCAATTTCTTAGCATTAATACCCACTTTTCCCTTCAAATCAGGCTGAAGCTCACCAGTTTCTCCCGTCTTGGCAATCGTTGTCCTTAACATCTTATCGGAAATTCCCAAGGTCGCAGTAAAAAAGGTTTTACAAACCCTAACTCCACTGGGCCAAGATTTAGTAGTGAAATAATATGCGTGGTTCTTTGCCCTACCTTTTCCGTACCTATATTTTGGACTGACCTCTTTTATGCTTTTTGCCAAAAAGTATCGCTGTTTATCGATATCGCCTATAGCCCAAAATTTTTTGAAAATAATTTGGCGTTCGGCTTCAGTAAATTTGGTACTACATTGAAGTCGGCAGTTTCCGCTACATGGGCATCTCATGGCTCTTGCCGGAATGATATCGTTCTTGCGCGAAATGTATTCTTGGCCTAAATTTCTCTTTTGTTTCCTTACATGGATTTTCCACTTTGATGGTTGAGGAATCACTTTTCTTGGTTTTCGGCTTGGCAGCTCTTGTTCATCTGTGTTATCATCGGAAGAACTAGAATAGTCGACCAGAGGTTTATTCTTCAAATTAGGAATTGTGACCGATTGTCCGAGGAGCTGAAGAGCGCCTTCTCGACATTCTGTGGAAGGAATTGCAATGAATTACAACAAAAAAATAGCATATGTTAATTGTGAAATAATTAGGTCTTTCTTACTTAACACAGATTCTTCATCGCCGTCATCATCATCATCATCGCTATCAGGGTTGTATTCAGGATCAGCATCAGTATCATCGCTGTTGTTAATGTACTCTATCCAGTGATGGTTCATGTTGGCCGTTTACAAAGTCATCTATATTAGAAGGTTCACCGAAATTGTTATTCTGTTGACTAAACTCTTTATGGAAAATAGCAATGTCCAAGTCTTCGAAAATTGTCGATCTGAAAAAGCTACCAGTCTCAATATGGGTGGGAAGAGGTTCCCAAATTTCTCCATCCCTATAGTAATAATTATGACTCTTCTCTGGTACTAGCCTCATAATGCGTTCGGTTCTCTCGGACATCTCAAAATGGCTAAAAAAACGAAATTAAACTACATCATAATTGAAAAATATAAAAAATAACAATTAAAAATGAATTCATTTAATTAGAAGATAGATTGTAGCTAGCAAAATACAATGGGCATCTAATCAATTTTTTGATGGGCTGACTTGATTCAGATGTTCATTGAAAATAGCCAAAATTGGTATAGAAAGTCAAAAAATACAAAGGACACAATTCAAATTTAGCACTTACCTTTTGTGTTACAATGGGCCTATTTCAAAATTTGACTGTTGTATTGCGACACTTCACCCTTGAAGTCGGAGAGCACACTGATCAATCTGCTGCCTGCCGCTTGTATTCCCCCACTCACCAACAAGCCATGGGTGTTACCAGAGACACTTCTAACCCTCTAGCGGGAACTAGTGGGACTGAAAAAGAGCCCCTTGTATCCACGTGTTCATCTTATTTTAGTGAGTCACACCATAGGATTAACTAAAAAATGGCTGTTTTTGACTTGCGCCCCTTGTATTCTCGCAGTGCGATACATATTATCATTATTGGCAGCAATAATATTGTCTTTATTATGTATGTATGTATCACTTAACAATTATCAATTTGTTAGTTGTAGGAACAGCCACAACTTTGGACACATTGTATGAGGAAATTGGTAATAATTATTTTTTTTCCTAAAAAGATTTACTATTATATTGTGTGTTGCAGTTAAACTGCGTACAATTTGTTTATCCAATAAAAAGCTTCTAAATACCATTTATACCAAGGTCAATTCCTTGGAATTTGGACATCAGATAAACAGTAACCCTCAATATGAAGAATTGAAAAATGTTCCACTCAAAACCCTTGATCAAGTTCGGGAGTTTGAACTTCAGTTAGAGAATGACAATATAAAAACTTCTTTGGTAAATTTCATATTACATCAAGTCCTAATTCACTGGACACTTTTTTCTTTCATTGAAGTCCTCACTTAGTACACACTTTGGAACATAAATATTTTACTTTTTGTTATCAAGAACCTGTGAACAGATTTCATTCCTCTAGGAGTGGAAGTTGATTGATTGAAAAATATTATCAGGAAAATTATTCATTTGTTTAATGAACCTTGTCTCAAAATTATGTGCGCGTCTTATGAAATCAACCCATATTTGATTTTCATTTCATGAAACTAAATATACTTACATTTTAGGCCCATCTCTTCAAATCTTTGAGTGGAAGAGATGAGAAAGACCATCTATATGGATGCCTTGCCAAATTATTCAGCAATGAGTTGACTACACAGTGTTCATGGTTTGGACAAAGGGGGAATTTCAAAGTCAAAGATTTGAATTCGATAAAAATATTAACAGGTAACATATTTTCTACTTTGATTGCCAAAAATCATCATTAGTAATATTTTCAGAGAGTATTCTCAGCAGTAATTCTTCAGTATCATTATCAGGCATAGAAAAGCATGCAGGGGAATGGTTCAGATTGAGCCGTCAAAGGCTTCATAGAGAAATTAAGAAAAAATATTGTGGAATTCAATGAATATTAATGACTGTTTGTGATTTACACAATATACCATATACGCCCGAATATAAGACGCATATTTTTTGTAAATCAAGCTTGTAATCAAGTCATGAAATGTTTTCAAGATTCCGTTCTGAAAAATGAGGTGCGACTACTTATATTCGGGCGCATATACGGTAGTTTTTTTTAGTGCTGATGACTGACAGAAGAGAAATTGTGTTTTTTTTATTAATGCCAATCAATTTGATGTGCAATTATATATATTTTTTTGATGTTGAACTTTTATTTCATAGGCCTCTAATCTGGCAGTGTTTGAAATGACCGATATTTATTAATTAGAATTACGCCAAGTCGCAATCTTCTGCTATATCTACTTTTTACAATGTGAACTATGCAAAATGGTGGTCATCACACAATTCAAAATTTCCAATTAACCCTTTTCCCACACTAACTCACTCCCAACCTTATGCACATTTCAATAACTATCAATATCAGTAGGTAAACTACACACTGTAGATTAGCTACTGCTGATGATAACTTAGTTTTCATAATGTGCATATACGTTTGAAGTGAGTTGGTGTGGGGAAGGAGTTATTTGGGTTATTTTTGTGGAATAGTTACATCGATATTATGTAAAAATAATGTTATATTTGTGGCATTTCTACATAACAGGGGTGTAAATTTCACATACCATCTGGAGTATGTTACATAATATTTATGTAATCTGGTTATGTTTGAGATATAATATTCACTCAGCAGAATGATATAAAATATATGTAATAAACGGTTTTACGAATTAAAACTAACTTTTCCGCATCTGTGGCCCTGAACAATGTTCTATCATGAAATTGTTACTTGTATACACTTCGAGGGATGTATCGTGCTAACAAACCGAAATTTCTCCAAAAATAACCAAAAATTTTGTATATCTGGATTTAGAGGACCCGCTGTACTCGCTCTAGTCAACTAAAAATCGATAAGGTACATTTGTGAGACACCTTGAACAATATTCAATCCTAAAATTGATCAATCGTATACTCTCTGGAGGCTGTATCGTGCTAACAAACTGAAAATTCTCCAAAAATGACGAAAATTTGGTACTTCAAGTACTACCATAGCACCCGTTGTACTGGCTTTACTCAGTTGAATATCAATAGGGTTCATCTTTGAGACGCTCTGAATAATAGCCAATCATAAAATTAGTCACTTGTATATACTCCGGAGGCTGTATCGTGCTAACAAACTGAGACTTCTTCAAAAATGACAAAAATATCGTACTTAAAGTACTGTATCACTACTTGTATTGGCTCCGGTGAGCTGAAAATCAATAGGGTTCATCAGTGAGAAGCCCTGAAAAATATACAATCATAAAATTGGTGACTTGTTGAACTTCTCAGGCTGTATCGTGCTAACAAACTGAAATTTCTCAAAAAATTACAAAATGTCGTACTTCAAGTACCATAACAACCGTTCTACTCACTCTGGTGAACTGTAAATCAATAGGGATCATCTGTGACATGTCCTTAACAATATTCAATCATAAAATTGCTGACTTATCGCACTCCGAAGACTGTATCGTGCTAACAAGACATGTGAGGAAAAGTGGCCGACGACAACGACGACGACGACGACGACGACGACAAACACACAGGATTTTTTTTCTAAAAACCGTTTTTTCGTGTTGCTGTTGATGGAAAACGTAAAAATAACTCGAAAAAATTTTTCAAAATTTCAACTTTTTTTGGGGTAAACCAATACTTTTCTCGCGCATAGAAAGGTTGGGCGGAAAAGTAAAAATAGTAACATCAATGTTACGTAAAAATGAGGTTGTATTTGTGGCGGAGATTTTGACATAACATGAATGTAAATTTTACATTACATAGTTACATAACATATATTATTAGGTATGTAACATTGATGTTAATTTTACATAATTGTGTCTGTTGAGATATTATAAAATCTGTGAATGCGTGCTTTAAAAACGGAATCAATAAGTGTTTTTGGATAACTATTTATTAGGAGTGCCTGTTTAGCTTTTTTTTATTGCTCGTTGTCCATATTCTATATCAGTAAGTTGAATAGCTCTATCAGCAAGTCTTATTATTACAGATTTTTTTTGGGAAAGAGGGTGTTTTGAGTTGAAGTTCGTGTTTCGAGAAGACCAGGTTTCTTTAGTGTACCATTCAGTTTTTATTTTATTGTTTTTGTTGTGTAAAGTAACATCTAAAAAATGTATGGTTTTGTTTTGTTCTAATTCGATTGTAAATTGTAATTTTTGGTGGTAACTATTAAACATGTTCAGAATAAAATCTTTTTTATCATGTGGGAAGGCTAAAATACAATGATCTACATACCTGTAAAAAAATGGTAAATTGAAATTTAGTTGGGAGATGACAGTTTCTTCTAAGTCTTCCATAACTAACTGAGCAACTACATTTAATATGCTTGACCCCATAGCACAACCGTCAATCTGTTTGTATATTTTATTTTTATATAATAAGTATGTTGAATTAAGAGTGATTTCTGTGGCTTCTAAAAAGTCATTTATGGGAATATCTGTGAATTTTTTTATTTGTTCCCATTTTTTAGTTATTATTTTTTTTAATAAATTTGTTGGAATATTTGTGTAAAGTGAGATAACATCCAGCGAAATAAGGATGTACTTATCAGGTAAGACAACTTTTCTAATTTGTTGTTTAAAATCAAAATAATCTTTTATGAGGTGAAAATTTTGATTGACTATTTCTGAAAGAATACTTTTCAAAAAGCTTGAAAGGTGGTTAAAGGGCGATTGTATGCAGGACACTATAGGTCTTAGGGGAATTCCGTCTTTATGTAATTTGGGAAGACCGTATATTTCTGGAGGTTGGGCGTTGTGAATTTTTAATTGTTTTGCAGTGTTAGGCGAAATGTAGTTGTTTTTTTCCCATTTTTCGATTAAAGTGTTGTTGGTTTTTGGTATATGCTTGTTGGATCGTTTTTGATTTCTTTGTAAGTCGATGAGTCACTTAACATTTCGTTCATTTTTTTGTCATAATCTTCTTCGAGCAAAATGACGGTTTTATTTGTTTTGTCTGGTTTTAAAACAAGTACATCTGTATTTTGTTTTAAAAATATTTGGGTTTTTTTAATTTTGTTGTTAAGGGATCTATTTTCAGCAGTCGTGGCCTTTTTATATTTGAAATTAGTTAAAATATTGCAACCTCTCGTTCGTACTTTGTCTCTGTCAGAGCTCGGTATATTCGAAATGGCGTTTTCCACGTTACAAATTATGTTTTTTATTGGAATATCTGAACTTTTTTCCAGGGGTGCGGCAAAATTTGGACCTAAACTTAATACGTCATAGACATCATAGTCAGGCATATCTCTAATAGTCAAATTTTCCACCCATAACTTGCTATATTTTGCTGTATTTTCATTTGAATTAACTGATAGTTTCTCGATTTTCTTAATTTGTTTTTGTTTCGTTTTGTAAAAAAAGTTTAATTTTGTTTTTTGTAGATTGTTCGAATTTATTAAAAATCTCTACAGGAACTAGTTGTTTTATGTTAGATTGAATTAAAACTAGTTGTCTGTTTAGTTTATTAATGGTGTGTGTGGTGTCAGAGATAAGTAAGTTCAATGTTATAATTTTGAACTGGGACATTACTTTATTCTCAAAATTACGTTTAAGGTTTACATTGTCAAATTGTATGTGATTAATTCTAAAATTCAAAAATGTGGGAGTCAAATCATCTGTTTTACAATGCAGTAAAAAAAATTTTCTGTTTTTCTGTTAACAACAAGATTAGATAAAAATTAACATTACTCAACAATAAAAAATCTCACTAATAATTATTACTCTCCTTACAATACTGAATAGGAAAGCGAACGGTAAAAAACATTTTACCTACGACCACTCCTGTAAGTAGCCAAAAAGACATAGTCGGCAATCAATGAAAGACGTCTATTACGAACAGTAACACAAAGAGCACGGCTGTAGAGTAGATCGCACGGCTTCCATAGCAACCACTTAGCCACTGTCAATAGACGTAGTCATTTTATTCAAAATGTATCACTTAGATATTTGACGTTGAGTTTTATTCTATATATAAATGGTAGATAACATTTATTTGGAATTATATGATAATTGGTTCCATTTCATTCAATCCGCATTATTTTAGCTGTCTGAATGTATCTCATATTAGTAAACAATAGTATATTATACACCAAGCGACTAAAGTGGCCCATTTAATCCTGCGGGTGGTGTTTGATTCCTGGGGGAAGTAATCTACCCAAGGGATTATTGTCACTTTAGTCGAGAGGTGAATACGGTTTTTTATGCAATTCCGGTAATTCTACATACATTTTCAATAAAAATAAATACTACTTAGGACGGACTCTTACGAAACTTGGCTGGGCATTGAGGGTGAATTTCTAAGATGCTTGGCTGGGCATCGAGGAACGACTTTTAATAAACATGGCTGGGCATCGAGGATGTACGTTTTTACTTGTACTTTAAATCCCTTAATAAGATTATAAACACAAGTACAAGTGAGTCGTAGGTGAAGTATAATACGTAGCTCGTGTTGTAACGAATTTTACGTACTCACGGAATTACGCACTCGCCGCTACGCGGCTTCGTGCGTAACTTTTCCGTTCGTGCTTAAAATGCTCCTTACAACACACGTTACGTCATATACTATTATCTAGTTCAGATTTTTATTAAAGTGGAAAGTGGATATGTTCATGGCAAACAAAAGACCAACAAATTTTTTTTTTTGATTATTCGAATATTATAATACATAAAGGATCAATTTAATTAAAAAAAAATGTAAACCCCCAATACACAAGGAAGTTATAAGTTATAGTTATAAGTTATAAAATCAAAAGAGAAAATAGTTCTCAATCTAAATTTGAATAACGAAAAACAAATTGCTGTAATAAAAATTATTTGAAAAGATATATTCATGAATACTGTGTGAAACCAAAAGTTTATTATTCTGAGTCATGGTGTGAAAATGTCTCGCTTTCATTAATCGATAAAATATCAGATTTCTTATTGAAACAATTTTCCCTATTTTTGTAAATATGGTACATTTCAAGAAATAGCCTTCCAATATCCAAAACTATTGTGTCTTCAAAATTCATTATGTCATTATCATTGATTTCATGTTATGCCAAAGAGCAAGATAACTTGAAATTCCGGCAATCGCTCTTATGAGAAGTGAGTCTTCCAGATAGACATCTTGAAGTTTGACCTATGTATATTTTTTCACAAGAATTACAAGGAATGCTATAAATCAAATTTAAATTCTCATCTCTACTCAATTTAGTTTTACTTTTGGTATATAAATTATGAATAGTTAACACATTATAGGTTGCAACTGTGACGTTGTTTACCCCCCTTAAGACTTTCAATAAATTAGGGGTTATGTTAGGTATGTATGGTAATGAACCAAAATATACAGCTAGATTGTCACGAAGTTGAAGTATTTAATTATTAACAAAGGTAGGTGTGCTGAAAATAATCTTATTTAGCATTTTAGCAGGGGGAATTTTCGATCAACATACTTTTTAAATAAGTAAAATCGTTTCTTTTAAAATCAGGATGGGCCTATCTATTAACTCTATCTTTAAGGGAGAGAATCAGAATTGTTCTCATTTTTAGAGAGTGACAAGACCAATAGCTGATGAACTTCTTACAACACATAGGTTTTATATACCATGAAGTTTTTATAATATTGTCATTACCTCTGTGCACTTTCATATCTAGAAAAGGTGAAAAACCATTTTCTTCTATTTAGACGGTACACTGTGAGTGCTCGTTGTACGAGTTGAACAAATCCAAAGTAACTTGCACCTTATCTACAGGAAGAGCCAAAATTAAGTCATCCACATTCCAATTAACAAAAGGAGCTAGAAATTCAAGTATACCAGTGCAATGTTCAATTATATCGTCAATACAAAATTTACCAAAATGGGTTAAATTGTAGATCCCATCGGGGTACCGAAAACTTGAGAGAGAGAGAGACATTTAAGGACACAAAAATATGTTTTTCAATGTATTAGCAACATGAACTGTATTTTATTCCACACTAAATGAGACTAATAAACAACAAAATGAAGTGCACTCAAATCATTTAAATTGGACTGTATCGTCATATGTATCAGATGTGAAACGAAACCGATGAATTAATAAATAGAAGATTTACCATACAATAGAGTGTTATACCTAATATAGATTTTTCACGTTTCTCGCCCAGTTCACGTATTATTCCCGAATTTCATGGATCGTTACCTTGGAAATCCAGAATCCAATTTCTCCCTAAATATTTTATTATTAGACATGAATCGGGTATAATTCCATTTATGCGTCTGACTATCTTGTACAAAATAGTTAAATTACTTAAAAAGTAAAAATGAACTAAATCATGATCTATTACGATCTTCAAAAACGTAAACTCACGTTAATAAATTTTCTCTCGTAATAAGCGCTGCATTGAATTTTATTGAGAAACAATGGAGTGTATATGTAGTCAACATGATGTATTTTTGGTAATTTATGTCAATTTGTACTCGATTTCTATACATTCTTGTGAAACCATGTGAGTACAATTTACAATAGTTAAAGAGGGTGAAAGGCACCAACAATACATTCACAATGGTATTGTGTTCTTTGCCTCGCAAATTATTAAATAGTTTATTGAGTTATCAAATAGGAGGTTATCCATGCATCAACAATATTACTTATATCACAATATTCCTGTAGTGTGCAGAAATAGATGTATAGTTATTAGTTAATTAAATGTAGGTAGCTAACGAATATTGGATAAGGAAAATATAAATGGATTTATACGGTTTTCTAAGTAGTTAATTATCATTTGAAATATTAATTTCTATCAACCTTTGGACCATGTAAATAATGATTTATCATATTTACATGTCGAAGATAGTACAAACGTGTGTCCCCAGAACGACAAAAAACGCTGATTAGGTCAAACCAACTTCAACTTTGATGCTATCTATTCAAAATTATTAGTATTCAGTTATTTTTTTCAGATTATAAACTGAAGTTCATGGAGCAATTGTGACTTAAAAATAAAAACATTTGTTATTTTGCCTGAACTAATGAAGCACCGGTTTAATGGAATCAGATTGTTAAATACACATAACTTGTTATTTATGTTCGAATGCTTTCTATACGTTATTTCATCTCATAACATGCTCCTAATAACCTTACAGTGCTCGCGCATATAATAGACATAGAACGCTCGCGTGCGGACTTACAGTTCGCAAGTATAATCTGTTTTCTATTATTCCAAAATAAAAGTAAATGACAAAAAAACTAGGTGCTTACTAAGAAAAAGATTCTATTCATAGAATACATTAGCTTTAAAATTCAAAATTGAGACCAGTCAATAACAAAAAAAAATACAATTCTGTTACATTTAGTATACTAAAATAAGAGTTCATTATCGATAACACGGATGACATATTATGAGGGAGTGCTCTAAACATAAATATTTGTTGCACTGGACGCTACTATAACGGGTTCGTTTATTTTTCCTCCGATCGCAAAACGAGTATCTGCATCCTTGACCTTCTTGCGGTAGCTCAGGAACAGACGCTTCCAAGTCGAACATTTGGTAGATTCTTTGTTGCATAACTCTGGGAATAGATTGAGTCACTCGTCGACGGATATGGTCTTCTACTAACTGAAATGGTAAAGCCCGTAAAAAATTTGTTCTTCGTTGGTTTGAAGAGTTATTGAACGAAAAAATCACGAATGAGTTTATTCCAGCTACATTTAGTAAAGAGTAAGATATCACCATAGGCTATATTTCCGTGATAGTCGCACAATTATTCGCTGCACATAATTTATCCACGTAGTCGTTACCACCTTATATAATATTGTAATTCAATAATATATCTGGTTTGCTTGTATCCTTGTCTATTGCTTCGTCAATATGCATGCTCGACACAAGCAAAACAATTTTATTACTTTTCCGCCCAACCTATCTAATATACGAGAAAAATATTGGTTTACCCCAAAAAAAGTTGGAAACTTGAATTTTTTTTTGAGTTATTGTTACGTTTTCCATGAACAACAATCCAAAAAAACGGTTTTTAGGAAAAAAATCCTGTGTGTATGCCATCGTCGTTGTCGTCGGCCACTTTTCGTTACATGTCTTGTTAGCACGATACAGCCTCCGGAGTGCAACAAGTCACCAATTTTTGTGATTGAATATTGTTAAGGAGATGTCACAGATGAATTCTATTGATATTCAGCTCACCAGAGCCAGCACAACGGGTGCTAGAAGTACGACATTTTAGTCATTTTTTGAGAAATTTAAGTTTGTTAGCACGATACAGCCTCCGGAATTCATCAAGTCACCAATTTTATAATTTAATATTATTCCAACAAGCATATACCAAAAACCAACAACACTTTAATCGAAAAATGGTAAAAAAACAACTACATTTCGCCTAACACTGCAAAACAATTAAAAATTCACAACGCCCAACCTCCAGAAATATACGGTCTTCCCAAATTACATAAAGACGGAATTCCCCTAAGACCTATAGTGTCCTGCATACAATCGCCCTTCAACCACCTTTCAAGCTTTTTGAAAAGTATTCTTTCAGAAATAGTCAATCAAAATTCTCACCTTATAAAAGATTATTTTGATTTTAAACAAAAAATTAGAAAAGTTGTCTTACCTGATAAGTACATCCTTATTTCGCTGGATGTTATCTCACTTTACACAAATATTCCAACAAATTTATTAAAATAAATAATAACTAAAAAATGGGAACAAATAAAAAAATTCACAGATATTCCCATAAATGACTTTTTAGAAGCCACAGAAATCACTCTTAATTCAACATACTTATTATATAAAAATAAAATATACAAACAGATTGACGGTTGTGCTATGGGGTCAAGCATATTAAATGTAGTTGCTCAGTTAGTTATGGAAGACTTAGAAGAAACTGTCATCTCCCAACTAAATTTCAATTTACCATTTTTTTACAGGTATGTAGATCATTGTATTTTAGCCTTCCCACATGATAAAAAACATTTTATTCTGAACATGTTTAATAGTTACCACCAAAAATTACAATTTACAATCGAATTAGAACAAAACAAAACCATACATTTTTTAGATGTTACTTTACACAACAAAAACAATAAAATAAAAACTGAATGGTACACTAAAGAAACCTGGTCTTCTCGAAACACGAACTTCAACTCAAAACACCCTCTTTCCCAAAAAAAATCTGTAATAATAAGACTTGCTGATAGAGCTATTCAACTTACTGATATAGAATATAGACAACGAGCAATAAAAAAAAGCTAAACAGGCACTCCTAATAAATAGTTATCCAAAAACACTTATTGATTCCGTTTTTAAAGCACGCATTCACAGATTTTATAATATCTCAACAGACACAATTATGTAAAATTAACATCAATGTTACATACCTAATAATATATGTTATGTAACTATGTAATGTAAAATTTACATTCATGTTATGTCAAAATCTCCGCCACAAATACAACCTCATTTTTACGTAACATTGATGTTACTATTTTTACTTTTCCGCCCAACCTTTCTATACGCGAGAAAAGTATTGGTTTACCCCAAAAAAAGTTGAAATTTTGAAAAATTTTTTCGAGTTATTTTTACGTTTTCCATCAACAGCAACACGAAAAAACGGTTTTTAGAAAAAAAATCCTGTGTGTTTGTCGTCGTTGTCGTCGGCCAGTTTTCGTTACATGTCTTGTTAGCACGATACAGCCTCCGGAGTGCAACAAGTCACCAATTTTATGATTGAATATTGTTAAGGAGATGTCACAGATGAATTCTATTGATATTCAGCTCACCAGAGCCAGCACAACGGGTGCTAGAAGTACGACATTTTAGTCATTTTTTGAGAAATTTCAGTTTGTTAGCACGATACAGCCTCCGGAATTCATCAAGTCACCAATTTTATAATTTAATATTATTCAGGATACTTCACAGATGAACTCCATCGATTTTCAGCTCACTAGAGCCAGTGCAACAGGTGTTATAGTACTTTAAGTACGATATTTTAGTCATTTTTTGAGAAATTTAAGTTTGTTAGCACGATACAGCCTCCGGAATATATACAAGTGACCAATTTTATGATTGGATATTATTCAGAGCGTCTCAAAGATGAATCTTATTGATATTCAGCTCAATAAAGCCGGTACACCGGGTTCTATAGTTATTGAAGTACCAAATTTTTGTTATGTTTGAAGAATTTTTAGTTTGTTAGCGAGATACAGCCTCCAGAGTTTATACAAGTGACCCACTTTATGATTGAATATTGTTCGAGGTGTCTCACAGATGTATCCCATTTATTTTCAGATGACTAGAACGAGTACAGCGGGTCCTATAAATCCAGATATATTACATTTTTGGTTATTTTTGTACAAATTTCGGTTTGTTAGCACGATACATCCCCCGAAGTGTAAACAAGTGACACTTTTATGATAGAATAATATTTAGGGCCACATTTGCGGAAAAGTTAGTTTCAATCTTTGAACCCGTTTATTTTTATTACTTTTTCGCCCAACCTATCTAATATGCGAGGAAAGTATTGCTTTGCCCCAAAAAAAGTTGGAATTTTTAAATTTTTTTTCAGTTATTTTCACGTTTTCCATCAACAACAACACGAAAAAACGGTTTTTAGAAAAAAAATCCTGTGTGTAAATCGTCGTCGGCGTCGTCGTTGTAGTCGGCCACTTTTCCTCACATGTCTTGTTAGCACGATACAGCCTCCGAAGTGCCATAAGTCACCAATTTTATGATAAAATATTGTTAAGGACATTGTGAAACTGTAGTGATCCCTAAAGGACAGTAACGGCAAAAGGACATAAGCTTAGAAATAAGATTTAAATTTAGGTTAATATTAATTATAGTATTTAGCGAGCATTGATCTGAGACGGGCAATGTCAGTCACGTTCTTGTTAATGTATAAACAAACACGTACAACTTATAGACGGAGGTCAGGTATGTAGTAAACCATAGCTACACTTCCTATAAAATGAGAGTGAATGAACCAGGGAATTGGAATTGGTATTATTACTTTGACTAAGTCGATTGATATTCATAATTGTGTATTTTGAACGTATTAAAACTCTATCCCAGTGATTTTATAAATGTGATGTTGTTTATTCTATTCCCGAATACAGGTTGCTAGGTAAGTGGTTTCCTCAATGATAATATGCCTTCACAGTAAACGTCGAGTATACGAGGGACACTTACTAAGTAATCACCACAGAACCCTTTTGATTTTCAGCTCACCAGAGCCAGTACAACGGGTGCTATGGTACTTGAAGTACGACATTTTGTCATTTTTTGAGAAATTTCAGTTTGTTAGCACGATACAGCCTCCGGAGTACAACAAGTCACCAACTTTATGATTGAATTTTATTCAGAACATCTCACTGAGGAAACTTTTTAATTTTCAGGTCACCAGAGCCAATATAACATGTACTACAGTACTTTAAGTACGATATTTTTGTCATTTTTGGAGGAGTTTCTGTTTGTTAGCACGATACAGCCTCCGGAGTATATACAAGTGACCAATTTTATGATTGGATATTATCAAGATCGTCTTAAAGATGAACCCTATTTTTATCCAGCTCACTAAAGCCAGTACAACAGGTGCTATGGTACTTGAAGTACCAAATTTGTGTAATTTTTGGAGAATTTTCATTTTGTTAGCACGATACAGCCTCCAGAGATTATGCGATTGATCAATTTCATCATTGAAAATTGTTCAAGGTGTCTCACAGATGTACCTTATTGATGTTCAGTTGACTAAAGCCTGTATAGCGGGTCCTATAAATCTAGGTCTACTAAATTTTTGGTTATTTTTGGAGAAACTCCGGTTTGTTAGCACGATACATCCCCCGAAATGTATACAAGTAACAATTTTCATAATAGAATTGAATATTGTTCATTGAATAAAAATGTAAGAATAAATAGATCATCTTACAAATGCTGTGCATTGCCGATGTGCAAAAGTACGTCAATCAGAACACTACAAAAACTTCTCGTAAACGTTCCAAAAAGTTCCCAAATAAGGAGAACGAGTTGCTAGTACCAGCTTTTTCTGTGAATATCACTTTAATGTAAGTTATAAGCTCTAATAGACTACACATATTAATTCAAAATCATTTTATATATTTTTGATTAAGCGAGGAGAACAAAAAGTCAATTATTCCAAGTTTTATTTCGTCGATATAGATGATACGTAGTTCTAAATATGATAAAGATACCACAACTCACTGCATCAGGAAGATACATAGCACATAGCATCGAATACCTACCTTATGAAAGGCTTCTCGTTTGCGGAAACCGAAGGCGCCCTCCATGCACACCCGCTCTGGACTCTGTAATAAGGATAATGAGACGATCCAGCACATAATATGAGCCCCCCCCCGCTTACCTGAACAGACATAACAATATGGGAACGGAACTACATCTCACTGTGACCCAAAGATTGAATAAAAAACAGGAAAAACACCAGGGTGTAAACATCAACCGTTAAGTCCAGTAGATAATGAGCACTTTGAAGTCTATTGGGATACTCTGATAGAAACAGACCGAGAAGTTCAACACAACAAACCGACTATGATCGTTCTAGATGATTATTGATTCCTCTGTACCACTGGACGAAAATCTGGGAAAATCTTACAAAGACAAGATAATGCGATATCGTTCGGTAGCAGATTAGGTGAGAGATTTGTGGAATTTAAGAAAGTGAAGATGAAACCATTCATAATGTCTGCAAATGGCTTAGTGCACACTAAAGTAACTAAACACCTATAAGAGCTAAACATACCTAGCCATATCTGTGGTTTGATGCAAAAAGCAGTAATTCTGGGAACAACTGCAATTGTCCGAAGAACACTAACCCCTTAATTAAGTAGGTTTATACGTTGATGCAACAGTGTCCGGTAGAAACCGCTACCACCAACCACCTACGAGTGTGAAAAAAACAATAATAATTATAATAGTAGATACAAACGGGTTTACTTTCATTTTTCTTTACGATTTACATCACTAAGTTATTGATGGAACTATATATCCGAGAATTATGATAACAACAACACGAGAATGAATTTTGAGCACATGTATATTCTGCGCAGAAGCAATAGCCATATATAAGTCACTTCAGTATATGAGTCAAACTCCAGTTACCACAGCTTTGATTCAATCAGATTGCCCCTTTGTACTAGACCTCAATGCTCCTCAATCTTTGAATAATAATGCGTATATTATTTTGTCCAACAAGAAACTTCATTTTCATTCAATCATAATCCATGTGTATGATTGTTGCTGGAATTGCACTAATCAAGAGACTTGAGTTACATATTTTTAGATGCCAGAAAATGAAGAAGAATTAGTGTTTCAAATGTAACTTACGGTTTCTAGAAAATTCCACAATATATTTGAAAAATGTTGAAAATTCTAAGAAAATGACAATTGTTTCGATATTAAATATCATCCTCAGAATGACAGAAGTAACATTTCATTTAATGCATACCTGATGTTCAATAATTATTTTTGGCTAGAGCAAGATGTCACCTACCTTGTGATTGCCTTAAATTATGTTAATAGAAAAAAGAAGAGGATAGGATACTACAAATACTAAAGTTTAGATATTATTAGCACTATGGGGATATCCTGGATACCTTTTTTCCCAATTAAGATCAGTATAACTGTGTAATGATATAGAAAACCAGAAAAACTATATCTGCTGATCTTTGCAATTATCACTTAAGAAGACAGTTTAAAAGTGGAGAACTCCCTAGATTTATCTGTTCATTGACGACTGCATATTGTGGGTTTCTTAAGTACCCCTCATCTCTAATTCTTCAAGGAAATCCAGTTCTTGTTTCTTATCACAAATTAGAAGGCACTTAAGGAACCCACAATATGAAGTCGTCATTGAACAGATGTATCTAGGGATTTCTCTACTTTCAAACAATCTTCTTAAGTGATAATTGTAAAGATCAGCAGATAAAGTTATCCTGATTTTCTAAATCATTGCACATTGCATATACTGATCTTGATTGGGAAATAAGATATCACAGGTGTTTAACTCAAAAGACATATCACGAACAGCAAAAATAAGAATATACCAAACAATAATAAGACCGTCAGTTACCTACGCTTGTGAAATGCTCAGAAAGATTTATGGTGGAATAAAAGAAAATGGAATATACAGAAGAAGAACAAACAAATAATTATCAGATTTGTATAATCACCCAAGTATAACCCATATAATTAAAGCACAGACAGCGAGATGGTTAGGACATATAGGTAGAATGGCCGAAGATAGATGGGTAAAACGAGTGCTGAAAGGGGAAGAAGGTGGTAAAAAGATAAGAGGAAGACCAAAGAAGAAATGGTTGGAGGAGGTAAGGAGAGACCTGAGATCAGTGGGAGTAAGGGAATGGCAGAACGAGGCGAGGAATAGAAAAAAATGGAGAGAGAGAGAGAGAGAGAGAGAGAGAGAGAGAGAGAGAGAGAGTGAATGATCTCAAAGCCGAGGGCCAGATGGGCCTGTAGTGCTGATATATATATATATATATATATATATATATATATATATATATATATATATATATATATATATATATATATAAGATATCCAGGATATCCCCATAGGGCCAATAATATCTAAGCTTTAGTATTTGTAATATCATATCTTCATATTACGTCTATTAACATATATTGAGGCAATCACAAGGTGAGTCACTTCTTGGTCTAGCCAAAAATTATTATTAAATAACAGATAGGCATTAAATGGAATGTAACTTCTGTCATTCTGACGATGATATTAAATATCCAAACAATTGTCAATTTCCTAGAATTTTTAACATCTATTAAATATATTGGGGAATTATATAGAAACAGTAAGTTCCATTTAAAACACTAATATTTGTAGATTCCAGGAAGTAAAGGTCGAGACAGTTAATTTCATTGAAGCAGAATTGATTAGTACTAACGCCTCCTTACAAACTTGTTCAAATAACAATCCCTTTCTATATATTATATTGATCATATATGGCGAACAAAAATACGTACAATAACTATACACATCTTTAGCATAAACTGAAATGAAGTTATTAATGTTAGTTAGTAGCAAACTAGTTAACTTAGCTGATCATTTTCTTGTTTTTATTACCTCTATATTGAAATTGACTGTCTCGACCCTTACTTCGTGGAATATGCTCATATTAGTGTTTTTAAAAGAAACTCAAGGTCTCTAGTTAATTCCACAATATAATACAAGTTATTGAAAATTCTAAAAAATTGACAATTGTTTCGATAAATGATTTATCGAAACAATTGTCAATTTTTTAGAATTTTCAATAACTTGTATTATATTGTGGAATTAACTAGATACCTTGAGTTTCATTTGAAAACACTAATACCTCTATATTGCTTTGGCTCTGTTTTGTACGATTTCAATGAATGTCCTGATGAGTCTTCAGACTAGAAACGAATATCCCCGTTTAATTTCTTTGTTTCAACTTACATCCAATTCCATTTGTTTTGCAATTTAGGTTTAGTTGAGTGATGTTAGCAGTTAATATGTAGGAATTTTTCGAAATACTGTCATAATAATTGAGAGAAAATATACCAGAATATATGTGCCAAATCAACACAACTTAGCAAAAGCAAAAGCAAACATAAATAATGAACATAATCCGAAGGAATATATGAAGTTATTATAATAGATTCAATAACAAAAATATCAATTCATCTCAAATTGATTTCTTACAGAACCCACGCAAATATTCGAATGAAAAAAGTAGCTGCACCCACCAAATTTGTAAAATTATAATAGTGAAGCCGATGTCCAGTACATGACATCATGATATCATGAGAAAAAACCATTGACATATTTCTACCGAACCTTCAATACTCTTATAAACTGAAATTAGGATCCGGTGCAGTTGAAAGTCGTAACTATGTGATAATCTATTATATATTTACGACTATAAAATGGTGTATTATCTCATTCTAATAATTAACAGAACCTATTGCAAATTATTTTAATTACAAAAAAAAATTTCGAAACGATATCTAAGGATTCCAGTATAACATATTACAGAAACGAGAAGGCTTATAAGACTATATAAAATGAGAGATAGGAAATGGAAATTTCCACAAGTTGAATACAAATAAACATACATACAATAGTAGACATCATAAAAAGGTTTCAATATTGAGTGAAATCAGTCTAGATCGACAAATGATTTCTTATATCTAGAAGGATCAAAGTTATCCATTATATTCACGGGTAAATAAAACTGATCAATCATATCAGTAAAATCACATAAACTTCTCCAGTAATATAGCCTAGTGAAGTAGTTCATAGGCTTCCAAAGATAAGAGGTTCTAAAGTTTATAGGTCACATGAATTTCAAAGCTTTGCTATAAAGTAAGCGTATCATGTAGAAACGTCTATCTGCTCAGAAATGTGTGCTCTACGGCTTCGAATTGTTAAACACGAAAAGGATATCCATAAAATATAACGAAATTATTTTCTAACGATTTCTCCAACTACAATAAGCCAATACTAAGATTTTTGTATTTAGTGATACATCTTTGTTAAGTAATTTTAGAATATTGGAATATTCTATAACAATTGATTATGACTTATAATAATAACAAATACTGTGACTATTTCTGAACGCATGATTACCAATTTCTCAATATAATTGGGGAACCAATAGCTTTTAGATCTACCAATATGAGTATTCCTGAATAGTCAGTATGAAAATAAATATGAAACTTTTCATAGGTGATATGTTGAATCAGGACCACTTCATAACGATAGGTATTCAAATACTTCCAATAGCTTCAACTGGCTGATACTAACCAACCATCGATCAAAATGACTTAAACTGAAAACCAGTAGGAACAGAAGAAAACCTATATGAAAAAAAAACAAATAATACTGTTCGTTAGGTAACCTTAATACTAAAAATCCATTACGAAAACACTAGCAGTATCTCAATTCTCAAAGGCTGGTATATTAGACCACTAAATTTTGCTGCGCAAGGATCTGATTCTTAGATATTCTATGGATTTTGTGGTTCCTTAATGACCAATATTAACTGTACAAATATATGATATATGGAAAAATTAGTCATGGCTTTGATTTACTCCATGGCATTTGTTAGCTAAAAATTGAGAGTACAAAAAATACCATTAATCAGTCCAACTGAACGTTTTATACTCTACAAATATATACTAGGCAAATAAGCGACTTTCATATTATGTAAACAGAAACTGACCAATTTTCAGTAAGATTTAGCCAAACTTTGCAATATTTATTGGAAGTTCTGGAACCGTTAACGATACTTCATACCAAACACACTTCACTGCCTATGTACAAACACTAACAATTTTTTTCGAATTGACCTTCGGTGTATGAAGACAATAACCAGGTTTTTGAATCCAGCATCAAATGGTGAAAGTGTGTAAGTCTTATTGTAGTGGTAGTATAAAGTGCGATCGGTGTATTCAGCGGGGATTTTTCTTCAACCACAAAAAAATTCCTGCTCAACAAGCAGTTAAAGCATATTGTACAGGACGTGAACAAAAACTGTTACGGATGGACAGAGTGAGAAGTTGTAATAGAAGTTTGGATGCGACATATTTGGAATACATGAATAAATATGGTGAATTAGAATTATGAAGTAGATATGCAATAACATAATCAAATAGGGCATATCTTATATAAGTTCGAATGTATACACGAATTTTTGGGTGTTTTTGAGTATGTTATTAACAAGTTGCTCGATATTATTAAGTTGATTACTTTATTTTCATTTGTTATTTCTGCAAATTTGCAGAGGAAAAATGAAAGAATTTTGGACAAGTTGAATTCCTACGAATATTACCGAAATACGAAATCCAAAACAGATTCTGAAATAATTATTTTGGAGAAAAACAAAAAATTCATATTTACCGCTAGTTAGTTGAAAAAAAAGAAATGCTAAAATGTTTAAGTGACTAGTGGAATATATACGAACATTGAAAAATATAGAATACTAAACCGCTAAAACTTTCTATCCTGCAGTTTAAATTGATTTTATTTCTTGGAGATATGTCTTTCAGTTTTCATTCAAAATTAATTCCATTTATTCGTATAATAATTTTATGCGTGAAACTGTTTTTCAACGACCCAAAATAACTTCTGGTCTAGAGAAATGAAAAATAATCCATGGATATTCTTCAAAAATGTTTACTAGTTTTGTTGTACTTTGTTCAATATTTATTTTTGTCAACATCACATCGACTTTGTATCTTTTTTTTTCTATGTATTCTCAATTTGGCACTATCAAATTGGTAATAACACTTTTGTGATTTCACATATTCTTGATAATTGTTTAAATCTGTTATAGTCTTTCGTCTGTTTATATAGAGCTATCCCTCTTTCAATTACTTGACCGTCAACCCTTTCTACGATGCGAGGAAAGTATTGGTTTACCCCAAAAAAAGTTGGAATTTTCAATTTTTTTAAATTATTTTTTAGGATTCCAAGTGAGAAAAACACGAGAAAGGCGCTTTTGGAAAAGAATTCTTTGCGTATGTTGTCGTTGTCCACTTTTTATGTCTTGTTAGCACGATACGGTCTTCGTAGTACATAGAAATAACCAATTGTATGATTGGGTATTATTCAGGGGATCTCGTAGATAAACCCTATCCATTTTCAGCTCACCAGAGCCAGTATCTCGGGTGCTATGGTACCAGAATTACCATATTTTCCGTCATTTTTGAAAAAAATTCGGTTTATTAACAAGGTACATCAACCGGAGTCTATGCAAATGACCAATTTTATGATTGGATGTTGTTAAGGGCATCTTACAGATTAACTATAATGATTTTCAGCTCAAAAAAGGCAGTACAATGGGGGTCCCATAAATCCTGATATTCTATATTTTTGGTAATTTTTGGAGAAATTTCGGTTTTTTATCAAATTTTCAACAAATCAAATATAAGTTTTTACCAAAGTATCAAGCTGATATATTCTTGCATTTTTAGGGTTATTTATGTCAAGTATGGTGTAAGGCAAAGTTCTATCTCCTCATTACTCATACTTCAATCATCAATATTGATAACACGAATGGTCACTCAGTAATATCATTTACATGATTAGTTGAATGTATTTGACTATATAACAAGTGCGTTCAACACAACATCGTACACCTAACGTTATCAAGAAAGTCAATATTTGATGCCTATATACTATGGAAACATTCCAAACTTTTTTGTTGATTGTCATCACTAGTTTTCAAAATTATTTGACTAGCTTGTTCGCATCCTTCCGTACACTGCTTTACCAGAATCCTTCGAATTGTAAATATTACTTTCCCTACATTATAATGATATTAGGTTACAGCTGGATTCGCATGACTTATAATTTATTATTTGATCGACTCGGAGTACCAATAAGATGGAATAATTTATGACTGATTACATCTCATCGGTAAGAAAAAAATTATAACTACATACTATAGTCCATACTTTCTACTCACGATTGGTGTTGAATTCAATGAGGCAATTGTGAGTGAAGACACCAATCAATTGAGTATATCCTAATAACAATATTATTTCTGGGAAAATTAGGTAGGAAAAGAATAGAGCCATTTATTTACATCAAATACTCTAGCCAACATTGCAACTATACGCTACCTATCCCCCTGCACTATTATCGAAATATGCTTTATTTCTGCAGACTGCTAGAAAAAAATATCTGAGAAATTGATGTAGAAAATGCAAAGTAATATTGATACGCAAAAAAATAATAGTCATGAGGCATATGATATTTCTGAAAGATGAATGTAAAGGGCATACAACAATAGTTATTTGTTTTACTAGGCATAAAAGCACAAGATTTAATGCCGCGGCTGGTGTTTCATAGCCGAGCGTAGCGAGACTATGAAACCAGCCAAGGTATTAAATCTGCTTTTCTGCCGGGTGAAACATATAATTTTTTCTTCAAATTTTGTTCCAATTCCACGCAAAATCGACTTTTTCATATTTAAATTTCATTTCATTATCAATATCCAAATAACTAAATTATTTTATCAAAGGTAACTGGGCCCTGCGCGACTATCTTTACCGCTGATGACGTTTGTTGAATATGTTTGTTCACTGTTTACTTTGTCATTGTCAATTTTGAAAAGTTGTCATGTTAGAAATGGATTTACTGCAAAGTGAGGATGAATTGATGCAATTAACACCACCTGAGATAAGAGACCAGGCGCTATATGTGGAATTCAACCTTTTACCGGATAAATCAAGAACTGTATATGAACTCACATACAGCAGATTCATGGAATATAGACAGAAGAAAAATATAGGATCTTTCTCTGAAAATGTGCTGATTGTCTATTTTTCCAATCTTTCAAAGAAAATTTCGTGTTATAGTTTGTAGTTTTATTGCAATAAAACAAGTTTATCATCATCAGCATCATTTTGAGTTTTATTAATGTCATTGTCATTTTTAATACCCAGTTTGATTTAAATTATCCATTCATCCATTCATCCATTCATCCATTCATCCATTCATCCATTCATCCATTCATCCATTCATCCATTCATCCATTCATCCATTCATCCATTCATCCATTCATCCATTCATCCATTCATCCATTCATCCATTCATCCATTCATCCATTCATCCATTCATCCATTCATCCATTCATCCATTCATCCATTCATCCATTCATCCATTCATCCATTCATCCATTCATCCATTCATCCATTCATCCATTCATCCATTCATCCATTCATCCATTCATCCATTCATCCATTCATCCATTCATCCATTCATCCATTCATCCATTCATCCATTCATCCATTCATCCATTCATCCATTCATCCATTCATCCATTCATCCATTCATCCATTCATCCATTCATCCATTCATCCATTCATCCATTCATCCATTCATCCATTCATCCATTCATCCATTCATCCATTCATCCATTCATCCATTCATCCATTCATCCATTCATCCATTCATCCATTCATCCATTCATCCATTCATCCATTCATCCATTCATCCATTCATCCATTCATCCATTCATCCATTCATCCATTCATCCATTCATCCATTCATCCATTCATCCATTCATCCATTCATCCATTCATCCATTCATCCATTCATCCATTCATCCATTCATCCATTCATCCATTCATCCATTCATCCATTCATCCATTCATCCATTCATCCATTCATCCATTCATCCATTCATCCATTCATCCATTCATCCATTCATCCATTCATCCATTCATCCATTCATCCATTCATCCATTCATCCATTCATCCATTCATCCATTCATCCATTCATCCATTCATCCATTCATCCATTCATCCATTCATCCATTCATCCATTCATCCATTCATCCATTCATCCATTCATCCATTCATCCATTCATCCATTCATCCATTCATCCATTCATCCATTCATCCATTCATCCATTCATCCATTCATCCATTCATCCATTCATCCATTCATCCATTCATCCATTCATCCATTCATCCATTCATCCATTCATCCATTCATCCATTCATCCATTCATCCATTCATCCATTCATCCATTCATCCATTCATCCATTCATCCATTCATCCATTCATCCATTCATCCATTCATCCATTCATCCATTCATCCATTCATCCATTCATCCATTCATCCATTCATCCATTCATCCATTCATCCATTCATCCATTCATCCATTCATCCATTCATCCATTCATCCATTCATCCATTCATCCATTCATCCATTCATCCATTCATCCATTCATCCATTCATCCATTCATCCATTCATCCATTCATCCATTCATCCATTCATCCATTCATCCATTCATCCATTCATCCATTCATCCATTCATCAATTCATCCATTCATCCATTCATCCATTCATCCATTCATCCATTCATCCATTCATCAATTCATCCATTCATCCATTCATCCATTCATCCATTCATCCATTCATCCATTCATCCATTCATCCATTCATCCATTCATCCATTCATCCATTCATCCATTCATCCATTCATCCATTCATCCATTCATCCATTCATCCATTCATCCATTCATCCATTCATCCATTCATCCATTCATCCATTCATCCATTTATCCATTCATCCATTCATCCATTCATCCATTCATCCATTCATCCATTCATCCATTCATCCATTCATCCATTCATCCATTCATCCATTCATCCATTCATCCATTCATCCATTCATCCATTCATCCATTCATCCATTCATCCATTCATCCATTCATCCATTCATCCATTCATCCATTCATCCATTCATCCATTCATCCATTCATCCATTCATCCATTCATCCATTCATCCATTCATCCATTCATCCATTCATCCATTCATCCATTCATCCATTCATCCATTCATCCATTCATCCATTCATCCATTCATCCATTCATCCATTCATCCATTCATCCATTCATCCATTCATCCATTCATCCATTCAAGGCCCATTTACATTTGTCACTTTTGATGATCATCTTGGAGGAATCATCGAAAGTGACAAGTGTAAATTGCCTTTCATTGTGATTTCATCCAAAGTGTACACTTAAGATGAAGGATGAAATATTTCGACCCCCGACCTACTTTTGATGAAAGAGTCGTTCCTCGAAGCGATGATTCATCGAGAGTGAGGGCCCAATGACAAACGTAAACACTTTGTTTATTACGTTTGTTCACTTCACAAACACCAGTTGATTGTTTTGGGTTTTGGTAGTTTTATTTGATTTAAATATTGTGCATACCTATCATCGTGGTAATGTCATTCAAGTGGCAAGATAAACACATGGAACTATTTCTAGAAACTTACCAGCGGTATGAGTGCTTGTGGAATAATAAATGCAGTGATTACAGCAAAACTAACCTACGGGAAAAAGCGTACTCCTTAATGCTGGCCGATTTAAATTTGCCTGGATTAACTGTACTCGACATCAAGGCAAAAATAAAAACTATTAGAACACGTTATGGGGCAGAACTTTGCAAGATAAAAAATTCAGAAAGAAGTGGAGCTAGTGCTGATGACGTTTATGAGCCCAGACTATTCTGGTTTAAACTTGCAGACGTGTTTCTACGCAACATATGCACTCCAAAAGCCAGTTCATCAAACTTGAAGGTGAGTTCTCTCAAATACATATACTTACGTAATTATTTCTTTTTCTCAAAATGATGTATGATTAATTTTTGCTAATAAAAATTCACAAACCAAATGACAAATCAATTTCAAAGCCAAAAATAAGATGTTTATTTTTTTTTTAAATTTGTTGATTACTAAATCATTTTCAATTGCCATGGTACAATGTGTGTTGTGACAAAACATTCAGCATAATAATTGCGTACTTCTCCTGCTGCCCTGCTGTAGTTATTTGAAGCACCGTGGGTTATTTCCTCAAGACCACTGAGTGGATGTTGGGTAGCGGTACCTGGTTCAACCCTTCCTTCTTCCCAGTTTTCAATATCCAGCATATCTCTCGGGATGTATGGGTGTGTGGGAGTTGAAGTCTTTCGCAGCCAGTTGTGAAGAGCGCATGTAGTTTTCACCACTTGTTCCGTTGTTTGTATTGAGAGTGGAATAGGTTTCTCAAAGATTCTAAATTTCGACACAAGTATGCCGAATGTGTTTTCCACAACGCGACGGGCCCTTGAAAGTCTGTAATTGAATATTTTTTGTTTTTCCGTTAGCTGACCACATCTAGAATATGGTTTTAAAATATTGGTTCTCAACGGGAAGGCATCGTCAGCGACGAAAATTCCTTGTTCCGGTATATTCAGTGAATTATTTTGCAAGGCCTCATTAAAAGTTGATTTCGCAAATACTGCAGCGTCATTTACTCTTCCATTGGTTCCCACATCGATGTATATGAAATTGTAATTGGCATCAACAATTGCGAATAGTATCGTACTGAAATCTTTCTTGTAATTAAAATACTGTGAACCAGTTTTTGGAGGGCACCTGATGGTGACGTGCTTACCGTCCATAGCCCCACACACATTTGGGAAATTCCACAAAGTTTCGTAGTCTCGCATCACATTTTCCCAGCTTTCAACTGTGTTAGGCACCTGTAACAAGCAATAATTATTAGACAGTGTACATTATTCTATTTTTAGAGCTTTGTATTTGTGTCAACTTTCAATTGCTTTCGGGAATGATTGATTTCATGTAATTTCATGTTCTTTGTTTCAGGAGTTAGAATCGACGATAAAGGGCATTTCTGGAAAAGCAACCGATGATAGCCAACATTTGGGACAACGTGAACAGGAAACTGAGCAAACAGCACACATTCAGGACACTGAGGCAACATCTCCAAATATGATTGCAACCTCTTCGGCGGAAATTAGGAATACTCCAAAAAACACAAAGGGGCGTAAACGTTCCCTCAGTACTACCGTTTCAGGGGTTCAGGATGCAATAAAACAATTGAAGACACTATCGGAAGAAAATAAGCAGGATCTGAACGAATTCGACGTGTTTTGTGACAGCCTTGCTATACAGTTGAAAAAAATGCCCTTAGATAGGGCTCTTATCTGTCAAGGACAGCTACAGAAAGTGATGACACAAGAACGACTCTTCCAACTCACATCACACTCCCAGTCTCACTCATCCATGTCGTCCAGGTCACCTGCTGATTATCAACAGTCGATAGCAACTTCAGGCCCGTACTCTGCGATGTCATCAACGCAAAGCAGCACACATTCACGGCAGTCACAAAACCATTACTACCAATGTACCGAAAAAGATGACGATTATGAAAACAGTGATGTTTTGTCCGATGCCATTTCTTCAGCGGGAATAATAGTTGATGATTTAATGGCTTTATAATAAATTATCTTACGTTATTTTATAGAAATAAAAAACATTTTCAAAATTACTTGAAACTTTGTATACTGTAAACTTTTTATTCTACCGGCAGACAGCTTTTGCTATTGCTGGTATTAAATACTTTTTCTCCTACTGTTTTAAAGTTCAATTAATGTTTTTTTTTTGTTTTATTTAAGTAATGTTCTTCTTTTTCTTTTTTTGTACCCCATCTATTTCATGTAAATAAAGTATGTGTTTCATTCATTCATTCAACTTTTTATTCTGTTAACCTATGAATTAATTAAACTACAAGATATTAAATTTCTACTTACCATTATAAAATCTGCCAAACAGTTGTATATAGCCCTGCATACCTCAGGCAAAAACCGTGAAAATGTGCTTCTTGGAATTCTGTACAGTGCACTTAAGGTACCTATATTATCTCCAGTCGCTAGATATCGTAGCGTCATTTGCAGTTTTATTTTAGGGCTTAAAGCTTCTCGGAACCAAGTATCTTTTTTTCTTATCAACGGAGTTACTTTGTCTAGAAGATATGCGAATTGCTCCTCGTTCATTCTTAAATGATTTCTATACACCTCAGGATTTTCCTCTGCCCATTCTCTTAACAGGGTTGACGAAGCTCCCAGATTTGTCCTCCTTGAAACCCATGGCTTCACCCACCAACGTCTTTGAACACGTTTACGTGATATAATAGCATTCAATTCATGCAGCAGTCCACGTGAAATTAAGGCAATGCCTCTGCGTATAATTTTTTGATTTCTTCTTGAACGAGACATCACTTTTCACAGACACGAACACTGTGCACGAGAGGTGAAACCAGCAAACTGTAGAAAATATGTAAACGAGGATGATCACCCTGGATGATTTCACTCTGAGTGATTCACTTTGGATGTACCTCAAAAGTGATATAATGTAAACCCCACTTCATCCATTCATCCATTCATCCATTCATCCATTCATCCATTCATCCATTCATCCATTCATCCATTCATCCATTCATCCATTCATCCATTCATCCATTCATCCATTCATCCATTCATCCATTCATCCATTCATCCATTCATCCATTCATCCATTCATCCATTCATCCATTCATCCATTCATCCATTCATCCATTCATCCATTCATCCATTCATCCATTCATCCATTCATCCATTCATCCATTCATCCATTCATCCATTCATCCATTCATCCATTCATCCATTCATCCATTCATCCATTCATCCATTCATCCATTCATCCATTCATCCATTCATCCATTCATCCATTCATCCATTCATCCATTCATCCATTCATCCATTCATCCATTCATCCATTCATCCATTCATCCATTCATCCATTCATCCATTCATCCATTCATCCATTCATCCATTCATCCATTCATCCATTCATCCATTCATCCATTCATCCATTCATCCATTCATCCATTCATCCATTCATCCATTCATCCATTCATCCATTCATCCATTCATCCATTCATCCATTCATCCATTCATCCATTCATCCATTCATCCATTCATCCATTCATCCATTCATCCATTCATCCATTCATCCATTCATCCATTCATCCATTCATCCATTCATCCATTCATCCATTCATCCATTCATCCATTCATCCATTCATCCATTCATCCATTCATCCATTCATCCATTCATCCATTCATCCATTCATCCATTCATCCATTCATCCATTCATCCATTCATCCATTCATCCATTCATCCATTCATCCATTCATCCATTCATCCATTCATCCATTCATCCATTCATCCATTCATCCATTCATCCATTCATCCATTCATCCATTCATCCATTCATCCATTCATCCATTCATCCATTCATCCATTCATCCATTCATCCATTCATCCATTCATCCATTCATCCATTCATCCATTCATCCATTCATCCATTCATCCATTCATCCATTCATCCATTCATCCATTCATCCATTCATCCATTCATCCATTCATCCATTCATCCATTCATCCATTCATCCATTCATCCATTCATCCATTCATCCATTCATCCATTCATCCATTCATCCATTCATCCATTCATCCATTCATCCATTCATCCATTCATCCATTCATCCATTCATCCATTCATCCATTCATCCATTCATCCATTCATCCATTCATCCATTCATCCATTCATCCATTCATCCATTCATCCATTCATCCATTCATCCATTCATCCATTCATCCATTCATCCATTCATCCATTCATCCATTCATCCATTCATCCATTCATCCATTCATCCATTCATCCATTCATCCATTCATCCATTCATCCATTCATCCATTCATCCATTCATCCATTCATCCATTCATCCATTCATCCATTCATCCATTCATCCATTCATCCATTCATCCATTCATCCATTCATCCATTCATCCATTCATCCATTCATCCATTCATCCATTCATCCATTCATCCATTCATCCATTCATCCATTCATCCATTCATCCATTCATCCATTCATCCATTCATCCATTCATCCATTCATCCATTCATCCATTCATCCATTCATCCATTCATCCATTCATCCATTCATCCATTCATCCATTCATCCATTCATCCATTCATCCATTCATCCATTCATCCATTCATTCATTCATCCATTCATCCATTCATCCATTCATCCATTCATCCATTCATCCATTCATCCATTCATCCATTCATCCATTCATCCATTCATCCATTCATCCATTCATCCATTCATCCATTCATCCATTCATCCATTCATCCATTCATCCATTCATCCATTCATCCATTCATCCATTCATCCATTCATCCATTCATCCATTCATCCATTCATCCATTCATCCATTCATCCATTCATCCATCCAATATCATTTGTCATTCTGACGATGATACTTTTATATCGCAACCAATATCAAATTATTTGGAATTTTTAAGATTTTCTCATTACAGTGGAAGTGTTTAGAAACAGATAGTTTCACTCATAGCAGTCATCAAATTTTGACAAAAAATTGTTCTGCCATCGGTCTCACTTCATACTTGGATGCAATAATTCCAATAAAACTGAACTGTACTTTTTGTTTGAAAATAATATATGGGAGCTTCTTCTTCAATTCTGGAGCTATCAATAATATTTGAGTCTAATTTTCTCAGTTGCCAGATTTCTATCACCAACATTTTAATGATATGGAAAATTCACATGAATCCTAAAAGATACTCTTCATTGGTCAGAATATTTATTCCTGCAATGATTTTCTATGGTCTAATAAGGAATTATAGTCGATAAATAAGAATAGCCCTTGAATCCTATACCATTTTCGAAAATCAGTTTTTCGTCTTTCTCTAATTTGAGACTTTCATAATTTGAGACCACGAATAAATCGATATATTTTCCATAGTTACTGCGCATTGGTGATTAGCTTGGTTTTCGTTCTCTTTTTGTGCATGGAGATGAAAAATAATGTTACTATCCCTCTGAAAAATCTGTTTTGTCGTTCACGCGATATAATCTACTGAACCCAGAGTTCGGGTCTCACCCAAATTCCTTACTTCCCAAAAACGTCAGGAACATCGATCTGTTTCTCTTATTTATTGAAATTCTTGAATATCACTGTTGAAAGTAATTTACCTTTGTCTGAATCGCCCAAGGATGCCTAATAATGTTGAAACGCAGACTTGCGTACGGATAAGGAGATAATTTATATGTTTGCCATGTGATTTGGCTACAGTATTGAATACTCCTCAATTCTCACCAGACTTTACTTGAATGCTGCCAAATTTTTTTGTATTGTCGATTGGAACAATTATCGTCCATCTTCATTAATCTACAATGTCAGTTTCACATATTGAATCATCTCTTAAGCAACGCATCTTGATATCTTGATTTTGGTTGGAAAAAAAATGGTTTTAATTCGATTTGCTCTACAAAATTTTAGAGTGAACTAACATAAGACAGCATTTGCAAATCAGTTGCGAAGTTACTGATACTGTTGTAAACAAAATGTAAAAACTAGACTGAGGAACCTAAGACTTAATAGAAGTTCTCCATTGCTCAAGGATCGGGTTCATTCTGCACCAAATAACATTAGAGAATTTGCTACTTCTCACGGAAATTAGAACAAGTTTCTTCAGAACATTCTATTCAGACTCCTATAGCAGTTATCTCACTATTCATTTCCTACAGTCTTCGGGTTTTCAAGGTCGTTGTTTGTTTATATTCATTATATCAACCTCATGTATTTTCAAGAAAATACCTATTTTTCTGTGACGGGAAAAAATCACTTTCATCTTAAGGAAAAGTTATTTCTTTTTTCCATAGGGAAATAACCAACGCAGTTTCGCAAATTTTCCGCGATGTAGATGGGAATAATAATAATAATATTTATGACGCTACTTTCGTTGTTTCTACTAACTACGATGGAGTCAGAGAAAACTCCAAGTGAGATATTTGTCAATTTCATATTCAAAATAACTACTGAACTAAGTTCAAAATTTTTAAATTGAATGACAAAATTAAATTGACAGATATTGGATTACTTTAAAGGTTTCTTTAGCAATGCAGGTCTAATTGTCGCCTACCAGTTTAAAGCTTCAAATTTCACATAGATATTTTTCTGACTTTAATATAATGTAATATTTTTCCAATATTAAATCGTGGTTATACACGTCAGAGTAAAAGATAGTGTATTATAGAAGGGAATAATATTAGATTTTAGCGCTCTCGCTTTTTTGTCAACAGCAGAACCTCGAGTTAAAATCTAATACTTTTTTTTAACAATCTGTACACTATGACATATGTCACCAGCAATTTTCTCTTTCTCAAGATCATCAGAAGTAACGTTTAAAATATATTACTTATGGTATTTGTGGGAAATGTATACTCTTTTTAACCTTCATTGTCGAATTTCTCCAGAGAAGAAATATCAATCTATTAGTGTCAGCTGTTCATGCTAAAGAAATTCCAGCAAAATTGTGAATAAATCCTCACCTCTCTTCTGCTTCTCCAAAGATTGCTGTTCCAGTATAGCAGTCGTCAATCTTTTCTATTCTTTTATTTTTAAGGAACTGAATGTGACCGATCTCTTAACATCTGGCTGATTGGATCTCTTCCTAATGTCATTGCTTTAGCTTTTCATTATTATTTCAGTTCATCATCTGTTGTGGGTTCATAATAGTATTTCATGTTCAATGTATTTGTCTCTTAATTTGTTTCATCACTATCACGTAGTTTTTCTTTTGTTTATGATGACTTCGCACTTCCGTTGAGTTCAATCGTTATTTTGGCGAAGCGTTTTTGTAAACTTGTGATGCCCTTCTTGTCCATAAGATTTTAGTTAAATTCACACTATTATCGGAAGCTTATTATATCCATGATTAATCAAAATACGTTCAAATAACCACCATTATTAGCCAGAACAAGCTATTTTGCTCTTAGTGAAGAGATATCTTCGTTTGCCTCAGATTGTAATTATATCAATCACATTTTTTCTTGTAGAATTTCTAATACCATTTTGGATTTCACGAATGTTAAATGTTCCTAATTTTGTTTGGGTCTATATTTTCCTAATCTTCAGGTCTCGTTGTGTGTCTGGTTCGTCTCCTTTCTATCAGTTTACCACCCTGTGAACTCTTTTATGCTGTACGTTTCATTCTGTTTGGATCATAAATATTAGTGGATTATCATCATACACCTAGTTGAGCCTCGAGGTTTCAGTGTGAGTGTTCCATGTGTATTTAAATATGAACAGGCTAATAACTAAACTAGATGTTACCGCCGGTTACAACGAAAACTATATGACTCACTTTGTATAATGATTGTAAATGTATTGTAGTCGCGAAATAAATATTGGACTATTAGTGAGGTTAATTATAGATTTGTTGTGTGCACAATTTTTGTATTTCTCACGTAATAAGTTTGTCTACTCTAAAATATTCAGGATATTTGCTTTCAATTAGTATATTCTTCAGGAGGATTTAGTGAAATATTTAGAGTTCTCATGGAAACTGACATAAACATAGTTGAATATTTCTACAAAATGGGCCAAGTAATCGGTTTCACAGCACCTTATTCGAAAAAAAGGAAAACTGTGGAATATTATATAAAAGTCCTAATGATATTCTATATAATTTTCACAATTTATTCTATGATGAACCGATATTACGGATTTTGGAGACAATGTAGTTTGATACAAATAATATTAGATTTTCTACAAGGTATGGGACAATCTATTTTCTTGATAGTTGGATTCATCAAAGCGATTACCAATTGTGATGAATGGTCTGTGTTATATAGTATTCTGAAAGAGTTTGATAACAATTATTCCAAAAATAAATTGAAAAATGACGATTCTAAATTTTATATTATTAATATGATAGTAGCTGTTGTTTTTCTTTCGCTCATTCATTTCATGGAAATATTTATATGGATATCAGATACTAAAGAAAGTCAGGAATATGGATATATCATATTTAGAATTGGGACGTTCTACAGCCTTTACGTAACATTTTTCACTATTATTATGTGTAAGGTTGTCCGAAATAGATTTCAAGTAATGACGCAATTTTTAAAAGAATTACTATATGATTTAGATACCAACGAGCCTTTTTCTACATTGATTATGAAGTTAAATGATTTGAAGAAGATGTGTTTATATTTGGACAGCATAGTTGTTAGTACCAATATGATATTTGGGTGGTGGAGCTTTTTCCAAGCACTTGGTAGTTTTCTAAATTGTATGGATTCCCTTCGTTCAGTGATTGACTTTTCCCATTCTGACGATTCAAAATTTAATTATGAATTAGATGTCGTTTACCTTGATTTCGCAGTATTTTATTCGGTAAGTGCCGTTTTATCTTTTCATGCAATATACATTGATTTGAAAATAAGAAATAGATGGTTTTTTGTGAAACTTAACTGTTTTTCCTGAGATCAAAAATTTTATTCAAAGTAAGTATCAGCTACAATTAAAATTTTGGGAATTACTGCAAATTAGTTAAGAAGACTGATATAGGAATACTTTTTCTTAAGACAATAATCATCAACTTCTTGAAATTTACTGTTTCGACCTGTGGAAGCTACTCATATTACATTTTTAAATGCAACTAACTGTTTCGAGATAATAATTCCGCAATTGTGAAATTATCTAGAAACAGTTAGTTTATTCAAAAAAGCAATTTACTTCTTGTATTCTATTCATGACTATTTGATAATCATACTTATGCTAGACAGTTAGAGTATATGGTCTAAATTAGTTTTATTTTATTTACAAAATTTACATGAAAATCTTGTTAATATTTATATATTCACTTCCATGATCAAATACTTCAACCCAGCATCGGTTTTATTTAGGAACACTTATTAAAAAATAAGCTTCTATGTGAACGTACATCCATGAATCTTGGAGATGTGATGGCAGCTGTTGTAAACCAAATATCACTGAAAATGCCACAATATTCAATTGAGTCGGGAGTTATGGCAGAGAATGAGTGAAAAAAAGATTTTAACTATAAATACTGAATTCAATAAATGTGGAAGTTACATATTCTACGTTGAAAATAACGATTTTGTTACCGAAATTAAGCAGATTTCAATAGGAGGACAGCATGAAAAACTGGAAAAACTCTTATAGGCATTGTGAAAAATGTGTCCCAAATGATTGGCTGGTTGGAAATTTGGACATTCGCAATGATCCTGGAGCGATTTAGACAAATCTGAGGAAAAAAGTAGAACGAAGTACTGCCTTTGTCAACATGAACAACATTTTGAATGAGACTTGTTCATTAAGAGAGCCAGAATTGGACTGAAAACTAGAAACAGAGAAAACGAGTTATAACTAATATTATAACAAGAATATTAACGCTATAACATAAAAAACTGAGAGGATGAAGACACACATTTACATAGGCGTCAATCAAAAAGAAGTTCAAATGTAGCAATAAAATCCATCAGATGTAGAGAGAATAAATAGGCAATAGTGAAGGAATACACAGAATATACTATATTATAGGGACATATCGATAATATTAGTGAGAAAATTATTGAGAGAAATATGGGGCCAATATATTGACTGTCGTATTCAAGAGAGGCGGTAGGTACTTATATCAGTGAGGTATGCAGAATAGAAGGAGATACTGATGAATTTTCAGACTGAGTGTGAATGATCGATGACGAAATATAATCCTTCGAAGGCGTTGAAATACTAGTGAGATTAGATTATATTTTAACGGGGTTACAGTGCACTTAAACCAAACGTTTATTGTAACCCTCCCCCTATCAGAGCTGTTCTCGCTACTACTACATCTCGCCTTCCAGTTCCAAGGTTCTAATGAACTCTAGTATTTGAAACAGCTTCAACGAGGTTGAGTCCTCACTCTTACAAGTTTCTTGTCCAATGCACTTCTTGCGTTGGCTTGCAATGGCAAGGCATTCCAGAACTAGGTGATCCGGAGTTTCATCCTCCTCCCCACAGAATCTACACTCGTCAATATCTGCTAGACCTATTCTCATTAAGTGCTTCCTAAGGCGGCAGTGTCTTGTAAGAAAGCCCGTGAGGAGATGTAGCTTATCTTTACTAAGGTCCAAATATTTTTTGGATCTAGCAGTGTCAAAGTTCCCCAGATAATATTTGGAATGATCCAACCCGGGAAGGCACCGCCAGAGTGCTTCTCTTTCCGTTTCCTCTGTCTTCCAAAACTCTTTCTTGTAGGAGCATTTTGCTACACCACAGAAAGGCTCCGGGCCAATTAAGGGCATTTGTGCTCCTTTTCTGACAAGTGTATTGGCCTCTTCATTTCCCGTGATTCTCGAGTGGCCAGGAACCCAGTTTAAAGAGACCCTGTTATTCTTGCATAATTCATCAAGTTTTCTTGGGCACTTCCATGCCAACTTTAAGTCTATGACATGGGAGCTCAATAACTTGATAGCTGCTTGACTATCAGAATGGATCGATATGTCACATTTCTGGTAGTTTCTTTCTAGGTTCATTTCCACGCATCTTTCGATCGCAAGTATTTCTGCCTCAAAGACGCTCGGGAAGGAGCCTAACGGTAATGATTATCTGGTGCCAGGCCCAAATACTCCAGCGCCTGCTCCAATGGTGGTTTTTGAACCATCCGTATACCATCTAATGGTGTTTTCTTTGAGAGTTTGGGTGGTGTATTCCCTTTCCCAGTCTCTCCTCCGATTTAGCATCGTGGTGAAATTCTTTTCGATGCTTACTCTCCTGATCATTTTGTCACTGAGAAGATTCGCTAATGAGATGTATCTTGTCAGAGAGGACCAAGCTCCCTGATTTTTAATACTCTCATTGCCTGAACCTTCCTTAGATATTCTAAGAATTGCCTCTTGGGCAGATCTTTCTATCACCAGATGTAGAGGTGTGAGATCTGTAATGATCTCAAGTGCCCTAGTTGGACACGTTCTCATAGCTCCAGTGATGCACACACAGGCAAGCCTTTGAACTTTGTCGAGGGTCTTCCTCGTGCTGTACTGACTTGCTTTTGTGTGCCAAACTATTGCCCCATACGTAATTGCTGGTCTCACAATCATGACGTACATCCATCGCAGTATTTTTGGGTTACAGCCCAACCTCTTACCAGCTAGATTTCTGCACGCCATCAAAGACCTTATTGCTTTACTAGCAGTTATTTGAACATGCTTATTCCACAGAAGCTTACAGTCTAGGGTTATCCCTAGATATTTAACCTCTGATTTCCATTCTATGATTTCCCCGTTTAAGGATATGGCTGGAAGTCTTCTTTTCCGGGTAAATGGAATTAATATGGTATTGTTTGAGTTAATGTTTAGCCCAACTGACAAGCACCGTTGCTCAATTATTCTGAGGCCCTTTTGTAATAAATCACACAAGGTGCTCTCGAACTTGCCTCTGACTATTAAAACAATGTCATCGGCGTAGCCCATACATTCGAAGCCAAGCTCCCTTAACCTGTAAAGCAACTCATCTACTACGAGGCTCCAAAGAAGGGAAGATACCACTCCCCCTTGAGGTGTCCCCCGAGTGGCTTTAACTGAGGTGGTTTGATTCCCCACTTGTGTCTCAGCTATCCTCGTTGTCAACAACTCATACATCCATTTTACAATGGTTTCATTCACTCCCCGCCTTTTTAGTGCTTCTTTGACAAACACATGAGTTGTGTTGTCAAAGGCCCCTGATATATCCAGGAATGCGCACATTGTGATTTCTTTGTTGTTCAGAGTTCTCTGGATCACTTCTGTCGACCCGCTCTGTAGGCATGCTGATATTTATGAAGAGGTATATTCTCCAAACTCTTTGTTCTTTTGTAGTTATCTACTACTTTCCCCATCGATTTGAGTAGAAACGATGTTAGACAGATGGGTCTAAAAGATCGGGGATCAGTCCCATCTTTTTTCCCTATTTTTGGTATTGAGGTTATCATTGCCCTTCTCCATTTTCTAGATACTAGACCCACTTCTAGACTGTTTCTTGTAATCTTCAGCAGGTGAGGAAGAATCTCCTCTATCCCTCGCTGTAGGAGTGCTGGAAATATTCCATCCACTCCTGGTGATTCATATGGTTGAAAGGTACTCATTGCCCATTCCAACCGTTGTCGGGTGAATATTTTCTTAGCAATGTCCCAATTTTCCTAGCGGGATTTGTTGTGTAGTTCATTGCTATTTCGGTGCTTGTTGCTGGTTCACTACCTGGGAAGTGGGTTTTAAGACGAAGAATCCGTCGTTCCTCTTCACCTTCCGTGTATGATCCGTCTGGCTTTTCAGTGACATTGTGCGGTTAGTCTCCCCATTTGCCATGACCTTTTGTAGTCTGACCGCAGTGTGAGTGGAAGTGATCTTTTCGCAAAATGCTTGAAAATTAAGCCTTTTTGCCTTCCTAATCTCTTTATTGTACTGAGTAAGCTTCTCAGTGTACCTCTGCCAATTGTCGTCACGTTTGGCTCTATGAAAGAGCCGACGGACCTCTTTTCTAGGTTTAACAGGTTCTCATTCCACCAAGGAGCATCCTTCTCTGGACGAGGTATTGAGAGTGGGCAACTGGAATGAAAATATTGCATTATTGCCTCACTGACCTGTTCGACTCTTTGTTCCAGGTCGAAGTGCGGGTGATTTACCCCATTCATTTCGACGTTTTCCAAATTTTCCTTCAAATTGGTCTTGTAAAGAAACCAATCAGTATTTCTAGGATTACGAATTGTAGGAATCGAAGTGGTATTTCCCTCTATCCTAAATTCGATGATCCTATGGTCGGAAAGTGATGGCTCGCTCATCACCCTTCAATCTTTCACATTTTTCCTAGCAGCAAAATTAACAGTTGTTACGTCCATGACCTCCTCTCTTGCTCTCGTGACAAAAGTGGGGGTTGTCCCCACGTTTAAAGTCTCAAGGTTATTTGCTAAGAGATATTCTAATAAACACTCACCTTTTGCGTTGTTATTGGTGCTTCCCCACACAGTATTGTGTGCGTTGGCATCACAACTAATTATAATTGGCAGCCGTCTGCTATCGCAGTGTCTCACTAGCTCTTGTACCTCTACTGGCGGTGTCATCGGCCCGTCTCCAGCGAAGTAGGCAGAGGCAATGACGATGACTCGGTCGATACCCCCAATGTTGAGGTGAACCATGATTGGAACATGATCCCGTGATACGTATTCTGAAACACAAATATATTTTATGTTATTTCTCATGATTACACTGGCACACGGAGATACTTGGCTTTGATCATAAATCAATTTAGAATCCTTACATGCCAAACCTTTTATTTGGCCTTCTTTGTTGATCCATGGTTCTTGGATCAGTACAATATCGAGTTGTAGTCTGGCGAACAACCTTGCAATCACGGCTGAAGCTCCCTTCGCGTGATGCAGGGTAATCTGAGCTACATTCGTGAACGTGAAGGTGAATAATTTTGGATAAGAGAGGTCGAGTTACTCAGCCTCTATTCATCCCCCTCCTTTCTCTCTTCCCGACCCTCCTCGCCCACCATGGCAGTATCTCTCTCGGTATGCGAGCAGGTTTCTTGATCTCGAATCAGACTCTCGACCCCCAGGCTGCTCTGCTCAGCTTCCCGGGATGCAGAGGCAGTCTCCGCATTCCCAGTCAACCCAGCAGAGCCGGAGGTAATCTCGGTCTGACCCAAGTTCAAGTTTTCGCCTTGTATCCCCTTCCCAGAGGTTCCCGATGTGGAGGGTATCTCCATGTCCTTTGGATCCTCTGCGGAATTCTTCTTTTTTCCCAGCCCCGAGACAGGGATACGCCCAAAACCTAGGTTTGGCGCGTAACCTTCTGCTTTCAGAGTCTCCCCAGATTAGTGATCGATCCCAATCGTGAGGATAATTCCCTGTCCCTCTTTTTTAGTGTTTAGGATCTTCCAAGCCTCAGTACTGAGATTGGAGTTCTGAACCTCGACAAGTTGGAAGATCTTCTCCAGTTTCATGTCTTGGCTTCTTGGGAAGAACACTGTTATGGTGGCCGGCTTTGGGATGTCGTCTCCACTTCGAGCCACCAATTCGGGTTCCTCCCAAGAGTTCAATTTTGGCGCTGACCTCATAAGCCAGTTTGCCGATTCTTGTGACCCACAGTCCACCAGTATCATTCCACAACGGAAATGGATACCTAAGAAGTGGATTCCCTTCTCTTTGCTCTGGCACAGCTCTTCCACCAGAGTGTCTTCCAGTGTGGAGAGCTGCTCCGCTTTCAGGATGACCCCAGGATAATCCTTGGGCATTATTCCCACCCTAAAAGCTTCCTCTGTTTTGACAACTGCTGCGTAACCAGTGGCTTGCCCGGTTACCGTTGCAGCTGCTTTTGATTTCTTGCTTTGAGATCTAAGCGGAGGAGTATTATGCTCCGGGCCTCTTTTAAGCTTTGTCTTCCCCGTTGGTGATTCGGGGGGGTTGGGCGTTGGTTTACCTGCTTCTTGGCCTCTTCAGGGGATATTCCCTGATTGAGGAGTCGCAGGTATTTCCACACCCCTGCTCCACTGAGGCCTCTTCTCAGTGGGTCGTCTATGCCACCCGGTTCTCCCGGTTTTGGGAGGTCGAACAGCATTCGACCTTTGTGCCGTTTGGCATTTTTTCCCTCTGTGAGGTGCCCGGATGAAGAGGTGGAGGTTTTCTCCACTACTTTTTCGGTGAAAATTTTACGTTTTCTTTCCATGAGTGATCCCACGAGAAGCTAGGGTCATTAGGGTCCACCGCTGTAGAGCCCCGTATGCAGAGGTAAGGGGTTCAATACAATGGAGTTCCCGCCGGTGCTCCAAGGTCGAAACCAGTAAAGACTATTCTTCTATATAGTTAGTATATTCAAAAAGTATTGGAAATCGATGAATGAATTACAAAATATGCAAGGTTCATAGAAATTCATTTTATCACCTTCAAAGAATACTCCTTTTGGAACAATTTTTCATGGATTGACTTCAGTACGTCTGGATAATCCATTCAAATGAACTCTTGAAATGATCAATTCCCAGTTCTGTCTTGACGGTATACAAGCATCATGTACAACAAAACAAACGACGTAACTGATCATCAGAACATTAAAAAGCACAAATAGTCACAATAACTCAGCCAAAAAAATATTGAGAGAGAGTAGGTACATAGAGTTAAATTCGTAATTAATATTTCATTTAGTCTGCATATATCGTATATTACAGTGGACGGAAATATGCCTGAATTTCTACTGTAGTCTATCACGATTCACAACCATAAGTTAACGACTTAATTGTCTACAAACGAATTCCTTCTAATACATTTTTCATACGTGAAATATATAATATTCACAAAGTTATTAGTAATTAATCATTAAGCTAAGAAACAGCTCAAGAAATGGTCAGTGGGGCACTGGCGGAGCTGCTGATGTCTAGTAGGTAGCACCAATAAATGCCAGCAGAAGTTCCAATACGCCCAAGTTACATCCGAACACACTGACAAGTCCTACCAGACGGAGGGCGATTGGCGAGTTCCTGGAGCCGTAAAACTGGGAGCTCTCGGCTATGGCATGGTAACCCAGACATAAGAGTCCTGATAGAGTGAACAAGCGGTAAAAATCCCCCTAATTCCAAGGTGTAACACCATCGCGCACATGGAATGCATGACACCAGCGGTCATAGGAGTGAGCGATGCCCGATGGATATGGCAAACTGGAGGGGAACTCAGCCTTAGCGGGGTAAGGGAGCACTGCTCCGCCGAACCTGTAGTTTCTGCCCTACTCGTGGGAAAAAATATGTCCAACACAAACAAAAACATTCAGGAAGTAACTGGAAGCCAAAGTAGAATTGAAACAACAGCCGCGGCACCAACAACAATCGCTAAAAATTCCGCAACATCGATGTTAGCAGGCGCAGGAAGATTACACTGAGTGAGACCCACAAAAAAATAAGTAGGGCAGACGACTAGATCATAGATGTCAATTAACACGATGAGGAAATATACAATATAAGAGAATGCCCTACAGCATTTATTATAATAGAGGCGACTGATATGATGAAAAAACAGTTTAGAGAACTAAATTATTAATTTGCCGATCATTTAAATTCAAAAAAAGATATTAAGGAGTTGAAAGCAAATCATAGGAGGCAAATAGAAGTACTGAACAGGGAGATAGTAAAAGAATGGCTCGAAACAAATAAATAGGTTCTGGTAGAAAAGAAACTCATGATGCCGACAGACGGAACCAGAACTCTCTAGAGAAGAATACGAGAAATACAAAAGGGAAGAGGAAAAGGCAACTGAAATAAGAAAAAAACTGGATGAGGTGAAGGGGGTCGAAGGAATGAATGAACTCTACGATAAGGAGTGGCCCGAAAAGGCATTCCAAAGTACACAAATTATAGGAGGAAATCCACTTGAAATCAATCCAGAAAATCTCGGCATTTTTGCCGAAACACAGAAAATAGACAAGGGACTAGATAACAGATTCCGAGAGAGATTCCCCAACCTGGAAATAGTAGAATTCGGAGAAGCACAAGCATCAGGAGAAGTGGGGGTGCTGAATATGACCTCACAGATGATGGATAAAGACACAAAAGAACGGAGCATCAAAATGGTCTACAACAAGAGAGAAGAAACCGAAAGCGACATTAGCGTGTTTGTACGAAACATGAAATTCCTAAGAAATACCATGACGAAAGAAGGACGATACCACGTTGCAATGCCCATACCAGAAAGAGGGAATCTACCCCAAATCACAAAAATTATTGAATGCATTTTTAATAAATTAGACATCAGTATTAACTTATACATTACTAGACAATACTACTTGAGCTCCCTAAATGTCAGAGCACCGGATAATAAAAGGAGACAAGAAGAATTTCCAGCTTTAATAGTAGAAGGAAAGAGAAAAGCTACGCTGAGCTACTGAAGGAAGTACGTAGCAAAATTGAAGGGAGAGAAACAGTAAAAAATGTTAAAGGCGCTAGAATGACCAAAAAGACGATATGCTAAAAACCCTAAACAACAAAGAACACATTTCGTAGGAGAAATGAAGAACAAGATGGGGGCGTGACGATGAAAAGAATTAAAAACAACGAGGAAACTATATTTATATACGACCTAGATGCAGCCACAACAAAGGAATAAGTAAAAGTCGGGATTGAGGAAGCCATAGGAAACAAGCATTTTAATTTAGTAATAAGAGACGCTCCAGGAGAGAGAAAGATGGCAAGAGTAAACATGGATAGAAGTGAAGTGCAATCCATAATTGAACTAAGAAGAATTAGGATCGGGTGGAACTGGTGCAGGGTGAGAGAAAAGATAAGCATAGATGAATGTTTCAAATGCCTGGAGTACCGCCATAGAGCAAGGGATGCACGGGTTCAGACAGATCAAAATCGTGCTTAAAATGTGGAAGTGGGGAGCATAAGGTAGAGAAATGCTAAGTTAATAATGAATATTGTTGGGACTGCGACACCGACGGACATCGAAATGGATCAGGAAACTGCGCAAACTTTAGACATATGATAAGAGAGAAAAGAAGGGTGTATGGAAAAAGCACCTCACTAATATTGAACTAAAAACCTCTACACAAAAAGAGGGGAAATGGGGAAAATTACATGCCTGCAATACAAATAATAGAAGCAGACCTAATGATCATAGGAGAACCTAACAAAAAAGTTGTAGGAAAAGCGGGAGGACCTGGGAATCTACTTTCAGAACAAGGAAGTCGAAGTATAAGAGTAGAAGTCGGAGACGGCTACGATTGAATCCACATGAAGAACTACAGCATTTACGGATACTACATATCACCAAATATAACCCAACGTGAATTTGAGGGAAAAAGTGGAGCACATCTTTGAAAGGGCCAAGACCTCGAATAAGGAATTCATGATAACCGGAGACGTCAACGCGAAGTCAGCAAAATGGGGCTCCTCGGTTACAGACAGAAGTGGAGAGTTTTTGGCCGAGCTTATTGACGCCATTAATATTACAGTCCACAACAATGGTGACAAGACAACATTTGTGAGAGGCCCATAGAGAGGGTTATACATAGACGTTACGATATCCACTGCAAACTTAGCAAAAAGAATCCAAAAATGTGGAGTCATGGACTTAGACTCGGGAACCGAACATGCCTATATCAAGTTTGAGATTAGAGACCACACCCAAAAATCCGGATACATACAACCCCACAAAGAAATCATAGATAAGGAGCCTTTTAGAGAACTAATACTGTGGAACATCGAGCAAATAGGGAACAACGACAGACTAAGCTCCCAAACCAGAGCTATCAAGGGTGGAAAATAAGAGGAAATCAAAGGAGATCAAATCCGTACTGGTGGAACGAGGACATAGAGAACAAAAGAGGTGACTGCAATAAAGCAGGAGAGCATTGCCAAGAAAAAAGCGAACAGGAACAAGGAAGCAGACGCAAATAATAGCCGATCTAAAAATCAAAAGAAAAGAACTCACCAAGCTAGTGAAGGACTCTAAACGTAAACAGTGGAACAAACTAAGGGATGAACTAGAGGAATACGTATGGGGAGAAGATAAAAAGATCGTGACCCGAAAATTCGGACATACTCTATATGATATCCCCCTAGAACAAATGAAAAAATTGCTAACGAATTACTCCCATAAAAAGACGACTATTGGATGACAGAAAGAAGGGACAGTAATCCACCCGTATTCACCGCAGAAGAACTCGAAATAGTCCTACATGGATTAAAAAATGGTCGCGCCCCAGACCTGACGGCATACCTTCGGAAATTATCAAGACGATAGGAAATATTGCAAGCAAATAGCTGCTGGACATAATGAATAAATTACATATGCAGCAGAGTTTCCCAGGAAACTGGAAGACCGCAAAACTAGTGCTAATACCGAAAGGAGGGGGAAATAGTGGAAAATATCGGCCACTATGTCTGCTCGATATGATCAGCAAAACCTTCGAGTCACTAATTGAAAGGCGTTCAGAAAACGAACTAGATGAGAAAGGAGGTATTTCAGACCTCCAATTAGGTTTTAGAATAAGAAGATCCACAAGAAGTCGTTAATAGTGGGAAAGAACACAGGGCGATGGAATGGGCTATCCTGATAACGATTGACGTGAAGAACGCATTTAACACCGCATCGTGGCCAAAAGTTTTGGACAACCTTGAAAGAATAAAGATATCGAAATATTCAAGGAATACCATCAAAGACTACGGATCGGAAGATAACAATCGAAGAGGGACCGGAGATGCAGGTAACGGCCGGGGTTCCGCAGGACTCAGTCCTTGGACCTACTCTGTGGAACGTACTCTACGATGGAATTCTAAGGCTAGCTTGGCCAGAGGGAGTCAAGGCCGTTGCATACGTGGACGACCTGGCGGTAACAGTGTGCACAAATAGTCCACAAGACCTAGTGGAAGATGCAAACAAGGCACTGGAAACCATCAATGGACAGAGAAAAACGACCACGAATTAGCACAGGAAAAAATGGAAACAGTACTCCTAAAGCACAGGAGTAAGGACAAAAACCTGGTAAGTTATAAAATGGGAAAAACTCGCATTGAACCAAAAAGAGCCATAAATTACCTAGGAGTCATGCTAGACCAAAAAGGAGCATTCGGCGAACATGTGAAATACACCATTCGGAAAGCAGAGGCTAGGGCAACGGTACTAAGCCCACTTATGCCCAACATTAGTGGACCTAGCAGCAGGAAGAGGGAGATTATAGGAGCCACTATAGACTCTTCACTACTCTACGCCGCAGCAATTTGGCACAAAGCCACAGAAATCTAAAAATATAGAGACCTGTTGACTATCGCAGAACGGAAAGCACTGTTAAGGATTACTAGCGCGTACAGAACAGTCTCCAGCAAGGCGGTACAAGTGATAGCCGGAATAATTCCTATCCACATCAAAATATGCGAAAGAAGGCAGTTGTACTGAAGAGAAAACGGAACAAAAGAAAGTGTAGAAACAGAAGAGAAAGAAATCTCGATAAACAGGTGGCAAAGTGAATGGGAAATGACGGAAGACGTGGCACAGTGGACAAAGAGGCTGACACCAAATGTTAAAAAATGGGTGGAATGCCCTTTTCGCAAGACAGATTATTATATTACGCAAGCCCTGAGCAGTCATGGTTCTTTCAGAGCCCATACGCATCGAATAGGGAAAACATAAGACGACGAATGGGTGTACTGCGAGGAGGTAGACAGTGTATCTCATACCCTGTACAAGTGTGTTCGATGGCCACAGACCAGAATTGAACTAAAATATCAAATCGCTAGAGAAATGAACGAGGAGAATATGATTGGACAAATGATGAAATGCAAGGAAAACTACGAGAAAATACACAAATTCGTAAGAACAACAATGAAAAGGTATAAAGAAGGAAGAAAGCAAATACGAAAAGTCCGAGTTTTTCAACTGAAGTAAACGAAGCCACCCACCCTGAAGGTATGCCATCAAGGCTGTTTCGGGATGGACAAGGGGGAGTTCTTTTGGTGCTTTCAGTGGGTAGGTATGCGCTCTGAATAATACGAGCTGCGAACCCCACACTGCCTAACGCAAGTGGAAGGTGTTCACCAAAAAAAGAGGTACCAAAACCGAAATATATGCGCAAGTATATGCATCGATATTTGAGGAAATATGCACTAAATTCGACTATCTATGCAGAAAGAAATACTTAACGCCATCTAATATTTCTATTCACAGAATATTTTCCTAATTCTAATTAACAAACAAAAATATAAGTACAATATTCAATTCAATCTATATCAAAACTTGACCACTAGTCAAATCACATTTCATAAAATATATTTCTAGAACAATCAATAATTAAACATTGTTTAAAATTTTTGTCTACCACGTCTAACCTCCAATCACGTAGCCTATCTGGTAGTTATTGGTTCAGGAGGCAATTGAACGTTCGTAAGTCGCTCTTTATTAAATTGGACTCTCAAAAGTGGTCTTAAGAATATTTTTTTATATTACTTAATAAATCGATAACAACGGAAATTGTTCGTGAGCTAAACAGTGAATATTGTTTCATAAAATGTTTTTTTAATTGTTAACTGCTTTTGTCATGTAGGTTGCAGCGTCTGACAATGTAAGTGAACCTTTTTCACGTGGTACGCTCTCAAGTAACAAGAAATTTGATAAATAGTCCAGTCAATGGGCACAAAAGGTTGTTTCTTTACATCAAATCCAGGAATTTTGATTTTTGGCAGGGTCATTGCGTTCGAGGTTCGAGATCATGATTAACTCCTTAAAAAACGGACCAAAACCATTGTTTACGCGATATCTCCTTTCACGTTGTTCCTACTACGGAAATGTCTATATAAATATTATAGATAAGATTTCCCGATAACTTTTTTATTAAACATTTTGTTCTGGATTGAGTAGTTTACGAAAGGCAACAGCTTAAAACGAAGACGATGTCCATAATTTTCCAAAACCCCCGTTTTAAACTAATATTTTAAAACCACGTATCTTCTAATTACATATCGACTATTCTCCACTATTTTCCACACTACTAGAGGTAGACTGAATAGGATTTGGTAATTGGTGAAGATATTGATAAGATTAGTAGGATTCTGACCGAATGTTTATTTTAGGCAACCAGGATAGAGGAAAGTTCCGAAAAAACTGTAGTCGGCTCCAAGTTTACAATATTACGAGGTATTAGTAGAGAAAATAATGTTTATGAATTCAGCGGCTGCGTCACAACAACGGCTATATTCAATTATGGCGAAACTAAATTTACATACCGTCGAAGGAAACCGGCACTTAACAGATATCTTGCGAATATTCAAAAATACTGACGTAAACCCTGAAATCATTGCTACTGCTGGTGAGCGCTTTTTGATCTCATTATACAACTGCGATATTACAGAAGATACCTTGGACTCACTTCAATACCATCGTTTCGCAAAGTCTGTAACAAAAAGTATGTTCAATCTTGCTGCGTTGCCCCCTACATGAGAAGCTGCACGACTTCATTCATTTAGAACGTAACACTAAGTCCGGGCCTAGTAAAAGATCTATAGCAATGGGGTCGGCAGAGTAGCAAGATTGGGCTAATTACGATTCAAGATACATAATACCCTGCTCCTCGAGCTTTGCTGAATTTCATTTTATATAAATACAAGATTGAATACAGCGCGGCTTGTGGTTGTAGGTGAGCAGGCCTACAACGTTTTGTTATCTGCGATTATTGTAACAGACAGACCTGCGAAAACGTGCCTCAGATTTTGTACGACTTAGAAGCCGACGTAAGTGATGATATCATCGAAGAAATCGAATATAATGAAAATTGAAGAGTGGAAGTACCAAAGGCACTAAGTACCAAAATCTAAATATTCTGAGTATTTTCTTAAAATGGTTCTAAATGGCGTCGCCAATACCTCCTCAAAGGTTCTAAGTGCTATCTAATTTCTTAGCTTATATAAACGAAAATAAGATGGCGCTGGGTACTACAGTCCAGGAGGTTTTATGGAGAAAGGTTATAAGTGCTAATGTTTACTCACAGTAAAAGTACGTCTTAGTTTGTGTGTGTATTGGGCTGAATTTACGGTGTAATCATGGAAATTGATCCAGAAAAGAATAAAGGAAGGTCTATAGAAGAACAAAGGAAGAAAAGGCATGCTGGAAAGACATATCTTAAGAGAAATAAGACTGAAGTTGGTCACAAAAATCCGCTTAATGAACAGGTAAGAAAGTTTAGGTTATGGCGGGAGAGTGTAGTGATGGCGGGAATGTGTGTAGTAGTTTAGGGAGCTTACACAAATGTTTTTGTTTGAAATGCTAGGGGGACATAATGTTTCGTACCAATGAAAATAAAATTAGTTTGTTCGTGGGATTCCACTTAACTGTGTGCATTCCTTTTTCAGGTGCAGTGCAAATGCTATTATGACTGCAAATAAATAACGTATGAACGAAAGCTTCAACTTTTTGAAAGATTTTATGCCGAAAACCATAAAACTCAAGGCACATATTTAATGGGGTTGATAAATTTAGTGAAAATGAAAAGACGTCGGCATGGAAAGTATGAAACTGCATTGGACAGTGAAAGACAAACAACTATATCGTATACAGTTCCAGATCAAGATGGAAATTTCGTTGAAATATGCAGAAAGACATTTATGGATATTTTTGACGTTACTCAAAAACATTTAGTTGGTCTAATAAATAAGAAGAAAATGGGAGATACCACATTTACAGACAGGCGTTCAAATAATAAGCCAGGCAAATTCACAGATAATGACCGTCAGCTGATCCATCAACATATAAATTCCTTCCCCAGAGATATCTCGCACTACTCACGTGCCAAATCAGAGAAGCAGTTTTTGAGTCCCGATTTAAATATCCACAGACTTTTCAAATCATTTTTAGAAAAATATAAAGGGTCTTCCGTGAGCTATAAGTTTTATAGGGGGGTATTCAAAAGCGATTTTCCGAAATTAAGCTTTCATCGCCCTAGAGTTGATACATGCCATACGTGTGATAGGCTAAGCTGTGAGTCAAAGCAGAATAATAGTGACGGCACCAAGGCAAAAGCTCAATTGGAACTTCACCATCGGAAAGTGGAGAAAGCTATGGCATATATGAAAAAGGAAAACGCTGATTCACAACTTCCTGGTAGCGATAAATGTTCTATTTCATTTGATTTACAACAGGTCCTATTTGTCCCCACTTTGACCCATTCGGATATGTTTTACCTGTCCCAATTATCTTGTTACAATCTGGGGATTCATTTATCTGACAACAACCATGATTTTATGTGCACGTGGCATGAAGGCGTCAGTGGTCGAGGAGGTAACGAGGCTGCATCTACCCTTCTTAAAGTCTTAAATTCTGGTGTTACGGAAAAAAACCATTTGCCTCTATGGAGTGACAACTGTACGGGGCAAAATAAGAACAGAATGGTAATATTTGTTCTGGTGTTCCTTGTTCTTCATCAGGTTTTTGACACAATAGAGTATAATTTCCTTATTAGTGGCCACAGCTTTATGTGTTGTGATAGGGACTTCGCTCTGTTTGAGAAAAGGAAACGCGTTATGAAGGCAATAATACCCAATGATTTACACGAAGTGATAACTTCCGCAAAATATGATCCTCCTTTTCAAGTTATTGACATGTCCGTAAATGGATTTTGCAATATACAAGAAGCTGCTGACGTATTTCAACACAAAAAAATTGAATATAAGTAAAGCGATAAGAAAAAAAGTTGATTGTAATAATCCAACGATTCTTCAAATGAAAGAAACCTTCTCCGATATCGAGGCATGGAAACCAGTCAATATACTGAAAAACGGAAAAACTCTTGAAGACCTAAAATCTGCAAAATTATCACTTTTACCCCCTGAAAATAATATTTCTGTGAATAAAAAAGAATCATTACACTCTATGATTCCTTACCTGTAAAATCCTGAACATAAAGCATTTTACAGAGAACTTCTCAACATACAAGAGGAAATCTTGGGACCTAGTAGCAGTTCCATTCACCTCTAGTTGGTACTTATAACCTATAAATTAAGTGGCACTTAGGACTCATCTTTTGTTATTATTTATAACCTTTGCTAAATTCATAACTTGGCACTTATGCCTTTTCAGTTTTAGTTAAAGAAAATAATATTAATTTGAATGTTATAATAAAATTTTTAGCCTAATATTTTATGAGTTACTTCTTCCACTTGTTAGGAAATGTTGTGAATTTTTTCAGGTAAAAAGTACAAAAAATACATTTGATACACTTGTTTTCTTGATTATCTCATATTTATGAATTTGGTACTTAGTGCGTTTGGTACTTCCACTCTTCAATTATGCATCAACAAACACTGACGAACAAAACAAGTTGTTCAGGCCTACCGGGGGAACTACGTTAAAAAAGGAGCTGGTCACTATACCTCAAAGTGACTATATTCTAAAGTAGTGTGGACATGAGTCTGGTAAAAGCGGATTCTGGAGATAATGAATTCTTATGCAATTATTGGTCCATAATTTCAAAGCATTACGTTGAAAACGGGCCTTTTGAAAAACCATGGAAATTGTCTTCGCTTTAGGCTGTTCCAGTTTGTAAACTGTTCAATCTAAAAGAAAATATTTCATACAAAAGTTGTAGGGAATTGTCCTATTTATTTTATTTATCGAGACATTGCGTGGTAGGACCAATTGCAAAGCCATTTTCGCCATTTTTCCATTCTTTTTTCCAAGATAGCCACGCGAGCGGGAGCTCGCCACCTTTAAAAACTCAGGGAATCATTCATGACCTTATCCCAATGGCCCTGCCAAAAGTGGAAACTACCGGATCCGATGTAGGGCAAAAATACCCATTGACTGGGCTAAAACCTTCTTGTACATACGGACAATTGTAGAAATATTAGTTTTTCCGATGAAATTAAATATGATTTTCCTAAATGATCCTCATAAAAAATTCCTATTTACAAATGGGCAATATAACGGGCACATTTGTCGGTACTTTCATCAATGATTTAATAAAAAAATTATTACTGACTCGTTCTCGAATTTTCAACATTATTTGAATATAACAACAATTTACATAATGTATTCTCAAGGTACTCTCGTACGCTTCCTATTGCATATTATGTTCACCATATTTTTGTAGAAATGATTTTAAATGAACAAAATTTCACTTTTTCAATGGTATACTAGTCGAAATTAATGCTTCAATTAAGTCCTTAATAAATTATTCTCAATCCGATTTTTTCTTATTTGTTAGTAAGCATTGAAGGATGGATTGCTGGGAACAATTTATTGTTTTCCTCAAATTTCTCTAATATGTTTTAGAATACTGATGCACCAAGTATTTTCTCTTGGAAAAAATCTACAAATATAATTATAGGGAAACAACAACCTAAATATTATGATTTTCTTGCCCACCCCATATCTTAACTTGAAATAATCATGATTGACCTGAAACGCTATTAACCTACCATTTTACTACAGACTCGGAAAATACTTTGTAGACATCCATTTCAGGGTATGGTTTAATCCATGAAACAGCCTAATTACACTTACTCATTTTATGTTCACTCTATATTATTTCAAATTGTTCAACAGACTTCTCTAAAAAAAGCAATAAAGCAACCACATGTGAACATTTTCCTAAGTCAGACTGTTCACATCCACAACTATACTTGGTAGTAGTTCATGACGTTTTATTGGGAGCAACATCTACATCATATTTTTTGCGAATGTTGAATGAAGCCTAACATTTACATATCATCATCATCATCAAATGCAGCTTATTCAACCATTTTGTTATGGTGTAGCCTCCCTTTACATATTTATATATTCCACTTCCATGTGGGCCCATTGTTGTCTATTGCTAGCTTTGCGGCCCCAAGTTGATCCTGCGAGTTTCTTTATGTCGTAGTCCCATCTTAAGTTGGGGCGTCTTCTTGGTCTTTTCACGCCTCGAGGATACCATTGCGTTATCTTTGTGGTCCATCTATCGTCTGTCCTTCTAGCGAGATGCCCCGCCCATTGCCACTTTAGGGATCTGATTCTATTTATGACATCTATCACTTGGGTCTTTTCTCTAATCCAATCAAGCCTTTTTCTATCTCTCCTTGTTATTCCAAGCATGCATCGTTCCATAGACCTCTGCGTTACCTGGAGTTTTCTAATGATATCAGTTTTCAGGGTCCAGGTTTCACAGCCGTATGTTAATACTGGTAGTACGCACTGATCAAACGCTTTCTTTTTCAAACGGAGTGACATTCTAGACTTGAAGATGATAGAGTTCTGTCCAAATGTTCTCCATGCTAATTTGATTCTTCTGTTTATTTCTGGAAGTAGAGAGCCTGATATGTGTATTAGTTGACCCAGGTATATGTATTCCTCTACTATTTCCAGGGCAGTGTCATTAATTGTTATTTCTTGTGCGTTTATCAGTTCGTTATACATTATCTTGGTCTTACTCAGATTTATTTTAAGGCCTACTTCGTTGCTTGCTGCATTCAATCCATTTATTTGTTGTTGCATTTCGCCAGGGTTACTCGCTATCAGGATGATGTCATCAGCGAATCTTAGATGGTTCAAGTACTCTCCATCTATATTCAGACCTGTGTTGTTCCAGCCCAGTTTTCTGAAGATGTTTTCTAGTGTAGCTGTAAATAACTTTGGTGATATTGCGTCTCCTTGTCTAACTCCTCTGCTGGTGGGGAATTCTGGTGTGCCCTCATATATCCTAACTCTCGCTTTGGCTCCCCTATATATATTTGTTAGGGTCTCAATATATGGCTTGTCGACCCCTTGTTCTGTTAGGGCATTTATTACTGCTCTGGGATATATAGAGTCGAATGCTTTCTCAAAGTCGATGAAGGCTAGTGCTAGTGGTTGGTTGTATTCTTCGGTTCGACTGATAACCTCTTTGAGGGTATGGATGTGATCTATTGTACTGAAGCCTTTGCGGAATCCAGCCTGTTCTCGTGGTTGGGCCGAGTCTAGTGTATTTTGTATTCTGTTGTGAATGATCTTTGTGAATACCTTGTACGTCACTGGTAGTAGACTTATTGGTCTGTAGTTCTTAATGTCTTCTTTGCTGCCTTTCTTGTGGATCAACACTATAAGGGCGCTGTTCCAGTCTTTAGGTATGCTCCTGGACATCAGACAGTTCGTGTATAGTTTGGCAAGGTACTTCCATGTTTCAGCTCCTGCATATTTGAGTATTTCGGTCGTGATGCCGTCATTTCCCGCTGCTTTGCCATTTTTCATGCTTTTCAGTGCCATTTATACTTCCTCCACCAAAACTTTTGGTATGGCATTTTCTGAGTGTTCTATTATTTCTTCCAAATTTTCAGGGGCCTTGTATAGGTCTCCATAGAATTTGGCTACTAGGTCTATTATTTCATTCCTGTCTGTGGTTCTTGTGTTTCCATCAGTTAATGCAACTATCTGTCTTTTCCCTATTATTAGTGCACTTTTTGCATTTTTGTAGCTTTTACGGTTTTCTATTGTTGTTTGTACCAGTTTCTCGTTGTAATTACTGATATCTTCTGCGATTTTCTCTCGTATCGTCTTGCACAGTTCGGTGTATTCAATTCTTTGAATGTTTGTTGTCTTTTTCATTTCTCTTCCCTGATTCAAGTTCTATGAGTTCTTCATTTTTTCGTCTTACTTCGCTAATGCCCATGATATCCCACTTTATTTTTGCTGCCTCTGTTTCCAGTTTCATAATCCTAGCTTGATTGGAGAGTGTACGGCAGTTATAAGTTGCTAGGTGTAATGTAGTCAATGGGTAGTGGTTTTGACTCTGCAGATTCTTAGCACCCTCTGCCCTCGTGGCTGGTTCCCAGGATCTACCCCTCCTAGGGCCCTTCGGGCTTACGGAGAATGAGGGCCGTAACTTGTCCTTGTCTGTCATGCTGGGGTTGTGATGCGTACCTTACCACGCTGCCTCAATGCGGGTTGGCAAGGGGCGAGGGATGTGGTCCGCCAGTTTTCGCCAGTTTTCGCCATTTACTGACGGACCCTGTACCCCCAGATTTTTAGTGGAACTTTTTATTTATGAAAAAGCCCTTACTAGAGTGAGATTCGAACCCCCGTCCTTCGGGTCAAGAAAACCCAATTTCCGGCGCTCTAACGCACTCCGCCATCTGGGGGTAAAACATTTACATATATAATAATATATATTATTTCTACTACTGTCAAAAATTTCACGTGTGTTATCGCTGTCTACGTACTGACTTCCTCGGCTAAATGGTTTCACGGTTGTAGCACTTTGGCCAGCGTTATCTATATCGGTAAGTGTTAGATCTACATTTTCGACATTTGTATCAAACATATTGGTATGTATGTGTTCCTTTTTAAAATACTTTAAAATGGGAGGCGATCGAAATCAAGCCAATATCAAATTGTCTTCATCTAATTCTATCTGATTTGTTTAATTTGCAGTTGACTGTTGTTGAAGGATATTCCTTTTATAGTCATACCATTTCCCTTGGTCAACTCCTAGAAAAATAATTTCACCTCGCCCATTGGCAATGCAGTTTTGTATCCTAAAAAAATGTTAGTGAAAACAAATATAAAAGACCAATCAATAGTTACGAATATGCTACATATTTTTCTGTGAATGTGAATATGGAGTAATATGTAGAGTCGAAAAACATGAGGATTACAAAATCGTTAGAGAATTTTGAATCAAATATGAGTTTATTGCTTAAAACTGTCTAAATGACCCAAATATAATTGAACATTATAAACGCATTTTGGTTGTTGAATATGATAATAATGAAATGAATTAAATTGTGTGCCAGCACGGGCGTACAAAAATTTTTTTATTGAAAAACTTGCAGTTCATATTCTGATTGTTAAAGATTTTAAATATTTTATAATAACTTTTGGGCTCTGATTTAAATTATTTGTAACCCTACTTATCTTTCTATAAGGTCCTGTTTTGTACCGGTTCTTTTTATACCTCTACATTCTAGCCAACGTTTCCGTTCCAAATTAGAATTATCATCTAATGTTATATTTGGGCTCAATACAGCACCAGGAACATCTTATGGCAAAGAAGTCACTGTATCCATAGTCTATATAATGTTCAGAATAGGCACTAGGTATCTACTTTAAAAATAGGAATATATTATATACAACTTAACTACTTACAATTTTAACGAAAGAACTAACTAGAATTACTACGAAAATCTGATGAAAATAATATGGAAAGTAGGCATTAACGATTACACGAATATCAACAAACAAATAAATCTGATATAAATGGTGAGAGAAACGGAATGGTGACATACCAAAAGTTTCTAGAATTATTGGCTATCGATGCGTTGATTATTCAGCTGAAACGTCATTATAAATTTTTAAGTTTTACGCTTTGGGGGTGTAAAACCTTCAAAAATGTTATGTTTTGAATGGTAGACATTAACTGTCATTCTTGTCAGAAAAACCCCCTTTTTGATGGCCACACTGACCTAAGACTGAACTCCTCTACTGACGCTGTTGTGAGGACGTAACAATCCGATGATTTCAGGAACGGTGCTCGAGAATATAATTTTTAGGATCTATTCGCAAAAACAGCATTCACAGGCTTGCGTATACGGGACGTTGAGAACGAAGTCAAGAATAACGCTCCGGCTCGAGATTCAGGGCGGATGAAAATCAAACATCGACCACCACACCTGCAAGAAATGATTCACCGGTGGCGACAGCGATTTTCTTACCGAAATGTCGAAACCACACCTGCCAAACGTTGAACTTTAGAAATATTTTCACAATAGTTACAACTTTTATTTCTTAGAACTGAATATATTTTTAATAAATACATGGAAATTTTGAATTCTATAGATTACGGTACTTTTTAAAAGCGTGTAAAATATTTGTGGATATGAAACTCATGCATCTTGTTCTCGCCATTGTATACATTTTAATTCGTAAATTCAGTTTATTTTGCTAGCATTGTAAAAATGTGTTCAAAGGGTAAATTTACTTTATTTGCAGCTTTGTTAAATATTTTCAAGATACCACGTTTCGCACTATTATTTGTAAATTATTATTGTGAGAGCAAACGAAATAACACATTTTGAAATTCGTGAAAGACCTATTGTCGCATTATGTTTGAAATCCTTTAGTTAAAAATTTTGGAAAATGTGACGTTTCACACTATTATATATTGTGTTGTAAACGCCGTAAAATGTTATTACTTGTAGTTAACTGAAATTGTTAATTTCTTAAAATAATTATGGTCACGTTGTATGTGAATTTTTATGATAGATGTTCGGAAGGTTTGTAAAAATTGTTTGAATAACCTTTTTGAGTAAAAGGTCTCACCTTTTGAATGTTCAATAGAAATTGAAATATCTATTGGATGCGTCCATTGTTAATTCTTACCCATGATCTGGCAAGTCAAATGATATTGGCCAATAGGATATGCTTGTTTCTCTTTAGTCACCTCAATCCACGTGTAAACACGATCCTTGGGGATTTCTATTCAACACGTCTTACAACGTGAATAAATAAGTTCGTAACTCAGTTCATAACTCAACAACGAAGTCAGTTCAATAAACAACGAAGTGAGTTCAACACTCATACAATAAGCAGTCACACTTAGTCACGCAGTTATGACATAGTTACGCAATCAGTTAGTAAGTAACTGACTACTTCTCGCTTGTGTAACTACACGAGCTAAGGAGAAGTTATCGGAGGACGTAATATTCAGTTTGGATTAGAGATTCTGAACTGGAAGGCATTACGGCACTCTTGAAGAGACCCAAGAAGGTCGAAACGCGTCAAGGTACTATGCTCTTCCGCCATTAGTTGCGAATCACCACAGATGTCCGTATTGGCAAAATGGCCGATCGACGTCGCGGTTTTCGATGGGGATGTAATTCAATATTCTGCCTGGTATTAGCCAGGAATGTAGTTAATTTTCCCTGCGAAGAACGGTCAGGCCAACACGTCGAAATTATTGAAATTTCTACTAAAACAGGTGCAGTGAAAAATCGAAATTTATATTTCATATAGACACCTCATATTTTATGAAATTATATTCATTTTATTTCATACGACTAATACGGTCGCATTTATCTGAAGTGTTGGTTGGCAACTGAAAGTGAAGATGGCGCCAACTGACTACTTCTCGCTTGTGTAACTACACGAGCGAAGGAGAAGTTGTCGGAGGACGTAATCTTCAGTTTGAATTAGAGATTCTGAACTGGAAAGCATTACGGCACTCTCGAAGAGACCCAAGAAGGTCGGAACGCGTCACTGTACTATGTATGCTCTTCCGCTATCAGTTGCGAATCACCACAGATGTCCGTATCGGCAAATTGGCCGATCGACGTCACGATTTTCGAAAGGGATGTAATTCAATATTCTCCGTGGTATTAGCCAGGAATGTAGTTGCTTTTCCTTTCGAAGAACGGTCAGGCCAACACGTCGAAATTATTGAAATTTCGACTAAAACAGGTGTAGTAGTAAATCGAAATTTATATTATATACAGACACCTCATATTTTATGAAATTATATTCATTTTATTTCATACGACTAATAAGGTCGCATTTATCTGAGGTGTTGGATCGCAACTGAAAGTGAATGTGCCACCAACTAACTACTTCACGCTTGTGTAACTACACGAGCCAAGGAGAATTTGTCGGAGGACGTGATCTTCAGTTTGGATTAAAGATTTTGAACTGGAAGGCATTACAGCATTCTTGAAGAGAACCAAGAAGGTCGAAACGCGTCAGTGTACTATGCTCTTACACTATCAATTGCGAATCACCACAGATGTCCGTATCGGCAAAATGGCCGATCGACGTCACGGTTTTCGAAGGGGATGTAATTAAATATCCTGCGTGGTATTAGCCAGGAATGTAGTTGTTATTTCCTTCGAAGAACGGTCAGGCCAACACGTCGAAATTATTGAAATTTCGACTAAAACAGGTGCAACAGAAAATCGAAATTGATATTATATATATATATATATATATATATATATATATATATATATATATATATATATATATATATATATATATATATATATATATATATATATATATATATATATATATATATATATATATTAATACAGATCCTCTATTTGAAATTTAAAGAATAAGTAAAACATAAGGAAATTTATTTAATTTTGGCGGCCATACTTTCGATACACATTTTACTATATGTAAATTATTAAATTTTGAAAGACTTAGTATTAATACAGATCCTCTATTTGAAATTGAAAGAATAAGTAATTCATAAGGAAATTTACTTAATTTTGGCTGCCATACTTCCGATACACACTGTACTATATGTAAATTATTAAATTTTGAAAGATTCAGTAGAAATATCAAACATGACATCTCATAATTTCGATGACATTTGTGTAGAATATATCTAATGATAGATAGAACATAATATGAAGAAAATATTTGAAATTGCTAAATATAGAGGTCTCTGCTAGCAACATTACAAATGTAATAAAAGAGTTTCAAAATCTCACTTGGTTATTGAAAATTATATATTAGTAATTTTTTAAAAACAAGAAAATTCGGTAACCAACGGAAAGGGGAATTATTTATTTTATGAAAAATTAGTCAGTAGCTTTTTATCCTTTGAAGAGACAACATCAAAATTAGAGTTGTCTCAATTTTTTGGTAGATTGTATGAATTGTATATCATACAATCAGATAAATAACCCATATGATAAAGCCAGTGCGTGTATAATTCGGATAAGAAGTGCATCGTTAAAAGTGTACGTGGTTCCAGTTTTCTAAATAGTATATATTTAGGAAGTTTGCAGAATTCTAAATACGTTTAGAATTAGTACGAGTTTTCCTGATCCATTTGGTGAGTCCACGCCAGTTTTTTGATTTATTTCTCGAGAAATATCAGGCCTTTTCAAATACAGTTGAAAATTTAGATGCATCTATATAAGAAAATTTGAAATATTCCTAAATTATCGATACATATATCAGTTTCAACATCAAGTGAATAGACAATTTGAGCAGAAATTCCGTTATTTGACATTAATACACGTCAAGTGTAAATTATACAAGTTGAACGTTTGATAGCAATTATTAATTAGGTTAAATACTAGCATAGTTGTATTAAAATTTCAAGTTTTTGTCGAGATTACGACTGTTGTTCTTTTAGGGTATTTTTGGGAATAATAATTTTGTTGAATTTGCGTATCTGATAGTATAACATATAATTTTGATTCTAACTCACGGTAGTTTTCATTTAGTATCCAATCTCATTGAACTTATCAGTTTACATTTATAGAATTTTCAATTTAATCAGTGACATTTGGTTGATTTTTTAGTGACAGTAAAATAATAGATGTCATAAAATAATTTAAAGGGCCTTATATTATATTGTATTAACAGTTATTCGAGAGTTTGATAATAGTAAAACATTTAATTTGGAAATACGTTAAAAAAACAAATACATTTGAAGAATTCATTTAGAACAACTCTGATCTCACCCTGAGATAGGAGTAATAGGTTGATTGTATATAAATTCATATATATATATATATATATATATATATATATATATATATAATATAAATTTCGATTTTCTGTTGCACCTATTTTACTCGAAATTTCAATAATTTCGACGTGTTGGCCTGACCGTTTTTTGAAGGGAATAACAACTACATTCGTGGCTAATACCACGCAGAATATTCAGTTACATCCCTTTCGAAATCCGTGACGTCGATCGGCCATTTTGCCGATACGGACATCTGTTGTGATTCGCAACTGATAGCGGCAGAGCATAGTACACTGACACAATTCGACCTTCTTGGGTCTGAGTCTCTTCAAGAGTGCCGTAATGCCTTCCAGTTCTGAATCTCTAATCCAAACTGAAGATTACGTCCTCCGACAACTTCTTTTTTGCTCGTGTAGTTACACAAGCGAGAAGTAGTCAGTTGGCGCCATCTCCACTTTCAGTTGTCAACCAACACCTCAGATAAATGCGACTGTATTAGTCGTATGAAATAAAATGAATAAAATTTCATAAAATATGAGGTGTCTATATGAAATATAAATTTCGATTTTTCTACTACACCTGTTTTAGTCAAAATCTCAATAATTTCGACGTGTTGGCCTGACCGTTCTTCGAAGGGAATAACAACTACATTCCTGGCTAATACCACGCAGAATATTTAATTCCATCCCTTTCGAGAACCGTGACGTCGATCGGCTATTTTGCCGATACGGACATCTGTGGTGATTCGCAACTGATAGCGTAAGAGCATAGTACACTGACGCATCTCGACCTTCTTGGGTCTCTTCAAGAGTGCCGTCATGCCTCCCAGTTCAGAATCTTTAATCCAAACTGAAGATTACGTTCTCCGACAACTTCTCCTTTTCTCGTATAGTTACACAAGCGAGAAGTAGTCAGTTGGCTCCATCTTCACTTTCAGTTGCCAACCAACACCTCAGATACATGGGACCGTATTAGTCGTATGAAATAAAATGAATATAATTCCATAAAATATGAGGTGTCTATATGAAATATAAATTTCGATTTTCTACTATACCTGTTTTAGTCGAAATTTCAATAATTTCGACGTGTTGGCCTGACCGTTCTTCGAAGGAAATAACAACTACATTCCTGGCTAATACCACGCAGGATATTTAATTACATCCCTTTCGAAAACCGTGACATCGATCGGCCATTTTGCCGATACGGACATCTGTGGTGATTCGCAACTGATAGCCGAAGATCATAGTACACTGACGCATTTCGACCTTCTTGGGTCTCTTCAAGAGTGCCGTAATGCCTTCCAGTTCTGAATCTCTAATCCAAACTGAAGATTACGTGCTCCGACAACTTCTCCTTGGCTCGTGTAGTTACAGAAGCGAGAAGTAGTCAGTTGGAGCCATCTTCACTTTCAGTTGCCAACCAACACCTCAAATAAATGCGACCGTATTAGTCGTATTAAATAAAATGAATATAATTCCATAAAATATGAGGTGTCTATATGAAATATAAATTTAGATTTTCTACTACACCTGTTTTAGTCCAAATTTCAATAATTTCGACGTGTTGGCCTGACCGTTCCTCGAAGGGAAAAACAACTACATTCCTGGCTAATACCAGGCAGAATATTGAATTACATCCCCTTCAAAAACCGTGACGTCGATCGGCCATTTTGCCGATACGGACATCTGTGGTGATAGCGGAAGAGAATAGTACACTGACGCGTTTCGAACTTCTTGGGTCTCTTCAAGAGTGCCGTAATGCCTTCCAGTTCAGAATTTTTAATCCAAACTGCAGATTACGTCCTCCGACAACTTCTCCCTGGCTCGTGTAGTTACACAAGCGCGTAGTAGTCAGTTGGCGCCATCTTCACTTTCAGTTGCGAGCCAACACCTCAGATAAATGCGACCTTATTAGTCGTATGAAATAAAATGAATCTCTAATCCAAACTGAAGATTACCTCCTCCGACAACTGTAAACAAAGTAGTTGGTATGCGGTCAATATAGGGCAAATCAAACAACTATTTTTGACTAGATTAGCTTTCGGAAATAATTTATTTTCTTCATCAGAACATCGAAATAAGTTTAAAATGTATGCATCAAGCATATATATATATATATATATATATATATATATATATATATATATATATATATATATATATATATATATATATATATATACATATATAGTTTATTTTGTATTCTTGGGATTGAAGACCATTTTTAAAGACATTTAACTCTTAGTTAATACATTTTTATTTTACGTTTCGGTCTTTCCATGACCTTCATCAGAAATAAAATTTTTGTTAAAACTAAAAGAAATAGTACAAGTTACAAAAAGAATCTTAATAGCAAAACAAATAAATCTTACCTTCGACAGAACGTTCATTTAATTATTCAATATATTTTATAGCTGATTAGGACGTATCACATAACAGAATATAACTCACACACAAACAAAATGAACATTTTAAAAATATGAGTCATTGATGAAAATTTGTATTCGAATACGAGTATTTGTTCTATACAATAAAAGCAGGCGTAACGAGGTTTTAATTCGTTCGTTTTTGTGTTGACTGGTATTGCAAAGGATTTTATATTTATATAGGGTGTGGTAATAAATTTATCATATTTGGAATGTGCCATGTGTTTCTCAATATTTCTAAGATTTTATAATGTTATTATAAATTTTTTGTGTCAGTCTTTAAATTTACGGAACTGGTTTTTCTTTGTATTTCTATCATTTCTAGAACTTCGCGTTTTTTTGTGTGGTTTTCACTTCGAAGAATTTTTGTATTTTCGAAATCAAATTCATGTTGGTTCTCTGAAACATGGATAGTGAGTGCCCTTTTGTTTCGTTTGTCATATTTGTGACTATTTACTCTGTTTTTCAAATACTGACTTGTTTGTTCGATGTAGACCCCTTCACAGTTTTTCATGGTATTTCATAGACTATGTTGTTTTTTTTTCTTTTGAGATTGAACTTTTTAGATAGGTGTAATTGGTTTTCAGTAGGTTGTACCCTTTATGAGCAACATTTATGTTGTGGTGCGAAAATGTCGCACCACAACATACATGTTGTGGTGCGACCACCACATGTATGTTGTGGTTCGCACCACAACATACACGATTGGAAGGTGTTTTTTGGAAACCGAGGAGATCCTGCCTCATTTATAGAAAGGATCGATCGAAGAAATATGTTCAGCAAGGAATGTCCAGAAAGACAATTTGCTTCCTGTGCTGCCAGAATTATTATCAGATGAACCCGCATCTTGGTACCGCAACAACCGAAGTAGGTTCACAACCTGGGATGAATTCGAAGCTGAATTCAGAATTTTCTTCTATCCAGTCAACTATGAGGTCGACTTAGAAGCCGAGATAGGAAGACGTTTCCAAAGACGAAATGAATCCGCTGCAACATACATGACCGAGCTACAGACCCTGATGAGAAGGCATGGAAAGTTAACTGCAGAACAACAGTTAGCCTGGCTGTACCGCAACCTTTCACCCGAATACCGGCTGCAAATCCGAAAAGGAGACTTTGAAGATTTTCCCACGTTCTGTCAAGTGTTAAGGGAATATGAGCTCCTTAGGAAGGAACTCCAAAACGTACCCAACCCCAGTGGACCGAACCGTGGACCAACCCGTCCGCAGCCAGTAAATACATCAAGATATGGACCGTCTCGCAACTCGATGCCTGGTCCATCCAGAGAGCCCGTCACCGGTTCCAGCCAACCGTCACCGACCGATACTCTTCGCCGTCCGCCGCCTGATACTTCTCATCCTCCGCTTGAACCATCTTCCCGTGAACTCACCTGTTTCCGTTGTGGTGAGTTTGGACACTTCCGAAACAATTGTCGAAACCCCCCGAAGATATTCTGTTCTCGTTGCCGTAAGGAAGGAGTATTTTCCAGACTGTTCCTGCAACAGGCAGGAAAACTAATACGGAGCTGTCCCGAGGAGAGTCCGACACAGCTTCCGAAAATCTTTGCCTCTCATACTGAACCGCCAGAAGAAATGAACGATCCACGACCACACGTAGTCGTCGAAATTCGAAATCGCAAGTTTAAAGCATTGTTAGACACCGGAGCAGCTAAATCATATATTGGTGATCAAATAGCTGAGAATTTTTCCCAAAGAAAGCAAACTACAGCCCGTCAAGCTACGAAGGCCCGTTTAGCTAACGGAAATTTAGTCTATATCACCGATATCTATGAACTTAAATGGAAGATCAACGACGTGACTATGGAGGGTTCGTTGGAGCATTTCCCTGGTCTCATTACCGACATAGTGTTAGGACACGATGTCCTCCGAAAGTATAGTTTCCGTTTGAAGTTAGGAACTGGAAATATATACATAAACAATGAAATAGTGAGGCGTCCGTCATTAGCCAGTCCTGTTGGAGAATTGAAGACAGTGAACCCGCCTATGAAATAAATCGATGCGGCTGTCCCGATAATATGTAGGGAAGAAACCAATCTTCGCCCTGTTGAAGACCGCTGCTCGAGAAATAAAACTGTTCCTGGAGTAAATAAATCCGTTTCTAAAGTCTCTGCGTCTTCCCTGGTGTTAGGGGTTGACAAGGAGCAACCGTTTCCGAAGTCTCTGTGTCTTCCCTGGTGTTAGGGGTTGACAAGGAGCAATCCGTTTCTGAAGTCTCTGCGTCCTCCCTGGTGTTAGGGGTTGACAAAGAGCAATCCGTTTCTGAAGCCTCTGCGTCCTTCCTGGTAATAGGGGTTGACAAAGAGCAATCTGTTTTTGAAGTCTCTGCGTCTTCCCTGGTGTTAGGGGTTGACAAAGAGCAATCCGTTTCTGAAGTCTCTGCGTCCTCCCTGGTAATAGGGGTTGACAAAGAGCAATCCGTTTCTGAAGTCTCTGCGTCTTCCCTGGTGTTAGGGGTTGACAAAGAGCAATCTGTTTCTGAAGTCTCTGCGTCTTTCCTGGTGTTAGGGGTTGACAAGGAGCAACCGTTTCCGAAGTCTCTGTGTCTTCCCTGGTATTAGGGGTTGACAAGGAGCAATCCGTTTCTGAAGTCTCTGCGTCCTCCCTGGTGTTAGGGGTTGACAAAGAGCAATCCGTTTCTGAAGTTTCTGCGTCCTCCCTGGTAATAGGGGTTGACAAAGAGCAATCCGTTTCTGAAGTTTCTGCGTCTTCCCTGGTGTTAGGGGTTGACAAAGAGCAATCTGTTTCTGAAGTCTCTGTGTCTTCCTTGGTGTAAGGGGTTGACAAAGGACAGCCTTTTTCTAAAGTCTCTGCGTCTTCCCTGGTGTTAGGGGTTGACAAGGAGCAATCCGTTCCTGAAGAGTATGCGTCTTCCCTGGTGTTAGGGGTTGACAAGGAGCGGCCTTTTTCTGAAGTCTCTGCGTCTTCCCTGGTGTTAGGGGTTGTCAAGGAGCAATCCATTTCTGATGTCTCTGCGTCCTCCCTGGTGTTAGTTGTTGACAAAGAGCAATCCGTTTCTGAAGTCTCTGCGTCTTCTCTGATGTTAGGGGTTGACGAAGAGCAATCTGTTTCTGAAGTCTCGGTGTCTTCCCTGGTGTTAGGGGTTGACAAAGGACAGCCTTTTTCTGAAGTCTCTGCGTCTTCCCTGGTGTTAGGGGTTGACAAGGAGCAATCCGTTCGTTTCGCCAGAAGAAATGAACGATCCCCGACCACACGTAGTCGTCGAAATTCGAAATCGCAAGTTTAAAGCATTGTTAGACACCGGAGAATCTAAATCATATATTGGTGATCAAATAGCTGATAATTTTTCCCAAAGAAAGCAAACTACAGCCCGTCAAGCTACGAAGGCCCGTTTAGCTAACGGAAATTTAGTCTATATCACCGATAACTATGAACTTAAATGGAAGATCAACGACGTCACTATGGAGGGTTCGTTGGAGCATTTCCCTGATCTCATTACCGACATAGTGTTAGGACACGATGTCCTCCGAAAGTATAATTTCCGTTTGGAGTTAGGAACTGGAAATATATACATAAACAATGAAATAGTGAGGCGTCCGTCATTAGCCAGTCCTGTTGGAGAATTGAAGACAGTGAACCCGCCTATGAAAGAAATCGATGCGGCTGTCCCGATAATATGTAGGGAAGAAACCAATCTTCGCCCTGTTGAAGACCGCTGCTCGAGAAATAAAACTGTTCCTGAAGTAAATAAATCCGTTTCTAAAGTCTCTGCGTCTTCCCTGGTGTTAGGGGTTGACAAGGAGCAACCGTTTCCGAAGTCTCTGTGTCTTCCCTGGTGTTAGGGGTTGACAAGGAGCAATCCGTTTCTGAAGTCTCTGCGTCCTCCCTGGTGTTAGGGGTTGACAAAGAGCAATCCGTTTCTGAAGTCTCTGCGTCCTTCCTGGTAATAGGGGTTGACAAAGAGCAATCTGTTTTTGAAGTCTCTGCGTCTTCCCTGGTGTTAGGGGTTGACAAAGGACAGCCTTTTTCTTAAGTCTCTGCGTCTTACCTGGTGTTAGGGGTTGACAAGGAGCAATCCGTTCCTGAAGTCTATGCGTCTTCCCTGGTGTTAGGGGTTGACAAGGAGCGGCCTTTTTCTGAAGTCTCTGCGTCTTCCCTGGTGTTAGGGGTTGTCAAGGAGCAATCCGTTTCTGAAGTCTCTGCGTCCTCCCTGGTGTTAGGGGTTGACAAAAAGCAATCCGTTTCTGAAGTCTCTGCGTCTTCCCTGATGTTAGGGGTTGACGAAGAGCAATCTGTTTCTGAAGTCTCGGTGTCTTCCCTGGTGTTAGGGGTTGACAAAGGACAGCCGTTTTCTGAAGTCTCTGCGTCTTCCCTGGTGTTAGGGGTTGACAAGGATCAATCCGTTCCTGAAGTATCTGCGTCTTCCCTGGTGTTAGGGGTTGACAAGGAGCGGCCTTTTTCTGAAGTCTATGCGTCTTCCCTGGTGTTAGGGGTTGACAAAGAGCAATCCGTTTCTGAAGTCTCTGCGTCTTCCCTGGGGTTAGGGGTTGACAAAGAGCAATCTGTTTCTGAAGCCTCAGCGTCGTCTCTGGTGTTAGGGGTTGACAAGGGGAAATCTGTTTCCGAAGTCTCTACGTCCTCTCTGGGTAGTTTAGAGGATGACAACGAGCAGTCTGATACCGAAGTCTATTCGTCATCTCTTGTAGAAATGAGAGATACTACAGAATATAATAAATTTGGAAGATCTACGTTATCCCTGGAGGATGCAGGTGATAACACCGATTATGGTTATATAGGATGTCCGGTAGAAACCATTACTACTAGTGAAGAAACGAACTCAACTGAAGATAAGAAAGAGAAGTTAAATACTTTCTTGATGCACGAACTCCCGATGTTTGAGAAAATTCAGGGTCCAACTACGCTCGTGGAGCACGAAATCCGTCTGCTACAGTCCCGACCGATCAAACAGAGATACCGGCCTCAAAATCCTAAAATGCAGGAGGTGTGCAATGCCGAGATAGACGCAATGCTAGAAGAGGGAGTGATAGAACCCTCTACCAGTCCGTGGGGCTCTCCGTTTGTGATTGTGAAGAAGTAGGATGGAAAGAACCGTTTCTGTATCGACTTCCGCAAAGTTATCGAAGTAACAATGAAGGATGCCTACCCTCTACCATTTATCAATGCTATACTGGATAAACTGCGGAAAGCCAAATATATTTCCAGTTTGGATCTGAAGAGTGGGTACTGGCAAGTTCCGTTAACACCTGAGAGCAAACCCATCACCGCCTTTACCACACCGGGACGTGGATTGTTTCAATTCACGGTCCTTCCGTTTGGTTTACACTCCGCACCTGCCACGTTCCAGAGATTGGTTGATCGACTAATAGGTCCAGATTCAGACCCTTACCCCTTTGCGTATCTGGATGATATCATAGTTTTGGGAGATTCTTTTGAACAACAATTGAACAATCTATCCTAGGTGTTCCGTCGATTACGAGGAGCACGACTCAAACTCAATCCGGAGAAATGTCACTTCTGTTTTTCTGTTTACCGTCTATGAAGTACTTAGGCCACGTAGTCACTGGAGATGGAATCCGTACCGATCCAGAAAAGGTATAGAGTATAATTAAATTTGCAGCCCCGAGGAATATCCGAGAGTTGAGGAGGTTTCTGGAAGTCGCCTCCTGGTATAGGAGATTTGTGCCGTCATTTTCAGAAAAGGTGGCTTCGTTAACGAAATTACTCCGCAAGTCTCAGCGCTGGAAGTGGGCCGAGGAACAAGAAGTTGCCTGTCTGTCAGAAGCACCCGTCTTAAGTTGTCCTGATTTTCCCGTACCGTTCACCCTACAGACCGATGCCTCCGAATATGGTTTGGGAATCGCTCTTACCCAACAGAAGGATGGTCATGAGCATGTGGTAGCATATGCAAGTCGCACACTGAGTCCTGCTGAGAAGAATTACTCCGTCCGAAAAAGTATGTCTTGCCATAGTTTGGGGGATTGAAAAGATGCGTCCTTATCTAGAGGGCTACCATTTCACGGTTGTTACCGATCATCAATCTCTTAGATGGTTGCATTCCGTAGCTAGTCGTCCGTCCGGACGCTTAGCTCGATGGAGCGTCTTTCTGCAGCAGTATGATTTCGAGATACAGTACCGTAAAGGTGCTCTAAATCGTGTGGCTGACGCTTTGTCCAGAAATCCGCTACCAATAACCGCCGAGACCGACCCAACATCTATCCTCTGTCTGACCGATGTAACCGCCGAATGTTCTTGGTACCGAAACAAGAAGGAAGAAGTCATGAAGGATCCGGAGAAGTTTCCGGATTACTGTATTCGAGAAGACCGATTTTACCGTCATTTCTGGGATATCAATGACTTCAGAAAACCAGAGTTATCTGATACCTGGAAGCTGTGCGTAGCAAAGTCGCAGAGAATCCGTATTCTGGAAGAGAACCATGATGCTGCAAATGCTGGACATTTGGGAATCGCTAAGACTATAACCCGTATTGCCAGATCGTATTATTGGCCTGGAATGTTTCGAGACATCACCAAATACGTGAGAAGATGTCTACAATGTCAGAAATATAAACCGTCGCAACAAAAACCGCCAGGAAAAATGCGACCGACTGCAAATCGACGACCCTGGGAAACCGTTATTTCCGATATCATTAAACCGTTGCCGCGAAGTAAAAAGGGAAACTGTTATATTGTAATGTTTCAAGATAGATTTACCAAGTGGGTCCGATGCAAACCGTTAAGAAATGCTACAGCGAGTAGCATCAGTACCGCCTTTCACGATGAAGTTTTGACAATATTTGGATGTCCCCGTACCGTACTGATCGATAATGGCACGCAATATGATAGCAAACTGTTTAAGGAGCTGTTGAAAGAATTAGGAATCTGTCACCGTTTCACGCCGCCGTACACACCGCAAGCTAATCCAGTGGAGCGAGCCAATCGGACATTGAAGACAATGATTGCGCAATACTGTGAAAAGGATCATCGAGATTGGGATCTCCGATTATCCGATTTGAAATTTGCGATCAATAACGCAAAACATGATTCTACGGGATTCTCACCTGCATTTTTAAATTTTGCAAGAGATCCTGAAGTACCGAAATCCGTCCGAAAAGAAGCTGAAGATGGCCCCGAAGATACTCCGAGTTTTCAGGACAACAACCAACAGAGACACGGAGGCGTCTATAGCTCTTCTGTCTGAACTTTCCGACCCTGGAAATAGACAAATTATCAATGAAAAGATTGAAGAATAAAGCGTGGAATATAAAACAAGAACAGAATTAGCGGGCATATCACGCAAAAAGGTTACAGCGAATGAAAGGTAACCGTAAACATGCATGTTTCTGGCTCATTGGATCAGAAGACCACGCCGAAGAAGATTCGAAATTGCATCTCCTGCGAATGGGAAAGCTGCAGGAATGCTTCGATTTAGTCCGTCTGAACCTGTCTAGAGCTTTCACTAGTCAAAGCCGTTACTATAATTTACGCCGCCGAGACTGGAAATGCACCGTTGGAGATGAAGTAATGAATAAGGAGCATACCCTATCCTCCGCTGTTGATCATGTAGCCGCCAAGCTGGCTCCAAAATATTCCGTATGAATACCGACCAGAATTCGCCGCCGTATCAAAACATGGAATCCGACTCCTCTATGAACACTATCAGCCTGTGTACCGACAGCAGCCTGCCCGAAGAACTCGACGACCAACGAACCAGCTCCGTTCTCCTTAACTCCTTCACAACCATACCCGAGATGATCAGAGATGCAGCCGAGATCAATCAAAGACAGACAAAGACAGAGAGAGAACCGTTACAATCCTTCTACTTCCCGGATCCGTTTGGAAGCAATGAGAAAACCCCGATTTGTGCCCATCACTGATAATGTGTGCTGGAGGTGTGGTAACCATGGTCACCGTCGAGATAGGTGCCAGCAAAAACCAGTCCTGTTCTGTTCAAGATGTGGACAAATTGGACGAATGTCCCGAGATTGTCCGTGTAAGGGAGAAGCTGTCAAGAACCCTCCTACCACCCCGACCAGAGAGCCCAGGAAATCCGTAGCCGTGCAAGCGCATATTGTTTCCCAGCCACAACCCCGGAAAACTCAGAAAGTAGGCATTCAGTGCGACGTGCTAACTTATCCAGAGAAGATTTCTGACGCCACCGGAGCCGTACGTGAGCGACACTCTAGACGACATCGCTGCCCACCGGTTCGAGGATTTGGACCCAGGAGAAACTGTTCCGCTCCAGGAATCTGTAGAAGAGTTAAGTTTTCCGCCGCCGCTTATGAATATTTGGACTCGAATATTCTATGTAAATATGTCCGTAAAATAGGATTAAGTGTATCCGATAGAGGGATAGACACTTAAAATGTTTATATATAAAAAAATAAGATGAACAAAAGCTACGCTTTTAATGAAATTGACTGTCTCGACCCTTACTTCGTGGAATATGCTCATATTAGTGGTTTTAAATGAAACTTATGGTCAGACGATGATATTGATTTATCGAAACATTTGTCAATGTTTTAGAATTTTCAATAACTTGTATTATATTGTGGAACTAACTAGAGACCGTGAGTTTTATTTAAAAACACTAGCCATGCTTTTGTTAATTTTTTTTTACCGAAGTAAGGAGGGTGTGTAACGAAGTTACTTTTATTTGTTCCGATACTATGTGATTCATTTAATTTATTTGTATTTAAAACCTACTACTTCCTCCTTACTAAACAAATCAATTTAATTACAAAATCATTATTTATAATATTTGGGTCGTCGGGTATATATATATATATATATATATATATATATATATATATATATATATTCATATCATTCGATTAAAACATTCAGACCGTCCGGTATACCTATAGAAATTTTGGTACAAAGTAATTTTATGTTTGAGTTTTTTACTAGACTTCTTTTTAAAGCGATTAGTGAAAATATAAATACTGAGACCGCAGTGGAAAAAGGGCTTGTTCATTCTAGTTTTGACTTTCTCTTGTCCGCTCCCGTATAAATAGTAGAAGTGCCCGTCGAAAAATAGAAAAATTGTTAAGTGCTTAAAAAGGTGAGATTTTATATTTCTTTCCTCCGCATGTATATTTCCGAAATAAAATTATTTTAGTGTAAAATTATAATTGATAGTTGAATTCAATATAATCCGTATAAAAGAGTAAATTGTTAGGACTCCCGTAGTTGTACAGTATTCAGTGGTTTATTCACAATATTTCAATGTTGTATAGTTTGCCATAAATAATAAATCGTAAACTCCCGTTGTTAGTCATTATAAAATTTAGTTTTGACTTAATTCGTCCGAAGATATTTTCAGTTTTTTATTCAGAAACTAGTTTTTTGTAAGCTTTCTTTATTCGATTTTTTTTGTATTTTCATCTTTTATTTCGTTATTAGAATATTGTATTTGGGTTCCGAGAATCATATTCGGTTACTGGGTGATTCGAAAGTATTGCTCAGGAATTAAATAGATTCTTACAGAAATTTTAACATCTCGCCGACCCTCTCGGGTTTTGATAAAATTTCTTTCCGTTACTGCCGTCCCGATTTTATTATTAGAATTTGTACTTGGGTTCCGAGGATCATATTTGGTTACTGGGTGATTCGAAAGTATTGCTCAGGGATTAAATAGATTCTTACAGAAATTTTAACATCTCGCCGACCCACTCGGCTTTTAATAAAATTTCTTTCCGTTACTGCCGTCCCGATTTCATTATTAGAATATTGTACTTGGGTTCCGAGGATCATATTTGGTTACTGGGTGATTCGAAAGCATTGCTCAGGAATTAAATAGATTCCGATAGAAATTTTAACATCTCGCCGACCCTCTCGGGTTTTGATAAAATTTCTTTCCGTTACTGCCGTCCAGATTTTATTATTAGAATATTGTATTTGGGTTCCGAGGATCATATTTGGTTACTGTGTGATTCGAAAGTATTGCTCAGGAATTAAATAGATTCTTCAGAAATTTTAACATCTCGCGGACCCTCCCGGGTTTTGATAAAATTTCTTTCCGTTACTGCCGTCCCGATTTTATTATTAGAATATTGTATTTGGGTTCCGAGAATCATATTTGGTTACTGCGTGATTCGAAAGTATTGCTCAGGAATTAAATAGATTCTTACAGAAATTTTAACATCTCGCCGACTCTCTCGGGTTTTGATAAAATTTCTTTCCGTTACTGCCGTCCCGATTTTATTATTAGAATTTGTACTTGGTTCCGAGGATCATATTTGGTTACTGGGTGATTCGAAAGTATTGCTCAGGGATTAAATAGATTCTTACAGAAATTTTAACATCTCGCCGACCCTCTCGGGTTTTGATAAAATTCCTTTCCGTTACTGCCGTCCCGATTTTATTATTACAATATTGTACTTGGGTTCCGAGGATCATATTTGGTTACTGGGTGATTCGAAAGCATTGCTCAGGAATTAAATAGATTCCGATAGAAATTTTAACATCTCGCCGACCCTCTCGGGTTTTGATAAAATTTCTTTCCGTTACTGCCGTCCAGATTTTATTATTAGAATATTGTATTTGAGTTCCGGTTCTGGTAGAGATTTCAGCTCCTCGCCAACCTTCTCGGGTTTTGTTGAAATCTCCTGCTTCTTCCACTGTTTTGAGTTGTCATAGGGTTTTCGTTTAGTTTCCGAGAATTATTTTTGATTACTGGGTGATTCGAAAGTATTGCTCAGAAATTAAGTAAATTTTGGTAGAGATTTCAGCTCCTCGCCGACCTTCTCGGGTTTTGTTGAAATCTCCTGCTTCTTCTGCTGTTTTGAGTTGTTATACGGTTTTCGTTATTTTCCGAGAATTATTTTTGATTACTGGGTGATTCGAAAGTATTGCTCAGAAATTAAGTAAACTCTGGTAGAGGTTTCAGCTTCCCGCCGACCTTCTCGGGTTTTGTTTAAATCTCCTGCTTCTTCCGCTGTTTTGAGTTGTTATAGGGTTTCCGTTTAGTTTCCGAGAATTATTCTTGATTACTGGGTGATTAGAAAGTATTGCTCAGAACTTAAGTGAATTCTGGTAGAGATTTCAGCTCCTCGCCGACCTTCTCGGGTTTTGTTGAAATCTCCTGCTTCTTCCGCTGTTTGAGTTGTCATAGGGTTTCCGTTTAGTTTCCGAGAATTATTCTTGATTACTGGGCGAGTCGAAAGTATTGCTCCGAAATTAAGTAAATTCTGGTAGAGATTTCAGCTTTTCGCCGACCTTCTCGGGTTTTGTTGAAATCTCCTGCTTCTTGCGCTGTTTTGAATTGTTATAGGGTTTTCGTTTAGTTTCCGAGAATTATTCTTGATTACTGGGTGATTTGACAGTATTGCTCAGAAATCCAGTAAATTCTGGTAGAGATTTCAGCTCCTCACCGACCTTCTCGGGTTTTGTTGAAATCTCCTGCTTCTTCCGCTGTTTTGAGTTGTTATAGGCTTTTCGTTTAGTTTCCGAGAATTATTCTTGATTACTGGGTGATTGGAAAGTATTGCTCAGAAATTAAGTAAATTCTGGTAGAGATTTCAGCTCCTCGCCGGCCTTCTCGGGTTTTGGTGAAATCTCATCGTCCTTCCGTTGTTTTGAGTTGGTTTAGTTTTTTTTTCTCTTTCCAAATTTCGTCAAGCCGCCGATTAACCCTGTATGTCCTATTTGATGTGATATTACATACGACAGTCCGATTATAAACCACTGAGTCCGTATAAAATTAACTATTTTCCGATTTGCATTGTACAAGAACCATTTGATATTATTTCCCGTTTATATTTTATATAGTGTATATTACTTGTTTAAAAAGGTGATCGCCCACCTCTTAAGTTCTTTGTGCCTTTGGGTAAAAGGTCTTATTTATTGTGTTGTGTGATCGGAATTTACTTAGTGTCTTATAGAATATATATCTTTGTTAAATTATTTGGGTTTCATTCACAACTGATTAAGAGTTCGTCGTTACCGTTTGTTTCATTTAATGCAAGATTGACAGTAGTCATTATCGTATTAGCAGTTCATTTTAAGGTAAGTCCCGCTAACCGTTGAACAATAATACTCTGTAAAGTAAGTCTATCTCTATCTAGTCTCGACCGCGAATTACAGTCCGACCCCTGGAATTATCCGTACCTCCATCTGCTGCTATCCGGAACCCTCGAAAGGTTTTAGAGTCGAGGGACCGTAGAGTAAACCACGTAAAATAATCTGGCGCCCGAGCATCCGCCGTTTTGGGGTGTCAATTGTGACGCGTCCGGTTACTTAGTCGTCGACCCAAGTAAAGGAGCTGAAGGGAAGCGGCGAAGAGGCAACAACCACCGAAACGTAGGTAGATCGAAGTAAACGCACCGCGTCACAACGTCAATCCATTTTATGCTTTGATAATGCTTGTTTTTCGAAATTTTAAATTAGAGAGTTTGATAGCACTATAATGTTTTAATCGACTAACCACTAAAACCCAAGAAAGTATTGTTAAAAATATACATTGGGTCAAAGAACCTCAAATTAAATAGTATATATATGTAGTTTGTAGTTGACTGATGAAGAAATGAAAGATATTTCGAAAGCTTTCAACATAAAGAAAAAAGAGTTTACTTATTCCTGAGAAGGCTTATTCCCGATAACTTTATAACTATTCTCATTTTAACTAGTTCAAGTTGACTACCTTTTACTCGCTTTATATATATATATATATATATATATATATATATATATATATATATATATATATATATATATATATAATATATACAGGGTGTCCCGCATAAGAACCGACACAGAGCAGAGGCGTATATGGCAGTCCAAAATATGACGATTGGGGGCAATTCACCTCTATAACAAGTTGCATCTCTGAGGAGTTATAGGGTCTCAAAGTAGGCCCCAAAATTTTGAAAAAAAGTTTATTTTTTTGCAACGCGTTAACTTAAAAATACCAAATTTGGTACACTCTATTAGACTGTTTAGAGCATTAAGTAATGGTAAGTAGAAGGCGATCAAACCATTCTGGGGAGTTGACCTAACCTTAAAATTTCACAGGAGTTTTTTTAAATGTCGGTTGATTTGAAAAATTTCATTTTCATACAATGGATAATTTAATTCTAAAACTTTTTTTACTCTTGTAATTTATCATAAAATTTTGTCATTTTCAAGGAAAAGTCGAATAACTATTAGACGTAATTTACCCCATCCATATCATGAATTTTATATCAGGTTTAACAAATTAATAGATATGTTTCAATGAGAACAATTTAATGGAAAAACAAATTAATAATATTGTATAAATAACATGAACATTTTAATTTATAGTAATTGCAGAAAATGATCACAATTTTTTCTTAGACACAAAATTATTCTTCGCCGAAAATTGAAGTCAACTCTGGCCTATAGCTGATGATCATTTTTTATTATATTGCATTTTTTGTATTTTTCTGGGACTTGAAAAGAATAAACAGACTCCCTTAACGCCCCCTAAGGAAAGTAATCACATTTATTGAGGTCCGGTGAGCGAGGAGGCCAATTATTCATTTTTGGTTATTCGACGTTTCCATGGAAATAACTAAGTTTTGTGCAAATATACAGGAATTAAAAAAGCTTTAGAACTAAGTTATACATGGCATGAGAGTATTTTTTTTCGAATCAAATGACAGATCAAAAACTTCTGTGAAATTTTAAGGTTTTAAGGTTAGGTCACCCCAAAATAACCCCCCAGAATAGTTCGATCGCCTTCCACTTACCACTACTTAATGCCCTTAAGAGTATCACATAGTGTACCAAATTTGATATTTTTAAATTGAAGGATTCCAAAAAATTTAATTTTTTTTTAAATATTGGATCCAACTTTGAGGCCCTATAACTCCTGAGGGATGCAACTTGGTATGGAGGTGAATTGCCCTCAAAAGTCATATTTTGGGCTCCCCTATACACCTCCGATCTATGTCGGTTCTTATGCGTGACACCCTATATATATATATATATATATATATATATATATATATATATAAATTCATTTAGTTTCTTCAACCATTTGTATATAATATTGGAAATGTTTATATTCTTGGGTTCATAGGTTGTTTTAAATAATTAAAATACGATTGTATTTCACATTTTTCTATTGAAAATGGATAAAAATTTTAACGTTTCGCTTCTTCTTTGGAAGCATTTTCAAAATAATATCATTATAAGAATAAGGTACGATTAAAATATTTGTAAATAGATAAAAACATAACATTAGTAGGTTTTTAAAAACATTAATAAAAACACAGAATTAAAATTGACGTACTCACCTTAGAATTTCAATGCAACGATACTATACGAGGGAAGTTGAAATGAGTTAATTAATCAGCTTATAGTAAATTTGACTCAAGTTTTTTATATCTTGTCTATCATTCACAGAAAACTCATCTTGTTTTATGTGTATCATTTCTTTAATTGATAATTTCTGATAATTTGTGTCTTGAGCTAAGATTTTTGTTTTTTTATAATCAAATTCATGATTCTCAGTGCTTTCATGTTTGTGTGAAGCAGTTGATGCATTTTTTGTATATTTATGACCACTCATCCTGCCCTCCAAGTACTGTGTAGTCATTCCTATATAATGCTTCGGACAATTCATGCATGGTATGGAGTATATAATATTAGATTTTTTATTATCTTTGGTTTTGTTTTTTAGTTTAGTAAAAAGTGGCGATAATGTGTTGTGGGATTTATGGCATACATTGATGTTATATTTTGATAAGATGTATTTAAGCTTTTCAGATAATTGATTTGTATAAGGTAGAGCTATATATGTATCATTTTCTTGGTTTGGTTCTATTTGTGTACTTGGTTTTATGTTGTTATTGTATAATTTATATGTACGTTGTTGAATGATTCTGTTAATTTGATTTTCTGGATATTGATTATTTTTTAGAACATTTTTAAGTTTTTTCAATACCTTAGGGCGATACTCAGGTGAAGTTAATTTGATAGCTCTATCTGTTAATCCTATAATGACACTGTTTTTTTGTGATTTGGGATGGCATGAGTTATAATTTAGATATCGTCCAGACCATGTTTCTTTTGTATATAGTTTAGTTTTTATTTTGTTTTTGGTTTTTATAAGTGTCATGTCTAGAAAATTTATTTTGTTATTGTTTTCGATTTCTAAAGTGAATTGGATACTTGGGTTGAAACTATTGAAAGTACTCAGGAATGCATCGCACTTGTTACTCGGAATTACAGCTAAACAATCGTCAACGTATCTTTTAAAAAATGTTACATCAAAATCTATATTATTTAATACTTTTTCTTCTATATATTCCATGACAATTTGCGCTAGACTTGAAGAAATTGGAGATCCCATTGTACATCCGTTTAGTTGTTGGAAAAAGTTGTCATTATATTGAAAGTAATTATTTGTTTGTATAAGCATAATGCCTTCTAGAAATTCGTCATAGTTAAGTGATGTATGTTGTTTGATTGAATCCCATTTATCTTTTAGTACATGTGTTATAAGATCATTTGGAATATTTGTATACATTGAAATGACATCTAGGGATATGATTTTATAATTATCAGGAATATGCACTGTATCTAAAAATTGTTTGAGCATAAATGAATCTTTCACATAAAAATTATTTTTGGTTGTTTTTGATAGACTACATGCAAGATATTTGGACAGCTTATAAAAAGGTGATTGGATGTATGATACTATGGGACGCATTGGTATATTTGGTTTATGTATTTTCGGTAGTCCATATAGTTTTGGTGGTAAAGCATTGTGTGTTTGTAATTTTTTTGCTTCGTTGGCATTGATAGAACCATTATTTAAAAGTTTTTTTATAAATGTATTATTTTTGTTTTGAAATATTTTGGTTTTATCTGATTTAATTTTTTGATAAACTTTTCTATCATTTAGTAGCTCTGTCATTTTATTATTATAATCATCGGTGTTCATTACTAGTGTTTTATTACATTTATCCGGTTGTAGAATTGTAATTTGCGGATTGCATTTTATAAATTCTTTAGTTTTCTTCAATTTTTTTTGGATGTTTTTTTGAGTTTTATTGATTTTTTGAGTTTTATGATGACGGAGTTTTATTTTATGATTGGTGATAGTATTTACTACATCAGCTCTAATATTATCTTTTATTTGATCTGGTTTATTAATAATGGCTGTTTCTATACTTGCAATATATTCTGTATAAGGTAATTCGTTCTCATTTTTGTATGGCAGAGAGAAATTTTTTCCATATGCTAATATTTCTTTTATGTCATTTGGTATATGTGTATTAGAGATATTCTCAATCCACGAGTCAGAGTTTATTTTAGTTTCATTTTGTGTACAGTTATTAATTAAATTATTAAACTTTTTTGAATTTGCTTTTTTCACTTTTTGAAAATGTTTTTCATATTTTGTTTTTTCTAGATTGACATATGAATTCAATAAGCTTTCTGGAATGATATTTTTCAATTTGTTTATTTCACAATCAATAGCTTTTTCTAGTTTTTTTATTAGTTTAACGTTTAACGGATTCACTGATACTCAAGTAGATAATTTTTGATTTAGTTGTATTTATAATATCGTTAAATTTCCTTCTAAGGTACGTACCTGTCACATTAATATGATTTACACTAAAATTCAAAAACTTCGGTTGGATTCCTGAATCTTTACATCTTAATAAGAATATACGGCGATTCTTTTGATTGGCAAGTTTCTTGAAAGAATTGGTTATAGATTTCATAGTTGCTACAGTTGATGCTCCGTAATTTCTGCGTATATCTTCGTAATATGGCATTTTGATGTTGTGAACTTTTGCACTTTAGACCCTTGCAATAAATATAAATTCATTTAGTTTCTTCAACCATTTGTATATAATATTGGAAATGTTTATATTCTTGGGTTCATAGGTTGTTTTAAATAATTAAAATACGATTGTATTTCACATTTTTCTATTGAAAATGGATAAAAATTTTAACGTTTCGCTTCTTCTTTGGAAGCATTTTCAAAATAATATCATTATAAGAATAAGGTACGATTAAAATATTTGTAAATAGATAAAAACATAACATTAGTAGGTTTTTAAAAACATTAATAAAAACACAGAATTAAAATTGACGTACTCACCTTAGAATTTCAATGCAACGATACTATACGAGGGAAGTTGAAATGAGTTAATTAATCAGCTTATAGTAAATTTGACTCAAGTTTTTTATATCTTGTCTATCATTCACAGAAAACTCATCTTGTTTTATGTGTATCATTTCTTTAATTGATAATTTCTGATAATTTGTGTCTTGAGCTAAGATTTTTGTTTTTTTATAATCAAATTCATGATTCTCAGTGCTTTCATGTTTGTGTAAAGCAGTTGATGCATTTTTTGTATATTTATGACCACTCATCCTGCCCTCCAAGTACTGTGTAGTCATTCCTATATAATGCTTCGGACAATTCATGCATGGTATGGAGTATATAATATTAGATTTTTTATTATCTTTGGTTTTGTTTTTTAGTTTAGTAAAAAGTGGCGATAATGTGTTGTGGGATTTATGGCATACATTGATGTTATATTTTGATAAGATGTATTTAAGCTTTTCAGATAATTGATTTGTATAAGGTAGAGCTATATATGTATCATTTTCTTGGTTTGGTTCTATTTGTGTACTTGGTTTTATGTTGTTATTGTATAATTTATATGTACGTTGTTGAATGATTCTGTTAATTTGATTTTCTGGATATTGATTATTTTTTAGAACATTTTTAAGTTTTTTCAATACCTTAGGGCGATACTCAGGTGAAGTTAATTTGATAGCTCTATCTGTTAATCCTATAATGACACTGTTTTTTTGTGATTTGGGATGGCATGAGTTATAATTTAGATATCGTCCAGACCATGTTTCTTTTGTATATAGTTTAGTTTTTATTTTGTTTTTGGTTTTTATAAGTGTCATGTCTAGAAAATTTATTTTGTTATTGTTTTCGATTTCTAAAGTGAATTGGATACTTGGGTTGAAACTATTGAAAGTACTCAGGAATGCATCGCACTTGTTACTCGGAATTACAGCTAAACAATCGTCAACGTATCTTTTAAAAAATGTTACATCAAAATCTATATTATTTAATACTTTTTCTTCTATATATTCCATGACAATTTGCGCTAGACTTGAAGAAATTGGAGATCCCATTGTACATCCGTTTAGTTGTTGGAAAAAGTTGTCATTATATTGAAAGTAATTATTTGTTTGTATAAGCATAATGCCTTCTAGAAATTCGTCATAGTTAAGTGATGTATGTTGTTTGATCGAATCCCATTTATCTTTTAGTACATGTGTTATAAGATCATTTGGAATATTTGTATACATTGAAATGACATCTAGGGATATGATTTTATAATTATCAGGAATATGCACTGTATCTAAAAATTGTTTGAGCATAAATGAATCTTTCACATAAAAATTATTTTTGGTTGTTTTTGATAGACTACATGCAAGATATTTGGACAGCTTATAAAAAGGTGATTGGATGTATGATACTATGGGACGCATTGGTATATTTGGTTTATGTATTTTCGGTAGTCCATATAGTTTTGGTGGTAAAGCATTGTGTGTTTGTAATTTTTTTGCTTCGTTGGCATTGATAGAACCATTATTTAAAAGTTTTTTTATAAATGTATTATTTTTGTTTTGAAATATTTTGGTTTTATCTGATTTAATTTTTTGATAAACTTTTCTATCATTTAGTAGCTCTGTCATTTTATTATTATAATCATCGGTGTTCATTACTAGTGTTTTATTACATTTATCCGGTTGTAGAATTGTAATTTGCGGATTGCATTTTATAAATTCTTTAGTTTTCTTCAATTTTTTTTGGATGTTTTTTTGAGTTTTATTGATTTTTTGAGTTTTATGATGACGGAGTTTTATTTTATGATTGGTGATAGTATTTACTACATCAGCTCTAATATTATCTTTTATTTGATCTGGTTTATTAATAATGGCTGTTTCTATACTTGCAATATATTCTGTATAAGGTAATTCGTTCTCATTTTTGTATGGCAGAGAGAAATTTTTTCCATATGCTAATATTTCTTTTATGTCATTTGGTATATGTGTATTAGAGATATTCTCAATCCACGAGTCAGAGTTTATTTTAGTTTCATTTTGTGTACAGTTATTAATTAAATTATTAAACTTTTTTGAATTTGCTTTTTTCACTTTTTGAAAATGTTTTTCATATTTTGTTTTTTCTAGATTGACATATGAATTCAATAAGCTTTCTGGAATGATATTTTTCAATTTGTTTATTTCACAATCAATAGCTTTTTCTAGTTTTTTTATTAGATAGAAATCGAAAACAATAACAAAATAAATTTTCTAGACATGACACTTATAAAAACCAAAAACAAAATAAAAACTAAACTATATACAAAAGAAACATGGTCTGGACGATATCTAAATTATAACTCATGCCATCCCAAATCACAAAAAAACAGTGTCATTATAGGATTAACAGATAGAGCTATCAAATTAACTTCACCTGAGTATCGCCCTAAGGTATTGAAAAAACTTAAAAATGTTCTAAAAAATAATCAATATCCAGAAAATCAAATTAACAGAATCATTCAACAACGTACATATAAATTATACAATAACAACATAAAACCAAGTACACAAATAGAACCAAACCAAGAAAATGATACATATATAGCTCTACCTTATACAAATCAATTATCTGAAAAGCTTAAATACATCTTATCAAAATATAACATCAATGTATGCCATAAATCCCACAACACATTATCGCCACTTTTTACTAAACTAAAAAACAAAACCAAAGATAATAAAAAATCTAATATTATATACTCCATACCATGCATGAATTGTCCGAAGCATTATATAGGAATGACTACACAGTACTTGGAGGGCAGGATGAGTGGTCATAAATATACAAAAAATGCATCAACTGCTTTACACAAACATGAAAGCACTGAGAATCATGAATTTGATTATAAAAAAACAAAAATCTTAGCTCAAGACACAAATTATCAGAAATTATCAATTAAAGAAATGATACACATAAAACAAGATGAGTTTTCTGTGAATGATAGACAAGATATAAAAAACTTGAGTCAAATTTACTATAAGCTGATTAATTAACTCATTTCAACTTCCCTCGTATAGTATCGTTGCATTGAAATTCTAAGGTGAGTACGTCAATTTTAATTCTGTGTTTTTATTAATGTTTTTAAAAACCTACTAATGTTATATTTTTATCTATTTACAAATATTTTAATCGTACCTTATTCTTATAATGATATTATTTTGAAAATGCTTCCAAAGAAGAAGCGAAACGTTAAAATTTTTATCCATTTTCAATAGAAAAATGTGAAATACAATCGTATTTTAATTATTTAAAACAACCTATGAACCCAAGAATATAAACATTTCCAATATTATATATATATATATATATACATATATATACATATAATATATATAGCAATATATATATATATATATATATATACATATATATACTCGTATATATATATATATAATAAGCAACGAATAGGTTAGTGGGTATTGCACGCAAATAGAAGAAGGGGCTACTGGAAAGAGTGGTAACCGCAGACATGCATGTTTCTGGCTCATTAGCCGTCATCGGTACGGTACAACCAAGAAAAGATGTGAAACATGGGAGCACACTTGTTGAATGAAACATGAGAAAATATAATAGAATTCAGCATGATAGTCAAACACAACATTTGTGTCAGTAATATTAGAAGATCTCGAATATTCGAGACAACAACCAACATAGACACGGAGGTACATATAACACTCCCGTCTGAAACTTCCGACCCAGATTAATGAAATAGTAACAAGATGTACGGATAGTGAGTGACATATGAACAATAAGCAACGAATAGATTAGTGGGTATTGCACGCAAATAGAAGAAGGGGCTACTGAAAAGAGTGGTAGTTATATATATATATATGTATATATATATATATATATATATATATATATATATATATATATATCTATCTTTATTAATACATATACTCTATCTAAATTCTAAAGAAAACATTGAAATAAAGAAAAATGTACATATTTGGATGTGATACTAGTGATATACAATGTATTATAAATAATTTAAAAGATTCAATATGCAAATAAAATTTGACATTACAATTTCGAATGACAATAATGCAGAAGATACTTAATGATACATAGATTTTATAAAGATTTTAAGAAAAGAATACAGATGTCGCTGGTAGCAAAATTACAATTAGAGTTAAAGAATGAAAATCTCTCTTTGTTATATGAAAACATAAATTTGTATTTTTTTTTAAAAAAGGAATTCTTTGGTAACCAAAGGAGAAGAGAATTATTTATGGAAAAAGTTTAGTTAGTTGATTTTGAACCCCTCTCGAGAGAACATCTAATATGAGTTCTCTCAAATTTGCTGAATAATATAATAGTAATTGATATATTAAAATAGCATCAGATTATAATAATTAGCATGATAAGATCAGTGCGTGAATAATTCCTTAAATAATTATATTGAAATAGTGTTAGTGATTTTTCCGGGTTCTAAATTATAAATTTAGAAAAGTGGTTCCGGCGATTCTAAAAGACGTGCTTAGAATCAGAACGGGTGATCCTGATACCTAGTTGGTGAGTCCAGTCCAGATTTTATAAATTATTTTTCAAGAATTAACAGGCCTTTAAATAAAATTAAGATAGATGTATCTATATCACATTTTTGAATACTGACAAAATTAACGTTAAAGATATATAAAATTTCACCTGAAGAGAAGAGAAAATTTTTTTTGAATAGACAATTTTATCGCATATAGTTATTTGACATTTATACACGTCAAGTGTAATTTTCGACGATTTGAACGTTTAGAATAAGTAGTTAATTAGGTTGTTCTTCTAGTAGGTATATAGGTTGTTTTTTTTTTAATTTTAAGGTTTGTTGAAAGTACGATTATTGTTCTTTATTATATTTTGGGAATAATAATTCATTTTCACTTGTTATCTGATGGTATATAATATATAATTTTTGATTCCAACTCACTTTGGTATTAATTCAACTCCTATTTCATTGAATTTGAAAAATTTTGGATCCTATAAAACTTTTGATCTAATCAGTGACATTTAGTTAATTTTCAGTGACAGAAAAATTGTAGATGTCATTAGATCATTTAATGGTCTTAGAATATATTGAACCAGCAGTCACTATAGATTTGCATTAGTATAATTGACAATTTTGGAATATTCTTTGGAAATTTATAAATTTAAAATTTTAAATTATTAATTTTTTTTAATCATTGAACCCTCCCTGAGGTGAGAGCGAGTAAGTCGATTTTGTAGTAATTTATCTTTCAGAATATAAAATTTCATATTCATCTGAGCCGGGCATAATAATTTGACAATTCCTGTCAAAATTTCAAATAGGTTATATTCAGTGATAAAGGTGTTTTCACATTAGTGTAGTTACTACCTCGATTGTAACAACAGCATCTAATAATCAAATTTCAAATAAAATCATATAATACATAATTATAAAAACAGTAGAACATTAAAAATATTATAATTTGGCGCCCAACGTGGGGCGAATTAAGAATTTTTCTTGATAATTAGGTTGACTTTAACATTATAATAATTGTCACCCAAAACGTGGGGTGATTAAAACTGTGCATATAATTATAAAAATATTAAAAATTTATTGACATTATTATAAAAAAAAAATTTAAATATTTACGATGGAACGAAGAATGACGTTAAGAGATGGTAAACAGGTAGGAGTTGAAAGTGGATCCGATGAAGAAAGGGAAGAACAGGAGGATAGTAGACGGGAACCCCAAGGAGGAACAAATAGCAATGAACATTGGATGCAACAATTTTTTTTGAAAATGAATGAGAATATGAATAGGAAATTTGAAGAAAATAGGGCAGATATGAATAGTATGGAAAAGAATATGCGAGGAGATATGTATACAATGAGGGAGGAGATTAAGGGGGATATTAACCATATCACCAGAAACATGGAGAGATTGGAGAAGAAAATAGAAGAAGGAAAAATTGAAAATTTGAAGGAGATCAAGAAAATTAGAGAAGAGAATAATAAATTTAGAAAGAAAATTGAAAAGGTGAAAGAAGATATGAAGGGCCAGAATGAAAATTTACGCATGGGAATTCAAGAAGTTGGCAGTAAAATCAGAGAAGATATTGATTAGAAGGTGGTAGAAGATGTTAAAGAGCTAGGAAGATGCCTAGAAGAAAATTTATCTGGAGTAATTCAAGTAGAAGTCGAGAAACAAAGTGAGAAGGAAATTGAAGAGATACAGGCTATAAAAGTACAAAGACAAACCAAATATGCAATGGTAGACATTAATTTACAGAATTTAGGAAGTGAAGAAGTGATGCAAATTTATGAAGAAAATATTTATTGGAAAATAAAAGACTTAGATGGTAATACCAAAAAACAAATCGTAATATATGATAAAAGAAATAATAATTATAATAGGGGGATAAAACTTAATTGGGAGTTAGAGGAAATGAATGAGATACTACAAGAAACTAAGGAAGAAATAGATGAAACCATAAGACAATATTTAGAAAAAAGAATGTATGCAGAAAATTTCGAAATGAGAGTTAAACTTAGCAGATATATAAAGATAATTGATACAAGAATATTTAATAGGACAATCAAAAATGAAATGTTAGGAAGTGAGAATATTATGGGAAATAAAATAATAAAAAGAAGAAACAATAATTTGAAGGAACTGGAAACGCAAATTTTGATGAATTTATTGGGAGAAATTGATGAGATATGGGACAACAAAATTAAAAAGGATATAGTGGAAAATTTAATTGAATTTAGGAAACCGATAGAGAATCAAACAATAAGAGAAGAGAATAAGACGAAGTTTAGGAAAAGAGAATAAAATTGAATTATATGACAGGATTATAGGAACGAAATCTAGAAAACGAGAAGAAATTGTACATGGTAAGCAATGGATATAAACACGATGTGTAAATAAAAGGTTTATGATTAACAAGTAATATTTAAAAACATATTTAAATAGAAATTATATAAACATGGATTGATAATAGAAGAAATGATAGACATGTTGATATGAATTATGGAAATGAAAATAGAAGTTACAGAAATGAAAAACGAATATATGGAAATGGAGATAAAATTTATGACAACAAGTATTGTCAGAATAGAAGAGATTTTAGAATCTTTGATAGAAGAAATGATAATGAAAATAGAAATGAAATTAAGCAACAAAATAGATGGACAGGATGAAATAATTACATTTATAGGAACAAACGGACGGAAGTTATATGGACTAAGCAAATATATGATACAAAAGATTGAATTAAAGGATGAAAGAGAAGTTGATATGTAAGCATAGTCGATGAAGTAGTTAGAAACAGACATAGTTATTGATGAATTGATGAAATATAAGGAAATAATTGATTTTGAATAGATAGATAGAATTAAATGTTAAAATAATTGAATTTGAGAAGGTAAATATGGAAGTATTGGCAATTGAAGAGGATAATAGGAAGTTATGGAATATAAAGAGGAATGGAATTATGGTAGAATTGGAGTTAATGAGTGGAAATAAGGAATATGAAGAAAAAGTGAATGAAAGACTGCAGAAGCAAGCTAAAAAATATATTAAAAGGATAAACCAAAAAAAATAAAAAAAGACAGTTTTTGAAAAAGGAGAATTAGTGATTGTAAGATCATTGCAAGTTGCAAAACGATCAGAGAATAGTTGCGCAAAATTATTGCTACCGTTTGAGGGACCTTATGTAGTAGGTAACGAAGGAGCACAAAATAGTTACCAATTATTAGACCCCATTACGGGAAATGAGAGAGGAGTTTTTAACATAGAACAGGTATATAAATATTATACTTAACTTGGAACAAATGATATTATGTTACTTGAAATTTTAATAGATATAGTAGATTTAAGAAGTTTTATAGGAATTAGGAATAATAGTTTAATTTGATTGAAGATGAATTTTAGAGATAATTATTTGAAAGATATAACTATGTTACTAACATATTAGTATGATAAAGATAAATTATAATTATATGCAAGAATCGATTTATCATTCTTTTATTAGGGGGATTTAATACATATACTCTATCTAAATTCTAAAGAAAACATTGAAATAAAGAAAAATGTTCATATTTGGATGTAATACTAGTGATATACAATGTATTATAAATAATTTAAAAGATTCAATATGCAAATAAAATTTGACATTACAATTTCGAATGACAATAATGCAGAAGATACTTAATGATACATAGATTTTATAAAGATTTTAAAAAAAGAATACAGATGTCGCTGGTAGCAAAATTACAATTAGAATTAAAAAATGAAAATCTCTCTTTGTTATATGAAAACATAAATTTGTATTTTTTTTTAAAAAAGGAATTCTTTGGTAACCAAAGGAGAAGAGAAATATTTATGGAAAAAGGTAAGTTAGTTGATTTTGAACCCCTCTCGAGAGAACATCTAATATGAGTTCTCTCAAATTTGCTGAATAATATAATAGTAATTGATATATTAAAATAGCATCAGATTATAATAATTAGCATGATAAGATCAGTGCGTGAATAATTCCTTAAATAATTATATTGAAATAGTGTTAGTGATTTTTCCGGGTTCTAAATTATAAATTTAGAAAAGTGGTTCCGGCGATTCTAAAAGACGTGCTTAGAATCAGAACGAGTGATCCTGATACCTAGTTGGTGAGTCCAGTCCAGATTTTATAAATTATTTTTCAAGAATTAACAGGCCTTTAAATAAAATTAAGATAGATGCATCTATATCACATTTTTGAATACTGACAAAATTAACGTTAAAGATATATAAAATTTCACCTGAAGAGAAGAGAAAATTTTTTTTGAATAGACAATTTTATCGCATATAGTTATTTGACATTTATACACGTCAAGTGTAATTTTCGACGATTTGAACGTTTAGAATAAGTAGGTAATTAGGTTGTTCTTCTAGTATATAGGTTGTTTTTTTAATTTTAAGGTTCGTTGAAAGTACGATTATTGTTCTTTATTATATTTTGGGAATAATAATTCATTTTCACTTGTTATCTGATGGTATATAATATATAATTTTTGATTCCAACTCACTTTGGTATTAATTCAACTCCTATTTCATTGAATTTGAAAAGTTTTGGATCCTATAAAACTTTTGATATAATCAGTGACATTTAGTTAATTTTCAGTGACAGAAAAATTGTAGATGTCATTAGATACTTTAATGGTCTTAGAATATATTGAACAAGCAGTCACTATAGATTTGCAATAGTATAATTGACAATTTTGGAATATTCTTTGGAAATTTATAAATTTAAAATTTTAAATTATTAATTTTTTTTAATCTTTGAACCCTTCCTGAGGTGAGAGCGAGTAAGTCGATTTTGTAGTAATTTATTTTTCAGAATATAAAATTTCATATTCATCTGAGCCGTGCATAATAATTTGACAATTCCTGTCAAAATTTCAAATAGGTTATATTCAGTGATAAAGGTGTTTTCACATTAGTGTAGTTACTACCACGATTGTAACAACAGCATCTAATAATCAAATTTCAAATAAAATCATATAATACATAATTATAAAAACAGTAGAACATTAAAAATATTATAATATATATATATATATATATATATATATATATATATATATATATATATATATATATTATACTATATATACTTACTTTTATAGTAGATTTAAATGTATATGTTTATTTATTTAAAATTTTTGTTATAGTTTTAAGTTTGGCTAGCTCAGTTTGTTTTTAATATTTGTTTAATAATTTATGTTAATTAGATTATTCGGGAGCATGAAATCCTTTTTCCCTCCCTTTGAGTCCTGGCAATTTATACTGATGTGATAGTTGAAATAAAAAGAAAACACATTATTTGAAATCAATTTAATTATCAATGCAATATTTATTTGATAAAATAATATGCGACGCCAATGGTTATATGTACCTATTTATTGATTTTAATAATATCATAAATGCGCAGGCGTGAAAAAATAGTCATGCGCTTTAATATGAAACAAACAATCATGATACGTAAGAAGCATCTATATTATACAACACAGTTTGTTGACGATGCAAACAAGTAAATGGCAATTTACAATAAACATAAAAGAATTCATATATATATCATAGTTATATATGATACAAATAGCTGTGGGAAGAAATTAGTTATATACATGGATAGAAAAATAGAAATTATATACAAATGGACATGGTTACAACATTATAAAATTTCAATCACCAGATTTCTGTTATTACAAGATGGCGTGATTAGCGTAAGTACATATTTTAATTTATATAAAGTTCGGCCTTTTATTAAATTTAATGATTTATGCAATGAATATACTATATAAAGTCTGTTTCTTTCTTTTTTAGATCGATCATATATTTGCAAAAGTTTGTCAATTTATGAAATTAAGTACTTAATTGGGATTTTGAGTTTTTACACTATTTATTGGCCAATAAATGATTTAAATACACTGACCTGTTGATCTTGAATTTGGAAGAAAGTCTCTGGATCCCAGGAACACTCCACGGAAGCTCCAGAAAACCAAAGTTGTTGAAAATTTCACAGATTCTTGTCGGAAAACTTATTACAATTAACTGTAAGTATTTCTTATATTGTATTTAACAGTACTTTAGGAGTTTAAATGTCTTATACCGGGAATATCTTTAAATTTTTAGGAACACTATCACATACACTCCTCGCTTCTTAACACTCGCTACCGTTCTCCCTAAGCGTCCCCTCGATTCTCAACTTTTTTAAACAAAACAGTCTTTTGTTCTTTTCCAGATCACTATTCAAAAGTTTATTTATTGATTCACAGTTTGTTATGTCATCTTTTACAACCAATAAGATATTGTCTTTTGTAATCAGATAATTGAAACTTCAATCACTTATCAAAACAATTTCATACATACAAATACATTAAAATTGGTTATACTTAGATACACTTACATAGTACAACATTCAATATTATTATTGATAGTATATTCTTGTTACATTCATATCAATTATAAATATAAATTCTCTTATGTTATTTGTCTATATGTCATTATTTGTTTATCTATGAAATCTATTGGATTATATTCTATTCAATATTTATATTTGTTCTTATTCTTAAATTAATGATTATAATGAATTAATTATAGTAATATTTGTTTTCATTTCAGACGAACAGCTGTTATGATATGGAAATTATTCTACGTCTTAGGCAACTTTATTTACACCATTACATTGGTTAGGCAATATCTATATTTTATGTTATCATTGAGGTAATTCCTTATTTTTTATATTGTTATAGGTTATTATTTAATATATCTTTATTTGATATGTTGTTTAAATTAAGAAAAGTGTTTCCTTTTTACTTGTTTTCTTAAATTAAGTTATTTTCATATATATTTCATACTAGCGAACATATTTTTATATTACTAATTCTATTATTATCTATGATATCTGGTTCAATTCCCCTCAAATTTAAATTTAAATGATATCCATACCCTGGATATTTATTTAAATTTCAATTTTCTTATTATAATTGATTGATTTTATTTTATTCAAAAAAATTTAACAATTTTATGGCATAATCTTACTTTCTTTAACTTTGTTTCTCAAATATTTGTTCACATTTTTCCTACTACAAAATCTATTTCTTTCTATAACTGTCTCCTAATTCTTTCTTTAAAATACACTTGATTAAGATCAATGTCAATTTATATTTTTAATATTACTTCATATAATACTTCATTATTATCATTTCTTCCTAACATCCACTTATATATCAACTTATTTCTTTGTAATTACATTATACTTCTATATACTCCTCCTATCATATTTCTTTTCAATATTCATTATTCCATATAATTAATTATTTCTTAAATTCATATATATATATATATATCAATATCAACTTCCTTATTCCTTCCTGTATTTTCAAGTAATCTATAAGATTCTAATTGACATTAAACATTACCTCCTATATTTTTAATCAATATCATTCATTATTATCCTTTCCTATCCTTTATTACTTACATCTTATTTCCTTATTTAAAAATGTGAACTTCTATTTGATATTTGAGTTATTCTTATTTTATCCCCTCTATCCTATATTCTTTAATAGTTTCATTCTATGTAAAACCAGTATCTCTTATAAATTGTTTCCTTTATTTGCTATATATATATTGATTTGCCATACTCACAAATTTTTAAAATGTTTTAATTATAAGTTTTACCTAATAAATTTTTCTTTATATTATATTATATTTATTTTTTTAGGTTCTGAAGAAACAAACGAGATGACTTTAATTGGATCATCAGCTGCCAAATGGAAAACAAAACCCTATCTACTATCTAATTATCTTTGTACATTACCTAATATTAAATTTTAAATCTATCCTTATGACTATCATTTCCTTCTTTAAATATTATTCGTAACATAACATATATACATTCTTTAGAATTGGGTTACTCATTAATAATAAATTCTATGTACATTATTTATACTTGTGTTACTCATTAATAATAAATTTTAATTTCAACTTCATTTCTGTATCCTTTCCCTTTTTCATTGAATTGCATTTTCGTCTCCATATTTCATTCCTATTCTCTTGTTCCATTATTCAATTTGCTTTTCTTTTTCTAACCTTTTTCTTGCTTTCTTCTCTTGTTGTTTGATGCTCGATAAATTTCTGAAGCGTCTGTCTATTCTCTACTGTATCCTTTTTAACTTTGTTGTCCCATATCTCATAAATTTCTTCCCATGAATCCATTAAAATCTGCGTTTCCAATTCTTCCATATTATGCATTTTACTATGTATTATTTTAAAGAAAGCTTTTGTATGAATCATAGTCATCATGTTGTCCCATTTTATTCCTGTTACTACATTATTATAAAAATTTCCTGAACATCCTATACCTCCTTTATTTCTTCTTATACTATCTTCTATTTCTTCTACTGTGTCCTTTAATCTCCGGTTCATTTCTTCTATTTCTTTATTAAATTGTTTATCCATGATTTGACTCCTTCTAGTACATATGCCTGTTGATTTTTCTATTCTACCATACAAATCTGTGATTTCTTCATTCACTTTTCCTTGAGAATGTTGATTTACCTGTTTACTTACTTGTCCTTGTAATTTACTGTATCCTACTTCTCCAGTTTCCTTCTTAATTTCTTCTGTCCCATCTGTGATATTTGTTAATTCCTGATTATTCTTCTCAATATTCTTAATTTCCATGAAACTTTCCATTTTTACTTCATCTATGTTCTTTGTTAACTTATTTGCTTGTTTTGAAACTTCCGTTTGGATAGTTTTTGGTGAATTTTCTTCCATTTTGATTCCGCTTTCTTTTGGTTCTATCTTCAAGTTTTTATTTTGATCCTCCATATCTAAGTTAACTTCATCTATTTGCCTTCTAAATTGTTCATTCTCGAATTCTTCCTGGTTCTCCTTGAGTTCCTTCATATTTTCTGGTTTCATATCATCAATTTTATTTTCCAAATTATTACTTGTTTTCGGTTCCATCATATCAGTATTTTTATTTATAGTCGCTTTCAAATCTCCCCTCATATTGTTCATATTTTCATTAATCTTGTCCTCCTTACCAATCGTTTCCACATTTATGTTATCCTTGTTACTATCCATCTTCCCATCAATGTTCCCCTCTACTCGGTTAAAATCTTTTACCATAGTTTTCCTATCTTTTCTTCTTTTGTCATCCCACTTTCTCATATCTTCTCTCATTTCTTTTATGTTTTCACTTATTGTGTTGATATCTCCTTTCAACTCTTTCTTCATATTGTTCATATCTCCCTTCATTGTCTTTATGTTTTCATTGATACTCATCAATATTTGCTGCATCCATTGTTCGTTGGCATTAGTTCCTCCTTGTGGTTCCCTTCTCTCTTGTTGTTCTACAGTTTCCCCATCTCCTGTCATACCTTCTTCATGTGCATCGCCTTCCGCTTGTTGTCCCTGTTCCAGATATACCGCTTGGTAATCTCCCATACCATGACTTCTTTCTTCCCTTTCCTCTTCCGAATCACTGTCTGCTCCTACCTGCCTTCCATCTCTCAACATCATTCGTTTTGCCATTTTTTAATTGAGTTTAAAATTTACAAATATAACCAAAATTTTTACAACGCCCCACGTTTTGGGTGACAATTTTACTATATATATTTGCTTACTGTATACTTTTGATTTGAATATTTTAAGATAGCTCATTTATTTATTATTATTTTGTTTAATAATTTATGTTAATTAGATTATTCGGGAGCATGAAATCCTTTTTCCCTTTGAGTCCTGGCAATTTATACTGATGTGATAGTTGAAATAAAAAGAAAACACATTATTTGAAATCAATTTAATTATCAATGCAATATTTATTTGATAAAATAATATGCGACGCCAATGGTTATATGTACCTATTTATTGATTTTAATAATATCATAAATGCGCAGGCGTGAAAAAATAGTCATGCGCTTTAATATGAAACAAACAATCATGATACGTAAGAAGCATCTATATTATACAACACAGTTTGTTGACGATGCAAACAAGTAAATGGCAATTTACAATAAACATAAAAGAATTCATATATATATCATAGTTATATATGATACAAATAGCTGTGGGAAGAAATTAGTTATATACATGGATAGAAAAATAGAAATTATATACAAATGGACATGGTTACAACATTATAAAATTTCAATCACCAGATTTCTGTTATTACAAGATGGCGTGATTAGCGTAAGTACATATTTTAATTTATATAAAGTTCGGCCTTTTATTAAATTTAATGATTTATGCAATGAATATACTATATAAAGTCTGTTTCTTTCTTTTTTAGATCGATCATATATTTGCAAAAGTTTGTCAATTTATGAAATTAAGTACTTAATTGGGATTTTGAGTTTTTACACTATTTATTGGCCAATAAATGATTTAAATACACTGACCTGTTGATCTTGAATTTGGAAGGAAGTCTCTGGATCCCAGGAACACTCCACGGAAGCTCCAAAAAACCAAAGTTGTTGAAAATTTCACAGATTCTTGTCGGAAAACTTATTACAATTAACTGTAAGTATTTCTAATATTGTATTTAACAGTACTTTAGGAGTTTAAATGTCTTATACCGGGAATATCTTTAAATTTTTAGGAACACTATCACATACACTCCTCGCTTCTTAACACTCGCTACCGTTCTCCCTAAGCGTCCCCTCGATTCTCAACTTTTTTAAACAAAACAGTCTTTTGTTCTTTTCCAGATCACTATTCAAAAGTTTATTTATTGATTCACAGTTTGTTATGTCATCTTTTACAACCAATAAGATATTGTCTTTTGTAATCAGATAATTGAAACTTCAATCACTTATCAAAACAATTTCATACATACAAATACATTAAAATTGGTTATACTTAGATACACTTACATAGTACAACATTCAATATTATTATTGATAGTATATTCTTGTTACATTCATATCAATTATAAATATAAATTCTCTTATGTTATTTGTCTATATGTCATTATTTGTTTATCTATGAAATCTATTGGATTATATTCTATTCAATATTTATATTTGTTCTTATTCTTAAATTAATGATTATAATGAATTAATTATAGTAATATTTGTTTTCATTTCAGACGAACAGCTGTTATGATATGGAAATTATTCTACGTCTTAGGCAACTTTATTTACACCATTACATTGGTTAGGCAATATCTATATTTTATGTTATCATTGAGGTAATTCCTTATTTTTTATATTGTTATAGGTTATTATTTAATATATCTTTATTTGATATGTTGTTTAAATTAAGAAAAGTGTTTCCTTTTTACTTGTTTTCTTAAATTAAGTTATTATCATATATATTTCATACTAGCGAACATATTTTTATATTACTAATTCTATTATTATCTATGATATCTGGTTCAATATATATATATATATATATATATATATATATATATATATATATATATATATATATATATATATGTATATATACATTCACGGCGTGAAGTGGCATCCGCCGATGTTAAAATCGCGGTAGCTGTGGCGTCCGCGGCACTATGACATCCGATATACGGACGTCACAGTGCATCGAGCTCCAAAATATCGCAAACGGTTCAGTGAATGCTTGGGAATCTATTGCTGATGAAATCAGCAGGACGTCACTTTGGTCGTTTTTTGTATAAACCTATACACCAAGGTTCACAGGTTCTCCGTACGCGGCGTTATAGTAGCACACTTATATATTTATTATACATCTGACGCACAAAGTGGCATCCGTCAGTATACATATCGAAGAACGGTATAGTTTGGCGTCTGTATATGTATTTTTCTTGCATAGTGGCATCCTGGCAGTGTTGCCGGTCTCACTTTCGGTTATAGAAAGCTTTTTACATTGAATGTGATGATTTACATCTGCTTTAATTTAATGATACCATTGTGGACAGTGCGGAGGATTCCAGTAATTGCAGAATATCTACCGTTATTAATAAAAAAATTATATTTTCGTTCTACAATCCACTTAATTTTGATTTTGATGCGAAATAAAACACTACTGGCGATAAAAATGAATAATGCTGGCGATAAAACAAACTAAAGAATCCTGAATTTTCGTAAATAAGGGGAAAATCAATTGAATTTTCCAACGTAAACCACGAGATGAAGTAAAATTACTACTCAATATTCAGGTTAATTTTCGAATGGGTACATTTTTCTACTTCACTATAGCAGAAGTAGTTTTTTTTGTGAAAATTCCGAAAACCTAAATGCAATCAAATTACTAGGTGGATTGTATTTGACCTGGAATATTGAATTTCACAAAAATTTCGGAGACGTTGAAACTCTCTCTGGCATATACAGGGTGTATCAATTATAACTGTATGGACGATAACTGCATCCTTATTTGATCTAAGGCAAAAAATGTCTTAAATAAAAGTTGAAGAGAGCAATAAAAGCTATGTATACACTAGAGTTTTTTTCCCAACACCATAGCGGATTGGTCTGTTCATAACTACACCACCGGTTCCTAACAGTGCAGAGCAAAAATGAAAGCTATGTTCCAATCTATAGGGAGTCTGATAAATGCAAAACTTGAACATGTGCTAATGGTTCGACTGGTGTGATGTCTGTATACAGGGTGGCCCAGACCAACATACAATTTATCCTACAGAGTGAACTAGAGCTCAAACTAGGGCGATTGAAATCAAATTTCCTTTATATGCTCCATTGAGCCGTGTGAGTTTGATGGAGGTTTTCTTTTCACACTTTTGAATAATTCGAAACCCGTGAAAAGTTAGGCTCTGAATTTTGAAGACAAAATTAAAAATTTCAAACAGAATTTCAAAAAGAAAAGTGTGACCACAAAATTTAAATGAAAAAGCCTTGAATTCATTTGAATTGCTAGACTTGGGTGTAACGCTAATGAAAATCATATTAAAAGAATAAGGAATCTAAAGAGATAATGAAGTAATGAGGACTCCGTCATGACTGTGTACAAGTTTTCAGATCAGTATCATCATTAAAGCTCTTTCCATTGTGCTTTTTAGATGGAATAGACATAAAAAGATATTTTATGAAACTTATACAAATGTTCGTTCAAAAAGTTAACAGTACATATTCCAATTAAACATGTTTTCTATTTATGTATAGATGGCCAACGAAATTATTAGCCAGCCCGCTGTTTTGTTATTAAATGGGCGGTCGGTTTGAAATTTGAGTGATTTGTTTAGATACATTGGATGAACATTTCAGGTATTTAAACATCTGACTGTCATTTCCGGTTCAATCGGGAACAACGAACTTCGTCATTACGAATGGAGCTGCCTAAATGTTTTTAAATTTGGATTCTAAGAAAATGTATGTTAAGCATTTATCATATCCTTGACTTATCTTTGACGATTTTTGAGTTGTACATTTTATCCTTCCTAACAAAAAGTGAAAGTGTGCGCGAGAAGTCCGATATTATTTCTCAATGTCATTCCATACGTATGTAGGTATGATAAGAACAATAACATTCCTCCCGATTCTACAATAGGTGGTGTTAAATCTGACAGTCAGATATTGAGGACGTCAAATATTCATTTCAAGTGAAAGCCAACTATTAAACCCCATATTCAAAATTTTCCAGATTGTTCTGGGTCTAAAGTTACGATTTTCAGAGGTATCATGATGACATTTTCAATGTTGGGATTTTGATTAATATGATGATGAGAATTAATGGCTGCATGAGTATCATTTATAAAGTTGAAATTTTCTGAATATGGGACTTATTCTCAAAATCAGCGTCTGAATATCAAATTTTACAGCATTAGAATCGGAAGAAATGTTTTTAGTACTGGAATATACAAGGCCGCCGAAATTACAATCCAATATATTTAGGATTTCTGGTATAATAGTTTATTCTATTTTAAACTGATAAAATGGGCGACTCATTTGACATGTCTTGGAAACTTCATAGCTAAAGATAGAGTATGAAGTATGATACATGTTTTACAAGAATCCAAATATTGAAAAATATTTAGGTTATTCTATTTGAAAAAAAACTTCATTGTATTTCCATTTGAACCCTAAATTATAGTCAGATGTATGAATACCTGAAATATTAATCTTTATGTCAAAATTCATAAATTCAACACGGCGGCTCCAAAATGGCGGGCGAGATTTGTGATTATTGTCTAATTGTGGGTTGAGGTTACGAATTTAGCCGGAGATTGTCAAAATTCAATAATGTGTCTCGACGATGGCAAACCAGTTAATCATAATAGCTCAGAACTCACGGAAAAATTACCTTATAATAATTAAGCTGTATCAGAAATGCATAGATTAACGAGCATAAAATAAAATCATAAAAATACTCTTTAATCACAAGCTTTTATTCAAATGCGCAAGAAAGTAAAAAATAATTTCTTTGGATACTGTGAATAAAACAATAGGAGCTCCTATTGTTAACCATTAAATAATTCTGTGACACTGACTTTGAGTTTTATTCACAGTATCACTGTCAGTCACATTTGTGTTATGGATGATATTCTCTGTTAAGGGTTGGAAATATGAAAAGGGACTAATGGACTGTATTTCGAAGAGTTAATTAACAAAAAAAATAGCACATCATCAACGCATAAATAAAAACAATATATATATAAGGCTCCTACCTGATGAAGCTGTCTTGCCGTCGTATCCAGGCGCCTGGGAGGGTTGACGATGTCGTTTTTGGTACACTTCTTTTGACCGAATCTCGTCCAAACAATTTACCGGTGGTTTTTATAAAATCATGAATACCGTGCGAATGTCGACAAGGTACTGCTTTCTGGGCACGTCGACGGTTTATCAATCATGCGCCAATGATGCGTTTAGCGGCAAAATTGAAAATACTAGTGATTCCTTAACATTCACCCCACCAAAACGAATGTTTTTTAACCAAATGGAATATAAAGAGAAAGAAAAAAAAATATATATATAAAGTGAGAGAAAAAAAATAAATAGAATATTCCCGCGCTTAAATCAAAAAAAAAACGACTTAACTACTTTAGTTAATTATAGTGAGAGTAAATTAATTAATCGGTAAGGGACAAATTTTTACCACAGGGCGTTGCATAACGCCGTGGTTGGTTTTCAATGTAACCACACGAACCACATTGTCCCGACCAGGGTGCACATCGATAACTCTGGCAAGTTCCCAATTCAGTGGAGGCGTTTGTTCGTCTTTAATTAAAACTAAACCACCTTTAACAATAGGATGTGAAGGTTGAGTCCATTTAAATCTCTCTTGGAGAGAATGAATATATTCTTGCGACCAACGCTTCCAAAAGTCACTCCGCATACGTTGCAGCAATTGCCATCGATTCAATCTGTTTAAAGATAAATGCGTTAGATCCACCTCGGGAATAGGACTAGTGAGGGGTTCAAGAATTAGAAAGTGCCCCGGCGTAAGAGGTTGTAAATCATTTGGATCGCTACTAATTTCACACAACGGGCGTGAATTCAAAAGTGCTTCGATCTGCGACAACAGGGTGTAGAATTCTTCAAAGGATAGTATCTGAGTACCTAAGACTCTATAAAAATGAGTTTTAAAACGATTTTACTCCCGCCTCGGCGAGGCCATTAAAATGTGGACTACCGGGGGGGTTGAAATTCCAAGAAATGGCCAATTTCTGCGCGATAGTTTTAGCCATGTCAAGGAGTTCGTTATTAGCACCCTTAAAATTTGTGCCTTGGTCGCTGGTAATGGTGAGACATCTTCCACGCCGAGCGATAAAGCGTCTAAAGGCGGCTAAGAAAGTTTCAGAACTCAAATCTGAAGTAGCTTCTAAATGAATAGCCTTTGTGGATGTGCAAACAAAAACACAAACATAACCTTTGTAGGTTTTTGCACCTCTATGTTTACTCATCGAAAGTGAAAATAGACCAGCAAAATCAATACAAACTGATGAAAAAGCCTTGACTTGAGAAACTCTTATAGAGGGCAAATCAGCCATGTATGGGTTGTAAGATCTTGGTTTGCAACGAAAACAACGAATGCAACTTGAAAGACCTTTATAAATTGCACTACGTGGAGATAAAATCCAAAATTGTTGTAATAATAAATAGTGTAATGTTTTTAAACCTGGAGTGTTCCTGATGAACTGCTTCGATTATCAAGTGGGTTAGTCGGTGTGATTTGGGTAGCAAAATAGGATGTTTAACATCAAACGAAAACTCCGAATTTCTGATTCGACCACCAACTCTAAGCAACCCAAGGGAGTCAATGAAAGGGGCGAGTTTTCTAAAAGGCTTAGGTAATAGTTGATTGTGTTTAATTTTGAGAAAAATGTCAGAAAATGTATGTCGCTGAACACATTTTATAACGATTTTGAAGGCATTATCTACATCCACGCTTATTTGAGACTGAGATTGTAACCTTAAGCTATTAATAAAAAAGAGAGAATACGCTACTATACGCTTAATCTTGGATAAAGAGGAAAATTTATTTAAAAGGGTGAAGATGAAATTGTCAGAAGAAGTGCAGGCAGATAGTATAACCCTTTGTTCTTCCTGAGAGATTTCAAATAAATTTAATTTGTTATTAGTCTGCGTAGGCCATGTATTACTAGACTGAGCTAAAAATTCAGGACCTGACCACCAAATAGGAGTTTCTAAGAGCTGTGCTGGGGTTTGACCTCGACTAGCACAGTCAGCTGGATTCTGGGAAGATGGAACATAATACCAAAGAGAGGGGGGAATGAGATCTTGAACATGACTGACTCTATTAGCTACAAATGTTTTCCATCTATGTGGAGATGAAGATAACCAAGCAAGAGCTACCATAGAATCTGTCCAAGCATAAATAGCATCAAAAACGACTAGGTCACTATAGCTTTCTTTAACAAAGTGCATTAGATCGGCCAATAAAACGGAACCCATAAGTTCAAGTCTTGCTATAGATTGTGTTTTTAATGGAGACACTCGACATTTCGCACAAATTAAGAACGTTCTCACAAGTCCAGAAGATTCGAGAATTCGGAAGTAGACAACACTAGCATAGCCAACTTGTGAGGCGTCACAAAACCCATGTAGCTCAATCCGGGAAATAGAACTGGAACCTACATGGCGCGGAATTTTAATATTAGCTAAATTCGGCATTTCTATCTTAAACCTTGACCAGACATCCAAGATATTCTTTGAAGGGGTATCATCCCAGGAAGTCTTGGATTCCCACAATTGTTGTAAAATACGTTTTGCAAGTAGAAGACATGGGGAAATAAATCCAAGGGGGTCAAAAACTCGACTTATTTCAGACAGGATGTTTCGTTTTGTACAAGGCCGTTCAAATGGAATATAAGTGTAAGAGAAACAATCTATATTAGGATCCCATTTGAGCCCTAACACTTTAATAAAGGATGGTTCATCTTTATCAAAGTTGCACGATTCTTGGCGATCGGAATGACTTACTTGAGCTAAAAGAGCAGGATGATTACTTGCCCATTTGCTCAATTGAAAACAACCTCGTTGCATGAGCTGAATTAATTCAGATTGAAGTGAAATGGCTGAACTTAGATCATTGCTTCCAAGCAAGCCATCATCTATGTAGAATTGATGATGAATCATTTTAAATGCTCGAGGAAAAGAAGACTGCTCTTGTGTGGCCAATTCTTTCAAAGTTCGTAGAGCTAAGAACGGAGAACTCGAAATTCCGTAGACTACGGTTCGCAAAAAAAATTCCTGAAGAGGCTCAGTGGGCTTGAAGCGCCAAATAATTCTTTGATAATTCCAGAATTGAGATTGTACGTTAATTTGTCTGTACATTTGCTTTATATCGCAGACAAAAACATGAGAGAAAAATCGAAATCTTGAAAGTATTGTAGAAATATCACGTTGAAGTTTTGGGCCAACTAAAAGAGTGTCATTAAGTGAGACACCCTGTACATCACGCAAACTCGCATCGAACACAACTCTAATTTTGGAAATTATTTGAGAACCTGAAAGTTGTTCTTTAAAGACGGCGTGATGGGGTATATAATAAGCAGATGAAGATTTATAATCGTCCAATGGGACCGGAATCATATGTCCACTGGTAAGATAATCTTGCATGAATTCACAGTATTTGATGTGTAATTCAGACGATTTTAAAAATCTATTTTCTAGCATTGAGAATCTCCGATGAGCTTGTGTATAAGTATCAATAAAATTGGGGAAAGATTGACGAAATGGCAGAGGTACCGAAAATCGTCCAGAAGGTTCTCGAAAAGTGGAAGTCTTATAAATTTCTTCGCATTTCTTATCTTCGGGGGATGCTGGGAAAATAGCTTTGACAACCTGTTCGACCTCCCAAAACCTTTGCAATTGGATATCAAGATTTACATCCAAAGATGCATGGCAACTTAAAGAATAATTGTTTGAGGCATAGGAGCAGTTTGTTCGTCCTTGAAGAATATAACCAAAGACAGTTTCTAAAGCGACAGGTTGATCCGGATTTCCAAATATACGACCTGATTTCAAAATTAAAGGTATTAATTCAGCTCCAAGAATCATATCCAAGGGTCCGGGAACATGAAATTTACTGTCCGCCAAGTTTAAATTTTGAATATATGTTAATTCTGCAGGATTAATAAAGACTTTCGGCTGATCAGAACAAACTTGAGGAATAATAATAGCTTCGAAGGAAAAAACAGGATTTTCTGCGCTACATGGTTTAATGATACAATGTGCTGTGCCTCGATTTGTAAAGGTAGTCATTCCATTGAGGCCTTCAATGGGAATAGAGCAGTGTTTGCGAGAAAGTCCAAGTTTTCTAATACATTTTTCGGATATAAAGTTAGCCATGGAGCCTGTGTCCAGTAAAACTCGGATTTTTTGAAAATTACCTCGAATGTCCTTAATATGCACTTCACAAGTAGATAATAAAACTGTAGATTGTGGTAACGTTAAAGTATTTGTAATACAATGGCCATTTGTAATTGAAGAGCTAGAATTGTCACTAGAAGTATTCGTGAGATTGTCAGAAGCGGAAATCGAGTTATTTATGTGATTAGAATTAGGAGAATTTTTTGGAAAATGTAACACAGTATGATGAGGAAATCGACAAATTTTACACTTTTGTGTGGATGAACACATTTTCATAGAATGGGGAGATACTAAACAGTTAACACATAACTGGTGCTGCTTAGCAAAAGAAAATCTTTCTTGTGGCATCTTGGCCAAAAATGATTGACATTTATACAGTGGGTGAGAGGAGGAGCATAAGATACACTTCAAGTTACTACTGTTTTGTTGTGTATTTGCAACAAATGTAGATGTTGAAGGTTTATTACAATTTTTTGAGTTTGAAAACTTGTTTTTGGATTTATCTACATGGGTAGATGGGATAATAATAGAAAATTGAACCGATTCCAAAGCTATACAATTCCTTTCTAAGAATGTTATTAATTGTCTGTAAGTAGGCAATTCTGAATTTAAGCTATTTTCAAGTTCAAAATCAGTTCTAGTTTTAGTATCAAGTTTATTCATAAGCATATTGAACAACAAAAAATCCCACTGATCAACTGGAAATTTGAGAGCTCGAAAAGATGCTACATTTTCAGAAAAGGTATTTAGAAGTTTCCTTAGCTCCTTAGAAGTAGACATTTGAATTGAAGCTGCATTCGAAAGTTCATTATAGTAGTGAGTAGCCAGAATCCGTTTGTTTTGGTATCGTTTCTCCAGCATTTCATATGCTATAAGATAATTTGCATCAGTAAGGGGAATACCCTTAATTGAAGATAAGGGTTCTTTGTCTAGTGACGAAAGCAAATATTGAAATTTTTCAGCGTCGGACAAATCAGTATTGTTGTGAATAAGCGAATTGAACAGATCATAAAAAGAAGACCAGTTTTTAAAATCTCCGTCGAATGTCGGTAAATTAATTTTTGGAAGCTTTGCTACAAATCGTTGATGTGAAGAAGTTCTATTTAAATTGGTCACCGAATTATTGACGGAATCCGAGATTAAAAAATCGTGCTTGATAGATTTAGCCCCATAAAATGCTTTATCTGCCGAACTACGCATTGTATCGTAAGTTACGAACTCATCATCACTAACTAGAGAAATGACAGTATTATGGGCTGTTTGGAAGTCATTATAAATAACATCAAGATCCTCTGCTCTAGCTAAGAAAATGGATTTCAAGGATTCATCGTTTAACGCATCAAGACCTGCTTGATGAGTCTCTTGTAATCTTCTGTGAGCAAGCGTGCGATTTAAATTCGCTTTTGTTAATTTATCTGATGGTGGAGCCATTACAAATATAAATAATTGTTTTGAAAATTATAAACAAACAAATATCGAAGCACCTGCTCAAGGTCAATGTGGTTCTTGTATGCCAAGAAAAAGTTAAATTGAAAAGGTAATTAAGAACTGGAAATAATATTTTAATAAATATTTTCGAACAAAGCAATAAAATTCTCTAGCAAAGAAGAATGCAAAATTTACGTTTAAATTTGATTTTAACTGTTGATATTTGACGGTGAAATGAGAATTATAATAACATCTAGTGGAATAAACCAAAACAGAGTTTATCTGCATAAAAAATGAATGAGAAACCGGTAAACGAATTTAAAATGTACCGAAAAAATGAACTTAACTTGAAAAAGTAAAAGGGTATAAATGAGGTATATTAATCCGCGTGAGAAGGACCAATGTTAAGGGTTGGAAATATGAAAAGGGACTAATGGACTGTATTTCGAAGAGTTAATTAACAAAAAAAATAGCACATCATCAACGCATAAATGAAAACAATATATATATAAGGCTCCTACCTGATGAAGCTGTCTTGCCGTCGTATCCAGGCGCCTGGGAGGGTTGACGATGTCGTTTTTGGTACACTTCTTTTGACCGAATCTCGTCCAAACAATTTACCGGTGGTTTTTATAAAATCATGAATACCGTGCGAATGTCGACAAGGTACTGCTTTCTGGGCACGTCGACGGTTTATCAATCATGCGCCAATGATGCGTTTAGCGGCAAAATTGAAAATACAAGTGATTCCTTAACATTCTCCTTTTAATTTCGTTGGATGTATAACGTGGATTATTCTGTAGGTTACAGATTGAAAAGCTTTTGTATTCGTACAAAAAAATTTTGCAGCATGCTCTATGTGAAAAAAAGTTATATACAAAGTATCGTTAAAATTGTGCCACCCTCAAGTTTTTATTTTCAAATGCGAATCTATATTTTTAATTGCATTGATTCAAATCCCTAGAGTCATGCTTCATATCGGCGGAGTATTTACATCTGAACTACAGACTGTTTTGGAATTATTGAACAATTACCGGTAAAATTTCAAATCTACAATAATTAAACAAGATCTTGTTGTATGATCAACTTGGCATTGATCCACTTCTTACTAACTGATATTTTTCAATTACAGCTGTTACGGAATATCAAGAGGTTAAAATTGTTTTGGTCATAGTTCAATATACAAAAAGTTGTTATGGCAAAGTTTTGGAAAATTCTTGCAAAATAAAAAATTTAGGCAAAAGAAGAATTTCAAAATTTTCAATTTTTCCGGTATAACTCCAGAACTAAAGAAGCTAGATTGTCTTGAATCAAATAAATACACAACTTTGCCCCCATTTAACTATCCCTATATCTCTTACCGTTACCATGATCTCAATGCATAGCATTGTATAAGAAGTGTGGAAAGTGACATATTCCGGACGAGCGCGAGAAATACAATTTCTAACGAGTTATGTACTCTATTTTTCCTAAGACCATGAATATACAAATGGTGTGAATTATGAGTATTAAAATATGAATTATGAGTATATAATTACTATCATGCGAAATAACAGAACGCAAAAGTTCTTTTTCATTAGTCCGCATTCGGTCCTCCCTATTGCTCATTTTCCTAATACGACTATTCGTTTACTGGACTTGCTTCAGACGGATTCTGCCGTAAGACGAGTCCATATTTTCTTTCTTTTTCTTTTAATTATACATTTATTCAATTTTAATTGCTGCTCTTAACGTTATCTAATTTTAATTTTGTTTGACGTTTGCATAATTATGTAAATTTTCCTGATTTTGATAAAATTTTCCCACAATATTTTTTCCATATTACCTACTGACACATCTTGGATTCTGCTGGATGCCACGGGCATGTGACAACTTTCCTTTTATGATACTTTTCATGTGAATGATATATACATTTAAGCCCTGATGATAGGTCAGTGTGCCGAAACTAGTTGCCACTGTAACAATATATGCTGTAGTACGTATTTCACTGCTTTTTCCTTACATAATATATTTGAGATGGATAGTCTTTTTTAATAACATTCTTGTATATTATAATCTCTGATAAACTACAAATACAAATTGAAAATCATTTCAGATATTTTTGGTTGTGGTAAAAATAAGAAGTCAATTATTCATTAGTAGTTTGTTTGTTTACAGAGCTGATTCGAAGTTTTATTTCGTTGATATAGATGTTAAGTAGCTCTAAATATGATAAAAGAATATATAAAATGAGTAATGTGTCTCACTCATTTGTGATAAAGTATGTCAATGTAGGCACCATTATAGAATCAATCTTCAGTAAGTTACAGCTATTTCATTTGATGGATCCAGTCTCCATTGTGATGAAAATCGTAAAATATTGTCGTTGTTCGAACAAATTATCATATATAATACCACGAGAGTGAAAATTTTGTCGGCAAACTTTTTCAATTGTCATGAAAGTTTGTTGCTTGGCAATTTTGCGAATGAACAAAACCACGAGCCGTGAGGCGATTGGTTTTGGATTAAATGTCATGAGCAAAATTACCTAAAAGCAACAAACTTGAATACGACAAGAGAAAAATTTTACCTTACAAAATTTTTAATTGAGTGGTATTCGACATGACTATTTCATGGGAGAAAAACTGAAAAATCATATGTTCAAACGTTTTATTTATTGCAAACTTCAATTATACGGAGCCAAAAAAATAATAACATTATGAAAAAAAATTACTTATTTATGTAAAAAGTATAATTATTATAATTGTACATTGTAGCATTATTTTGGGGAATGTTTTGCATCATAACCTGTGATGAATTCAAGTTAGAAACTGAGGATTCCTCTTCTTCATTTTTATTTTCACGAAGGTTCTTTATAAGTTGGAAATATTGTTCTTCATCTAATTGTAAATATGGTTTCAATATCACAATTAGCAGCTTCATTTCCACGCCATGCTAATTCGAACGAACATAAATGAAAAACATTTTTTGTAACCCATCAGGATTATCTTCAGAATAGCTTTCTACCACTTCCATCAATTCTTCTTTGGTAAACGCGTTAGAACTTCTTTTTCTGGTTTCAGGTTCAGCCTGAAGCTTGTAACGTTTTGTATCCCTGGCCAATCTAGCAAATTTATAGGTTATATCTTTGAATGGATCAATTTTGATGTTAAATTCTAGAAAATATTTTTCCTGAACCATTTGAGCAGTCGTACTCCAAAGTGTTTTCACACTAGCTTCAGTATAATCAGTTCCATCTCTTTTTTTCATGTTAAAACCATAATTTTCAAAAAATTTTGCAATATCTTGTTCAGAAGTATCCTTTTCTAACGTATAATTACTTGCGTCCAGAAACATTCTAAACTGTTCATACGCAGACTTTTTTGTCTTCATTGTATTTCGCGTTATACTTTGCTTAATTGTACTCTCTATTTCATTTATTGAATTATTTCCAAATCTCGTATTATTCATGTTAATAATACTTATTTAAATTTTTGGAACAGATTTAAAATTTTTAGACAGTTAAATAAATAAATAAACAATTTAGTTTCCTTAGAAACCACTAACAAAGATTTTATATTGAATTTTATCACAGAGTGATAGAATTTTATACACATAGATTTAATATATTAAACGGCAAAAAATTGCCGCGACAAGACAAAAAATTGCCAGTTCAAAACCTTCAAATTTTGTCAGTTATCAATTTACTCTAGTGAAATAGTCAAGAAAAATAGTTCATATTCACAACTGGGTTATGAGGAATAATTTTAATTTAAAACGAATAATAAGTTTCTTAGAATGTTACTTTATGTTTCTAAAAACTATCTTTTATGTGTAAAATATAGCTTCACATGGATTTGTACCAACCGTCAACATCCCTATTACTAGAAAATATGTTTCATTCTCCTCTCTCAAAATAAAAATAAATGCATATTTAAAATTACTGGAAGTCACTTTGAACGCGATCTATACACAATATATAGGACACACCGATTCTTAAAGAAATTCAAATCTACCTACTAATAATCGATCAAGGACCCAGTGTTGCCAAATAATAGGAAGCCACTCTGTGCGTGATTTATATGCATTGGGGCTGTTCTATATACATATTGTGTATATCGGAGGATGCCACAGCGCTACAAATCTATACTGACGCCACTTCTACCGCTATCGCGATATATATACAGGGTGTCCCGGGACTAATGGGAAAAAAGGCAGGAGCGTATAATCTGAGTCAAAATAATGTTAGTACTTCATATAAACTTTTTCTATTCAGGCCCTCGTTTTCGAGTTATAGTCCTCCAAAGTTTTAATTTTGAATTTGGTTTTTATTTTTATTTTTTGTACTAGTAAATTTGATCTTTATAAAATTCACGGCAAAGCTGTAATGTACGTGTATGTTTATTTTGGTAAGGTAAACAGATTTACAGTAGTGCCTTGAAGCCAGGGACGGACTACTCGCAATGGCTAGTGATCCAAAGAATTTGCAGGGATGGCACACCCTCTATGAAATTATCGAAATTCACTTCCCCACACATTAAGCTAACGAAAAGGTACTCCTGTTGGAACTCGATAAAATAAGCCGTTTGGCTAATATTTACAGTTTTATTAATGCGCTACGTACCAATTTACGCATTCACCATTTTTATAAGTACACAACGAGGTAAAACTAACTTATTAATACGATGTCCAAGATTTACCTTCAGTACTACAAAAAAATAATTTACCGATAGCAGAAGATGAAAAACATTAACGAGTTATTGATTGGAAAGTTGCTAAAAACAACTTTTTAAAAGTGTTTTTACCGTTTAGCAAGTAACCATAGGATTATTTGTCAAACATTGTGTAGAATAGTTCGTAGTCAGTACTTGTCAATAATTGATAAGTCCTTAATTTAACAGTTGCAATGGCAGAACTCACTTTTATTGAGTACGCAGATATGACTTTAATGTATGGACTGGTTTCTCGAAACTGTTTAGAGGCCAGAAGGCTTTATGCAGAACATTTTGCAAATAGAGCATTGCCAGACAGACGAATGTTTGAGCGTATTGATCTCAGGTTACAAGAAACAGGTATGAATAAGTAAATGTAATTTTCCATGTATACAAAACAAAGTTTTAAATTTTAGGAAGTTTTTTGCCAAAAAAAAAGGTGAAGAAGGTCCAGTACGAAGCATACGTACTGTGGCAGTTAAACAAGACTTGTTAAATGCAGTTGATAATGAACCATCAACGAGTTTACGAAAATTATCAAGAGAACATAACGTCTCGAAATCAGTTGTTCATCGCGCTCTAAAAGAGCAGCTGTTATATCCTTTCCACATGACAAAAGTACAAAGTATGACAGTGGCTGATTATCCTTCAAGACTTGAGTATAGCCAATGGTTTCTGCGACAACAACAAGCAGACAATACATTTATTAGTAACGTTTTCTTTACGAACGAAACAGGTTTCACCAGAGATGGAGTCATAAATTCTCATAATATGCATTTATGGGATGATGTGAATCCACATGGCATTATCCAAACTAGGAGCCAGCATAGATTCATGGTTAATGTTTGGGCAGGAATAGTTGGCAATCATTTGATAGGGCCATACTTTATTGACGACACTTTGACCGGTCAAAGATATTTGGCGTTTTTGCAAAATGAATTATGGAACTTGTATGATTATGTGCTACTACAAACTCGTAGGAATTTATGGTTCATGCATGATAGGGCCCCTCCTCATTTCAGTTTAGATGTACGACAGCATTTACACACAAGGTTTCCTAATAGATGGATTGGTCGTGAAGGCCCTTTTCAATGACCACCGCGATCAGGAGACGTCAATCCTATGGATTCCTTCCTCTAGGGTTATCTCAAAAGTAAGGTATACGCAACACCTCTGCAAACAGGGCAAGATTTAATAGACAGAATTGTGTTACACTACAATGTTATTAGAAATAATGTGGGATTGCTTTTTCAAGTGCAAAGAAACAACCTTCGTAGACTTAGAATGTGCGTGGAAGTGGGGAGGAGCTCATATTGAACATTTATTAGAAGAACGTTAGTTTTTGTTGTTGTTTAGGAATACGTTTTAGTCCATTGTTTTATAACTTGTGTTTTTTGAGGTTTTCTTAATGGTTTAATAATGTTGTGTTCGTAATTTTGATTAAAAGCAACTAATTACGTTGTTTGCGTACCTATTTAATTCCCATCGAATAATTTCTTAATGCTTTTATCATCTGCTATCATCAAATCATTTTCTTGTAGTACATCGTATTAATAAGTTAGTTAGGTAAATTTGTACGTAGTGCATTATTAAAACTGTAAATATTAGCCAAACAGCTTATTTTATCGAATTCCAGTAAAAGTACCTTTTCGTTAGATTAATGTGTGGGGAAGTCAATTTCGATAATTTCATACAGGGTGTGCCATCCCTGCAAATTTATGGATCACTAACCATTGCGAGTGGTCCGTCCCTGACTTCAAGGCACTACTGTAAATATGTTTACCTTTCCAAAATAAACATACACGTACATTATAGGTTTGCCGTCAATTTTATAAAGATCAACTGACTAGTACAAAAAATAATAATAAAAACCAAATTCAAAATTAAAACTTTGGAGGCCTATAACTCGAAAACGAGGGCCTATGATATCAATTATCCTTTATAACTATATAAATACACCAGTAATATTGAAAATCGTTACCTTAAATTTCAGATTGTAAACATTGAGTCATAAATTTTAATCCATCCCCTTGGTAAATTATAAATTCATTTTTTTATTAGCAGCACAGTTGATCATTTGTATATTGTATCTAGAATATCAAAATGAGCCTAAAAAGAACATAAAATTATTATTAGACGACAATAAACAGGATATTTGATACTAATATACAGACAAGTTATCACATTTGTTGAAATGAAATCATTGAACTGTCAATACAAACTTCAGGTCATGTAACATAGAATTAAAATAGCAGAAATATATTCAACCACAGAAGTATTTTAGGATTTGAAGTATTAAATATTTTCAAAGCGGATAGAATGTGTAAAAAATGTAACTGTATTAAATGATAGGACAAGTTTATATGAGGTAATTGTTAAATCATGTATATAAGAAATGAATTGAAAGGCATTATGAAAGATTTTAAGGAGGTAATGATTGTAAGTTCATTGAGATTTAAATTTAAAGTGGGATAGATATTATGATTGTATATAAATATAAGGTATATTTTTGGAAATATTTCACATGAAAATAGGTATAATGAATTATTTTGAAATTTCACACAAATAATCAATAACAATAGGAATAAGAGGAAGACAATAAAATTAAATATAAAACATTAAATAAAAACGACTATGATATATCTAGCAACTTGTTAGTGTTTTGTTTCAAATAACAAAACTAGCAACAAAAGTTTGTTGATTGTGAGAACAAAGGAGTGTGTGGTGTGATGTGAAAGAAAATGTACATGTAAGAAAATTTTTCTAAAATTCAATTAAAATGAGCGGAAATTATTTGAAATTGAAGTCAAAACCGAATACAAATGATAAATTATAACCTTATAAACATTTATAGCAGAAAATATCTGTGAATAATAATTATTTGTGGAAAATACAAATAATTGAAATTTGAGAAGGGACGCTATGCGTAAATTTTAATTAAATTACCACATTATAGTCACAAGTATTAGATAAAAAACATTAAGTATCATCGTAAAACATTTTAAGTCAAATTAAAAGATCAATTTAATAAAATTATCTCGACTTACCTGCAATACAAACTATCGAGTTTGTTTCCACGATTTGAAGAGAGTCCAGCTTCATTCCAGGTAAGAACAGGGACAAAGTGCACAAAGAAACTTTCAAGTGTTATGAACAGGTCAGTGTATAAATAATTTATATGGTACCATTTAAAACAATTCAGACATATATATAACTAATTTGGCCAAATTTCACCACTAATAATTTTCTATGTATAAGAATTTTCAATTTATGTATCGTAGTTTGTAATAATAATTTGCTTAACAGAAGTTTTTTTTCTCAATAATTATAATGTTTTTCAATTTGATGATGATTCGTAGATATATAAACTAAATTTAGACTCTTCTGCATTTTATTTATGTCATATGCTGATGATAGAAAAAGGAATGATATCATAGAGGTCGAATGAATATGATCCGCGCTATTACTCACAGTATTTTCTGAGGAGATAATGGTAATATAATATTTGGTAAATACAAATTTCATATATTTTAATAATCCAGAATCCAACGGGAGTAGAGTGTTCTCATGCTCTCCATTAAATTAATAACTAAATAAAACGAATCATTTTACCCTGAGCTAGCCAATTCAACAATTTAAAACATAGATAAATTTCATAAATAATAATTATATAACTTTAATAATAATTAATACAATAAATCAAGGTATTAATTGTATATATATATATATATATATATATATATATATATATATATATATATATTGCGGCGTTAATTTTGCTACGTCTTCTTCTTTTTGGACGCCTATAAAAATTTACAAAAAATAATTGTTTATATTTCTTGATAACTGAGATCTTCATGAGACGTTGTTGATCCTTTTCATTCTACCCCTGTAGGTTTTATATTTGAGAATGTGATTCCTCTCAAGGTGAACGAGCTATGGAGATTAGTAGAACTCTCGAACATAGACAAATAAGTTTACTCTATGCCCTCGACTGTACTGTATAACTGTCCAATTAGAAAAAACAAAACAAACTGTTCATTAAAACATCAATATAGAAAACAAACACATTTATCCACATTGAAATTTAAAATAGAGATGAACGCATAAAAATATTCAAAAACAAATTTAATGAATGGGCATTTTCCCGAAATGAAACATTTAACTAGTGAGAGTTCGTTACGTCAAACTTAATCTTGCAATTGTATTTATATTTATCTTATCTCTGTCCTTTGTTGTTGTTCGAATCAATATTATAAATTGAATTTAGGGTGAGTAGATTATAGATAAACTTACCAAGAGATAATATATTTATTTGTTTTTATTTTAGTTATCCATCAGCAATTGAAATGTTAACCACTACAGCGTTAGGCAATTCACAGTGGATATGTGAATTCATCTGCTAGGAAACTCTTCTTCCGGATAACCGGTAATAAACTTTGGTAAGCTACCTCAAGGAAACAAATGACTGTGGAGCACAAATGAAACACAACTCCGTCTACCACGTTCAAATACCGACTGCCAGGACAAATTTGATTAACATAACCTCACTTATTACATATGAAAAATATGAATTTTTCTAAAAACTAATTTTAAACATATTAAAATTGAAGATTACGATCTACTATATTACCCAAAGTATGTCCTTTTCCCACAAAATTGTGGGAAATTTGTCCGAAATTTCATAAATAAATTTGAGTTTGACAGTTCTTGATATTGAATTTCAAATTTTAGTTTTTCTTATTAGAAACACTTTTTCCCCCTATATTACTGTTTATAGTGGAACACTTGTTAACTGTTTAGTACTGCTTCCTTCTGGTGTCACATACTTTGTGTTGAATACAAATATTTCGAAGAAATATTTCCTATATTATTTAACCTCTTCGATTTACAATAAGTTACATTGTCTCAATATTAAATGAAAGCTTCAGTCATTTGTGCTTTGATATTTCCTAACAAGAGTAATTAGGATAGTCCATACATAATTTAACCCATCTTGTTAGATAATAAATTAATTATAATACACACGTTATTATATGACTACTTAGTACGATGCATTCCATTCCTATGGATTACTTATAACAATTTAGACTCTAATATTTTATCATTCTGAAAGAATACATTTTAAACTTGAATATGAATATAATTGACAATAATTTATCTTCCTCTATGTGAAATCTAATATTAAGAACATAGTTTTTAAACTATAATAAGATTGAGGTTTATTTGAATGTATCATCAAATAATATTGTTAAGGAGTAATATGGTTTGTTCTCATTATGGACAGTTTATACTGTTCCTATATATATATATATATATATATATATATATATATATATATATATATATATATATATATATATTATTGTGATTTATTAGGTGTGTAATTTTAATATTTAAATATGAATAGATTTTCTCTATTTGCACTACGTTGGGCCGCCAACTTATTGTGGATTGGTACTCCTGTGGTACCTTTATTATTTTCATTTTAGTTTACTTGATATTTATTGTCAGTTTTTGTTTGCCCGGTATATTATAAATTTTTAAAATAGGTTATAAAATAAATATATCTTTGCATGAAAGACTCCCTGATCTCAAGTAGGGTTCAAATGTTAAGAACGAAACAATTTTAATTTCAAATATGAGCGCCAAAGTTAAATAAAATCCTCACATTCAAATAAAAATATTTTGTTAATAAAAAAAAATACTTGCTTTTTATTTCTTAATAAATTCTAGAGACGATCCTGTATGCTTGATTTCGAACCCCTCCACGATTTAAAGACGTCGGGTCAATACTACCAACTGCTGAATATAGATGGAGTAATCACCAAGAAATGAAAAATCTCAACAATATAATTTCAAAAAGTTCAAGTGAAAAACGTTATTTAATATGTTGAAAACAAATACCTCATTCTTTTACAAAAACTTATGAAAACAAACTATCTATGATGATCATTCATTCAACAAACCATACACTCAGATGAAATATTATTTTTATGTGTGATTACAAAATAGGCAACATTATATACAAATTTGAAAACGAATTCCGTTACAAACCGTCCATGACACAAAATGGCGAAAACAATGCTGATAAAAATGTATGAAATATCAATGTTCAATTCTTTGCACAAAACAAGTAAGTTTATTTGATATTTTTATATATAAATGAAATAGATTCAAATACCTGTTCGCTGTTCCGTTCTAATACACTTCAATGATCGGTTTTTTTTTAAATTTATTTTAGGTTACCTCCTGGAAAACCAAACAATCCGTCCAGCTTGGGTAATATCAAAAATCGATGCTATACTTCGTCCACATCAATACATTTTAGACGAATTCCATAGTCCAGTCCTTCCTGAAATGTATTGTGGAGACACCATTTCCACAATACAATATTTTACTTAGTTATATTGATAAATTTTAAGGTCAGTACTCTATTATACTTACCAATTTTCTTGTTAAAATTATGTTTATCTACTTCAATAATCAAATTTCTGAGTTACTTTTAAGAATAATGAAATTCTTTTTATAATTACCATTCCAAAAATGTTGCTTTTCAAAGAGTTTGAATTATTTTTTCCCAAAATTTTGCTTCTCACCCATTCGCTTCTACCAAAAAACGATTCTACCTAGTGAATAGTGTACATTATCAACAAATTGTTTTATTCAATTTTTTAATTATTAATCTGCTTATCGCTGATGAAAATATTTCAAATGTATTCCACCAATCAAAATTGGCTATAATAATTCTGGTTCATAAGTTTCACTTCAAGTTATAAATTATCCATCTATCTTTTTAGGACATTCTGTTTGAAGTCTTTGAATGATTAAAACACATATACTACTTCCCTTAAATTGTATTCCAAAATATTAATAAATGACAGTTCTTTTTATTTCAATTATATCTATGCAGAATGACAATTCATTTCACAAATGTCATGCTTTATAAACTTAATGTTATTATTTGACTTTTTACCTTGAGATATATTAAATAATTACATAATCTTATCAGAAAACTTCTTTCAATATCTAATTATTACTTTTTAAGACAAATCATAATATTTATTACTTTTACAATGTAAGAAATAGATTGTTATAATTTACATGAAACAACGTTCAAAAATTCTCTCTCTCAAATGCTAAAATCATGTTATACATTTCACTTATGTATTTACAAAGTGTATTCAAAATTTCCTCCATAATTCTACAGTTTGACTCTTGTCTTCTTGTTCTATTGAATAATACAGATTTTCTCAATTTGAGACAATTTTTAAAAAAAATTCAAATTCTAAAATTTTGTATTTGCTTACAGTGTGTAGTCTTTCATTCCATATTTTAGTATACAGAGTGTTGCAGGTTTTTCTCTATGTTAATATATATATATATATATATATATATATATATATTTATACATATATATATATATATATATATATATATATATATATATATATATATATATATATATATATTGAACCATATATCATATATACGAGAGTATCAGCTGTTCGAAAATATTTTGCTTATTATTTGAAATGAATTGAAACCATGTAGTTAAAAACATATTCAGAAAAAAACAATCATAAGTAAAAATGCATATAAAATCAGAATATATTAAATCATTTGTTTATAATAATTAAAAGAACAACAATAAAAATGAAGAAATTACCTTAATAATTATCTAAAGTTAGAAAATGCTTAACAAGTATAATGGAGAACATGAAATCTGCCCTAATATGGATGTTTAGTTGTCATGAAGAAATCAGCTGTTTCATCTGAAATTAAACAAGTTTAGTTATCTAATTTAATAAGTAGTTAGTTGAAAGAAATGGATAAATTTATAATAGAAAAATATCAAGACATTGAGATAATTTATATGTCATAATGTATATAAAATTTTATGAAATTAATGGATATTAAATGATGATGGATTCAAAGAAATATTTGCTAATAGAGAATTTAAATAGTATAATTAATCAGAGCAGAAGATAGTATAAAAGAATTTATGTTCATAAATATGAATATGATTTTCAAATTATCATATATATATATATATATATATATATATATATATATATATATATATATATATGTCAAAACAAAATTAGACATTGCCATGTCGACATATAAAAGGAATTTCACTATCAGTAAAAGATTTGTTCTATTGAAATTAGTTGAACAGTAAAAGAAAACAGATACTTTTCGGGTGGAATTTACATTTATATATGTTTCCAAAGAAACTTCCTAAAGTGTAGCAATTGTGAAAATAGTTCGACATCTCCAGAAACAATGTGACTGGTGGAAAGTGACATGACAAATTTCGATCAACTAAAATTTAACAAAAAACTTATTGATAATTAGTGACCTTAGAAACAATATATTGGTTGTTGGTTAAAAAATTGACGATCAAATAGAAGCGTTGGGAGTTGGTTCTTGGCGTCGAAATAGTGAGGATGTGATGAGGAACTTTTCCCGAAATTTTTAGTAAATATACAAATATACAGATTCTTCACAAATATAAAACCTAGAACACTTACATGTATTGGTAACCAGTTTTTTCCGTGAGAATATCCAAATTTCTCAACAAATCAAGCTGCTAGAACTTCGGAAGGCATAGTCCTGTATCCAGACGGGATATATCCAGTATCCAGGCATCAGGTCAGTGCTTCTTTGGATATTATTGGCCAATAATAAAAATAATAACTCTTGAGTATAAATTCAGTGACTATTTTCATGTATATATAAGAATTCTTGCGGCTCTATGATCGATCTATAAAAAAGAAAAAAGACTTCATGTATTTTATTCACTAGACAAATTCTAAATTTAATTAAAAAAGACCTATTCTATGATATAATAATGCTTGTACTTACGTATTTTCAAATCATATAAGAAAGATGCATCTTATTTCATTCACATAATTTTCCATTTGTATATATATATATTTTGTAACATATTCCTTCTGAATAATTTATTTAGTGTATGTATATAATTTTCAACGTAAATTCTCTTATGAGAATCCATCAGCATTGTTATAACGATAATGATGCTATTTATTTAATATTCACGCATGTGCAGAGCGTCGTTAAGAAACGTTCGTTCTATCTCGAATATGTTCGTTGTTAGTTGGGCATGCGTATAAGATAGTATATATTCTTTATGATTCTGTGTTGATAAATTCCATAGGCGTAACCATATTGATTGAAAAATATATTTAAATAAAAAAATTTCATTATAAAATTAAATGATTAAAAATATTTTGTTTTGTGTTTCTTTTTATTCTGAATGAGCGAAATATATCCAAATAAAGCCAGAACTCAAAGAGTAGAGAAAGTCTCATGCTCCCGAACCAATATCATATAATATAAATAATAAAATATATCAAATAATTAATAACTGAGCTAGCCACACAAATGAATCAAATTCAAACAAATCTAAATAAATATCTATCCAAACAATTAAAATTATAAATAATTAAATAAAAAACTTTGTTTAATATATATATATATATATATATATATATATATATATATATATATATATATAAAGTGGAATATTAATAACAGGAAAATAAACAAATAAAATTTTGTAGATAAATGCCCATTTCCAGTTAAAAAGAATTATAATGCTCATAGTTACGTGATATTTGAATTCATGATAAAAAAAATATTTGATAAACGGAACTATTAACATATAGTTATGTGTTGCACACACGTGAGTCAATTATAAAAAGATATTATTCATTCGTAACATAAATTTTGAAAAACCAACTTCTATAATTGTGTTTTCCCGATTGCTATAACTTTTGACAAACCCTGTATACGATAAAGTATTTCTTTGACGACGATTGAAAAAGCAAAGTGACATGAATAGTATTATATATAAACTGACAGCTTTATCAATACTTGGATTAAGTGCAAATAAAGTGAAATTAGTGTAATCGCGGAGGTATTTTCGAACGGAGTAAATAATTGAAAAAGAACAGGACGCGGATAAATAGATTTTTTTTTCAAAAACAATAACTGTTTACAAATTAACAAAAGAGGAAAAAAAACATAAAAAAGTTGTTGATTGTTGAGCGTCGAGAGAGGGTTGTTAGATTGAAAAGGTGGTATGGAAAGGTGTGAGAACGAGGATAAAATAATACAATTGAAATAAAAGAATCATAATTGAAGTACTAAATTTTGATTAAATACTGTGACAAACGTCATTGTTAATAAATGGAATGATCCAGTTTCCAATAATTTAACATCAATTAAAAAAAATTTCGTTAATCGTCTACTAGAATTTGCTAAGATAATTTAATTTTCACCGTATTTGTTCCTGGCTATGGTTACATTTTCCTCGTAGCAGAAATCACTTATATTGAAAGTAATCCGAATAGGATAAACTTTTAACTCCTCGTCGAATAGGGAAGCTGATACATTTTGATCATCACAAGTTTCATTGCACTGAAATGAGTGGAAACACAAGACATTTGTTATCTTCAAGCTCATGAATTTCTGTATGTATTCACAAACATTTGGTTTCTTGAATTATTATTTAGGTTAGGTATAATATTATGAACATATCTTTTTGAATTTACCTAGTTATTTAAGAATAATCAATTTCCACTATCCTACTAATTCAATTTAATCTCAAACAACAATGAAAACAATCACTGATTTTATTATTGAATACTAAATATATTAATAACCTTTGAAAAACATTACTTCTGAACGTTCATTTTGCGATTGACAAGCTATATCTCTGGTCATATGACATGATTCACGCCACCAACATCATTCTTCTAGGTTAAAATGCTAGAGGTGGGAATTGATTGCGGGTTAACGATGATATCATGGTTACACAGTATTTATTAGTTATTTTTCTAATTTTATCATAATAATTTCACTTGAATCATTTAACTATGAGAATTATAAATAGATGTTTGTAAATAATTATGTAATTTGTTCTAGCTTTATCGTCAGTATGTATTGAGAGGGAGAAATGTATAGAATTTTTGATTTATTAAACAAAATTACATTCAAACCTCCTTGTTTCCCTTCAAGTGTTCTCAAAACCTATCAGTTCCCTGTTACTGTTGAACGCTAGTGCCGGACACACCCCTGAGATCTGAAGAAAAAGGAATAAAGCTTTTGATATTAATATTCGAACTTGCATTAGGTACGAAATCGCTCTGTTTATAATAAGCAGACCATGCGAGTTCGGGCGCCCATAATAAAAAAGGAAATACAATGATTAACACATTTAATGTTCATAATAAACAATAGAAAATTCCACAACAATATTGCAACTTGACAATAATATAATAATTAAAAATAATCATCATCGCAATTTTTTTAAACCCAACCTGTAACTCAAATTAAAATACATCACAATATATATATATATATATATATATATATATATATATATATACTATATCTTCTATATTCTTTAATAATATTATTTGCCCCACTTTCGGTTGACAATTATAATATATCTACTGTGTTTTAATTATATTAATGTATATGATGTGAATTTTATTTGTTGCTGTCGTCACAATTTGTAATACTAACTACACTAATGTGAAAATACCTTTACCGCTAAATATAACCTATTAAATTTTATGACAGCAATTGTCAAATTATTATGTCCGGCTCTATAATTAGTAAATGTTATATTATGAAAGATAAATCAATACAATCAATCAACTCACTCTTAACTCAGGAAGGGATCAAAGATTCCAAATAAGAATTCAAATTTATAAATTTCCAAATAATTTTCCAAATTACGTATTGCACTATTCCAAACCTAAAATAACTGTTTGTCCAATACACTATAAGACAATTAAATTCTTATGACATATATGAAATTTACTGTCAGGAAATTAACCAAATGTCACTTGTTATACTAAATTTTCTCTAGGATAAAAATTATCAAATATAATGAGAATGAATATGAAAAAAAGGAACCAAAGTAATTTAGAATTCAAATTTATATAATCTATTATCAGATAACAATTACAAAATTAAAACTTTTCAAAAATTATAAACGCATAAACCAAAGATAGAATTTTTCTATCAAACCTTAATATTAAACAACCTATAATTAGACATTTCCTATCTAAACAATTTAACCGAAAGTTCAAAATGTCTACTTTTATAACTGATATATGTCAATGTGAAATGCGCTAATTTCCTTGTAAATTGTCTGTTCCAAAATAGTATTCACTTGACGTAGAATTTTATATAAGTAACGTTACTATAATTTCTATTTTCGAAATATTTTTACTAAAGGCCTATTAATTCTCGAGAAATAATATAGATAATATGGACTGAACTCACCAACTAGGCTCTGGTAGACTCGTTCGTATTCTAAAACACTTTTTAGAATTTCAGCAACAACTTTTCTAAATCAATAATTTAGAAAACGGAAAAACCACTCGCACTTTAACGCTGTAATTCTTTGCGAATAATACACGCACTGGCTTTACAAAGGCAAGATATGTTGAACTGATAATAATCATACAAATTACTCTGATATTCTGAATTAAATTTGAGACAACTCTTATTCGATGATTGTCTCGAGGGAATCTAAAAATCAACTCAATTTTAAATAAATTCGAGACAACTCTTATTTGATGTTGTCTCTCGGGAATATCAAAATCAACTAACTGAAATGTTTCAATAAATAATTCTCCTCTCCTTTGGTTACCAAATTCTTTTTTTTAAAATACAAATTTACGTTTTCATATACAAAGAGAGATTTCCATTATTTTAGTATAAATGCCATTTTCCTAACAGACATCTGTATTCTTGTTTTCAAATCTTTCCAAAATCTATCTATCATTAAGTCCATTCTGCATTTATGTCATAAGAAATTGAAATGTGAAATTTTATTGGTATATTGAACCTTTCAAATTATTGATAATACGGTGTGTATCACTAGTATTACAACCAAATAAGAACAGTTTCTTCTTTTCAATGTTTTCTTTAGAATTTGGATATAGGATATATATCAATATATATATATATATATATATATATATATTTTTATATATATATATATATATATATATATATATTTATATATATATATATATATATATATATATATATATATATATATATATATATATAAAGAAGATGTAGGAATATCGCGTGATATGTATTCACGCAAAATAAAGGGCTACTGAAATTTAGATAGAGGATATGTATTAAATCCCCCTAATAAAAGAATGATAAATCGATTCTTGTATATAATTATAATTTATCTTTCACAATTGTCTAATATCGTACTATTATCTTCGTAACATAGTAATATCGTTCAAATAATTATTAACATATCTCTGAAAAAAATTATCTTCAATCAAATTAAACTATTATTCCTAATTCCCATAAAACTTCTTAAATCTACTATATCAATTAAAATTTCTGGTAACAAAATATCATTTGTTCCAAGTTATGTATAATATTTATATACCTGTTCTATATTAAAAACTCCTCTTTCATTACCGGTAGTGGGGTCTAATAATTGATAACTATTTTGTGCTCCTTCGTTACCTACTACATTAGGTCCCTCAAACGGTAGCAATAATTTTGCGCAACTATTCTCTGATCTTTTTGCATTTTGCAATGATCTTACAATCACCAACTCTCCTTTTTCAAAAACGGTCTTCTTTTTATTTTTTTGGTTCATTCTTTTAATATATTTTTTTTGCTTGCTTCTGCAGTCTTTCATTCACTTTATTCAAAACATCTTCCATTTCCGATTTTCGATTCACTACCCAATTTCTTTGGGGTATTGTGCCAGTAAATAAATATTCTGGGCATTCATTTGTAACACCATGAGGTATTTGGTTAAGGAATCTTTCTACGTGATTCAAATTATTTTTCCATTGACAGTGATCCTGATTACATAGAATTCGTAGGTACTTGTTGATCTCTTTAATATATCTTTCTGCTGGATTTGACGATGGTTTCCTAATGCTAATAAAGATCAATTGAATTTCTTGATTTTGACTAAACTTGACTAGTTTGTCACTTTCATAATAAGTTGCATGATCTAAAATTATTGTTTTTGTCGTTCCATATTTTTCAATGTACATTTTAAAAAATTCTATCACAGTTTTTGCATTGGTTCTTTTGCATGGGTAAACTTTAACAAGTTTCGTAAAGATATCTGTGATAACAAATATGTGTTTATTCTCTTGTATGCTCGGTATTAAATTGCTGATGAAGTCTATAGCAACAATTTGTAATGGCTTCTGTGCAACTATTGATTTTGCCAATTTTTTATTGTGATAATTATTTTCTTTCGCTAGTTGACATATGGCACATACCTTACAAACATTTTTGGCAATCGCTAAATCCTTTTTTGTTATATAGTTTTCTCTAAAAAGCGTCCATAACTTCCTAGTCCCAACATGTCCATATTATTCGTGTACATTTTTCAAAATTTTCTTTGCATAATCTTGTGTAATTACGAATACTTCTCTATCTTCCAAACATTTATACCATATTTCCTCTATATTAATAGCATTATTTTTATAATTTGATTCCAAATTTTGTTGATCTTTCCTAATTTTATCCAATGAATATAATCCTTCCTCTTGTAGCATTCTATTTATACCAACTTCATACTTTCTCTGTTCAAATGTGGTTTCTGTCTCTCTACTTAAAGCATCTGCAACAATATTCTGTTTTCCACGAATGTATTTTATTTCGAAATCATATTCTTGTAATAATAAAAACCAGCGATGTATTCTATTATTCGCATATCTATTTTTAAGCATGGCTGTCAGAGTTGAATGATCAGTTTCTATAATGAATTCAGCTCCTAATAAAAAAATCTCAATTTAGTGATACATAATACCACGCTTGCCACTTCAAGTTCTGTTACTGAATATTTCCTTTCATGAATTTTAGTAACCCTAGATATGAAACTAATAGGTACTTCTCCTTTTTCCTGTTCTTGTATCAGTACTCCAGCAAAACGATCAGCTGATGCATCTGTTCTCAAAATAAATTGTTTATCATACTGTGGGTGATATACCTTGAGGTTATTCGTAAAATCTTCTTTTAGTTCTCTAAATGCTTTTTCTCGTTCTTCATTCCACTGCCATTTTACACCTTTTTTTAATAATTCAATCAATTAAGTATTTCTTTTCTACTTAGATCTGGTACTAATCGTTTGAAATAATTTAAAATTCCTAGGAACCTTCTCAAAGTTTTCAAATTTGTTGGTTGTTCATAGTCTAAAATTGTTTTAATTCGATCAGGATCCATAGAAACTCCTTTAGTATTCAAAACATATCCCAAATAATTTATTTCTTCTTGATAAAATTTACATTTTTCGATGTTTAATTTTAATCCAGCAATTTCTAGTTCTTCTAAAATAATATTTAAATGTTCTTTATGTTTTTATTCATTTTCCGAATATATAAGGATATCATCTATATAATGAAGTATGAAATTTTCATATTTGTTAAAAATGGTGTGGAGTGTTCTTACTAAAGCTGCACAGGAGCTCTGTAATCCGAAAGGTACCACACAGAATTGATATATCACTCCATCTATCATAAACGCAGTATATTTTCGACTTTCTTTTTCTTAAGGAATTAACCAAAAACTATGCTTCAGATCTAATTTTGAAAATATCTTTGCATTAGTAATTCTACCAAATATACTATCGATATTCATGGGACTTTCGTATTGTTTCTTTGATTAGCTATTATGATTTCTTGCATCTAAACATATTCTCATTTCTCCAGATTTTTTTCGTACACAAGTAACTGCATTAATATATGGTGAATTTGATCTTTCTATTATTCCATCTTTTAACATATTTTCTAATTCATGGTATACTTCATCCTTCAATTTATATGGAATTGGATATGTCCTTACTTTAAAATTCAATATATCTTTGTTCATTTCAAGTTTATGTATATATTTCCTTGCTACTTTTACTTCTTCATTGAATAATCTGTTGTATTGTCTTTTCCATTCCATTACTGTTTTCACATATTTTTGTTTACACAAGATTAAATCTATTTTATGTTCTTCATTGATTTGATTCATTACATAAAATGTATCTTCTTCTAATTTGTTTGTTTCTTGTTTGAGGGAATCAATATCTTCTCCATTACAATTCACCAACTTTTCTTTATAATTGATAATCATTTTGTGATTGTCTAATTCATCAGACCCTAATACTATATCATAAATTAAATTCTTTACGACCAACATTTGTACTTTAAACGAATTATTTCCTATTTGTAATTCTTCAATTAACATTTTACTTGTATCATATAATTTCTTTATTATTCGCTCCCACTAGTGATAATTTATTTGTATTTATCACCATAATATTATTTTTCTTGCACTTGTTTATAATCCTTTCACTTATCAACGTTACTTCTGATCCTGTATCTATCAGAGTTTTACATCCTATATCTTGTATATTACCTTTAATGAATATTAAACCTAAATTGTCATGCATTTCCCCAATTTACCCAATATCAACAAATTCTCTCGAATGTTCGTACTTAGAAAAAATAATATTATGTACGTGAAAGCGGTTTATGTAAAATTTTTATTTATAGTTTGACTGTGCTCATCATCTCTTTCTTGCTCTTGTATTATATTTACTTGTCTTCTGTCTTCTATTTCTAGATGTCTTCTATCATAGTTTCTTTCATGGTTTTTTGGATACCATTTCTTCTATCATCATTTCTTCGATCATGATAATTATTTGTTCGTATCCATCTATCCTGTCTCCAATTTTCAACTCTGTCTTCATTACCATTTCTTCTGTCCAAATTTCTAGGATCTCTTTTATTTTCAAAGTACGTATTATCATTGTTTTTATCGCCATGCCCATATTTTCGGTCTTCATTTCTGTAATTTCTAAAATTCCTGTCTGTATATCTATCATTTCTTCGATTATTAAAGTCCCTGTTTCTATAGTTTCTATTTTCATATGTATTATTCATATCTCTTCTGTAATGTTCATCTCCATTCCCCTTATTCCATTAGAATTTTTAATTTCATTTCTTTTTTCATTGTGGCTTCTTTCAAGTCTGAGTAAATAATTTGATAATCCTTCCATCGTCTTAATATTTTGTATCCCAATAGTTTCAGATACTTGTTGGTCGAAATGTCTGGAAATATATAAAACCATTTCTTCTTATCGCATGCTTGGCTCCAAATACCGTGCGTTGTTGTACATTTTCATTGCATATGCATTGAAATTTTTACTCTGGTTATAATCAAATTTCCCAAAGTATAGTTCCTCTCTGAAACTCGCCTGTTGTATCTCCCCCCAAAATTATTTCAAAAATAGTTTTTCAAATTCTTCGAAATCAGCTATTTGTTCCTCTTTATTGCAAAACCACAATAAAGCATGTCCCGATAACATTCCTCTAATAATGATTTTTTTCTCTACAATGTCCCTTATTCCTCTCATCCTACTTTTGATTATTTTGATGAATACTTTTGGGTGAAATACATTTATATTTCCATCAAATTTCACCCCAAAGTCAGGAAATTAACCAAATGTCACTTATTATACTAAATTTTCACTAGGATAAAAATTATCAGATATAATGAGAATGAATATGAAAAAAAGGAACCAAAGAAATTTAGAATTCAAATTTATATAATCTATTATCAGATAACAATTACAAAATTATAAACGCATAAACCAAAGATAGAATTTTTCTATCAAACCTTAATATTAAACAACCTATAATTAGAAATTTCCTATCTAAATAATTTAACCAAAAGTTCAAAATGTCTACTTTTATAACTGATATATGTCAATGTAAAATGCGCAAATTTCCTTGTAAATTGTCTGTTCCAAAATAGTATTCACTTGACGTAGAATTTTATATAAGTAACGTTACTATAATTTTTATTTTCGAAATATTTTTACTAAAGGCTAATTAATTCTCGAGAAATAATATAGATAATATGGACTGGACTCACCAACTAGGTTCTGGTAGACTCGTTCGTATTCTAAAACACTTTTTAGAATTTCGGGAACAACTTTTCTAAATCAATAATTTAGAAACCGGAAAAACCACTCGCACTTTAACGCTGTAATTCTTTGCGAATAATACACGCACTGGCTTTACAAAGGCAAGATATGATGAACTGATAATAATCATACAAATTACTCTGATATTCTGAATTAAATTTGTGACAACTCTTATTCGATGATTGTCTCGAGGGAATCTAAAAATCAACTCAATTTTAAATAAATTCGAGACAACTCTTATTTGATGTTGTCTCTCGGGAATACCAAATCAACTAACTAAACTGTTTCAATAAATAATTCTCCTCTCCTTTGGTTACCAAATTATTTCTTTTTTAAAATACAAATTTACGTTTTCATATACAAAGAGAGATTTTCATTATTTTAGTATAAATGCCATTTTGCTAACAGAGACATCTGTATTCTTGTTTTCAATTCGTTCCAAAATCTATCTATCATTAAGTCCATTCTGCATTAATGTCATAAGAAATTGAAATGTCAAATTTTATTGGTATATTGAACCTTTCAAATTATTGATAATACAGTGTGTATCACTAGTATTACAACCAAATAAGCACATTTTCTTTATTTCAATGTTTTCTTTAGAATTTAGATAGAGGATATGTATTAATATATATATATATATATATATATATATATATATATATATATATATTTTGATAAATTAATCCATCAAGAGAAAGGAAATCAGCATAGGATGAAACAGGTATTATTGCACTAGAATTAATTTAAAACAAACATCCAGTATATTGTTATGTAGTAAAACAGCATTATCATATAAGCTATTTCAATGATCTAAACACATAGGCATCAATAACATAAATTTCAAATAAAGAACTAGAGCAATTAAAAAACAAACTGTAATTGTCATGCAACATACTGTATATAATAATATTTACAATAATTATCTTTTAAAGTGCGCGGAAATTTAAGTAACAAGTGATATTATGAAGATTTGCCAGAAAAATGTTTAATAAACCAACAATATAAAATCTTTATCTTTGATTGGTTATCCATGACATAAGACATAATAATACTAAAGCAATTTAAGAATTTCATAAGAAAAATCAAGACACCATATGTTATATAAACTTATTAGAGTATGAACAGTTTGATAGCAACGGAGGTTAGCAACGAAATTTATTGAAAACGATTGAAGGAGATAGATATTTGATTAAAATGGAAGCAGACATGTAAAAAAATTTGAGAAACTAAAATAGAAATTAACAGGGAAAAATTAGAAAGTTTCTTGAAAGGACCATATCAAAACCTCCAAAGGAATTAACAATATACGAATAACCCAAAATAATGCATTACAAGACATGCAAATTGGAGATACGATGAATGAAATGGATACCTGTAATACATTATGTGATATATTAACTGAATTGGACACAGATAAGTTATTTCATTTATAATTTCTTTTGCGTTATAATAAACAACTGAACTTACTAATATTTTATGTGTTTGAACGTTTACAAACATGGTAGTTTATTCGTTTAGTTATAAGTATAGTTAATATAAACTTACCTGTTTTTAGTATTAGTCACAGTTTACAAAGATATCTTTGAAGAAAAGCTTGATGATTTAGTCACACAGTATATAGTCAGTAACATTATAATTCTTCATTTCCTTTTCAGAGTAACCAAGATAAATTCACTATTTGATATAATAACTATTTGAAACATTAACTATTAACATTTATTATAGGTTATAATTACGTTTACTTATGAATAATATACATACTACCATAGATAAATAGTTTTAATACTACTACAATCATCAAGTAATATTTTAGATTGAGTCGTTATTTGTTTTCATTTTTCATATCACATATCTACGTTCTTTATTTGATATTATAAGCAAGTAAGAGATGTCGATATTTTTTTTATATCTTAGCATTAAATTCAGAAAACATTCTATGTTGTTTAAATTAGACAACCAATAATACACCATTCAATATACGGGTGGATTATAGTTGAATGAAGCTAGTGCCGGACTCACCCATTATAAATCAAAACTGAAACAAATTTTAAATAGAGTCTCAATAGTCGGGAAAATAACATTTATGTTTAGAAACAAATCATAATCAGTGGCGCAACATAATAAATTTAAAACTAAAGAGCATTCATCATAGTACAAATAATTTATAAGGAGTTAAAAAAAGGACTATGAAAATAAATAATATAACAATTTTGATGAACCCAAATGCGTGGCAGATGACAATTTCTGTATTTATATATTGATAAATAATAATCTACAACAATAATGGCACCCAACTGAAGGGCTTCATAATACTTTACAACCACTCACTAATATCCAAAGTGAGAAACAAGTAACTATTACTTCCATTTATCACGTTATATATTTGTTAAAATTTAATAACAGTAAGATTATCAAAACAGCATTGAATTTATCATTATTAAAATATTTATTCAAATAATAACTACAACTAAAATTTTATATTAATTATAAAAAAAAGGGAATATACAATAGACATGGGCAAGAAAATAACAGACCTTACAGAAGATGAACTTAAAAAGGAATTACAAAATAGAAGACTTACCATTACTGGAGATAAAACAAAAATGCTCAAGAGATTAGAAAAATCAATTTTAGAGGAAGGCATTGACCCGAATACTTATGAATTTGGAAAAGAAAGACAAGAAGGGGATTTCGCCAGAATTATGATACAGGGTGATACAGAAGAAAAGGAGGAAATGGATCCATTAAAAAGACTTTTACAAGAAATGAGAGAGATGAGAGCGGAGCAAAAAGAAGAATTAGCTAAGGTAGGCAGAAAACAAGATGAACAGAAGGAAGAATTGATGCAAACGAGAAAAGAACAAAACGAAACAACAAGAATACTCCATGAAAAGATGGATAAGTTCATTAATAGATTACAAGATTTTCAGATAGATGTTGGAATCAAATTTGAAGAAGTAGATAAGAAGACTTCAGAAATTAAAGCAAGTGTAGAAAATATTGAAAAAGAACAAGTTTTATTTGAAAACGAAACAAGAAATAATTTAGATGGACTAAACAAGAAAATTATCAAAAATGAAAAACAAATTTTAAGAATAGAACGAGATTGTATGAATAGAGTTGAAAACACACCTATGGATAATATGAATAAGAAAATAGAAGAAAATGTAGAAGAATTGAAACGATTATATGAAATAGGACAACAAAAGATCAGAGAAGAAATTAACTATAAAATTCAAGCACCAATGAATATGGGATACTCATGTTCTATAGACAATAATAATAAATTTGATGGTAATATTAAAAGATTTCATCCCATAATATTTCTTAAAATAATTAAAAATAGATTGAGACAAATTCATAATTTTGACGATATTAGAGAAATATTGCGTAATTGCATGCTAGGACAAGCATTAATGTGGTATAATAGTAAAGAATTTTCATTAAATTCATTTGAAGATTTTGAAATGGCTTTCTTGAATACATATTGGGGTCAGAGTCACCAATCACAATTGATTGAGAGATTATATTTTGGCAAGTATAACTCAGACAAAGGTACATCCATGACAAATTATGCCTTGAATTTCTATTCTCAAGCACACTTCCTAGAACCCAAGATAAAAGAAGAGGAATTGATATTATTTATTTCAAGACATTTTAAGCCAAATATATCTGAAGCGATAGCAATTCAAGACATAAGGACTTACGAACAGTTAAACAATTATTTAAGTAGGATAGAAAGAGGCATAACACATAATACTAATAGACCTATTAACAGCAATACTTATGAGAATAGACAGAGGGTATCTAACAATAATAGGACAGATAGAGATACAAACTTTAATAGATATTATAATAATAATTGTAGAAATCACAATGAACAGTCTAGACCAAATATGTATAATTACCCTAATCAACACTATAATAAAGATAATAAAGACACAAGAAATTATGAAAACAGAAGTGGAACTTACTAAAATAATGCAAACAAAAGACGATACAACGAAAACTATGAAAATAGACGTTACAATGAAAGGGATTATGATGATCAAGAACAAAACAATTATGGAAATCGCAGCAATTCAGACTCTAAAATCCAAAGAAATGATTATAAAAACAAAAACGAAAAACGAGTAAATTTTATTAATACACATAATAGTCAGGAGAACTTGAATACAGTTGATAAAAAAGAGTCCAGAGATATTCCAAATAAAATTATTACTAGACCCATAATACATGCTTCAGCTTCTGATGAAATTCAAAGGGCTGATGATCTTGAATCTTCAAGGGATTTTTAATCAGTGACGATGTTGTAAAGAATTTGTATACATATGTTCATCATAGAGAATTTTTATTTGATGAGGGAAATCTGCAACAAAATAATGGAAAATTAATTTTTATCAAAGGTACTATAGAAAATGTAAAGGTAAATATTTTAATTGATACTGGTTCGAATATTTCAATAATAAGTAAGAAAATCTTAGAACAACTACCAGAACTTAACAAAAACATTATCAAGGTACAGAAAATAAATCTAGTAGGTATTAACTCTAAAAAACTAACGGATATAAATAAAAGTGTGATCGTTAACTTGAACTTTAATAACAAAATTGTTACAATGCAATTATTAGTAGTAGATATGCAATATGATGTTTTGATCGGCTCTGATGAATTACATAGAAACAATGTTATTATAAATTATGAACAACAAAAGATATGGATACAAGGAATGGAATTACCAATTAGTTACGAAGAAGAGGAGAAGGAAGAAGAGATGGTACATTATATTTTTAAAGAAAGTAATGAAAGAAATTTTAATAATAATTTTAATAAAAATAACGGACAAATAGGTAGGGGTACTAAGGTAGTAGGCAATGGACGTCCCAAAGATGGATTGAATCCGATAGGAATGGAATATATTTGTGATGAAAGGTACAGAAGTGAAGTAAATCGAATGTTAATTAAATATAATGGACTAGTGAATGATGAATCGAGAGTAGCTAAAGATTATGAACATAAATTAAAATTAAATAAAAATATTGAATATTTTAAATGTAAAACGTATCCAATACCTTACAAACAGAAAGAAGAAGTCAATAATGTTGTCCAACAATTATTAAAAGATCATATCATAGAGCACAGTACTACTTCTTACATAAACCCAATTGTGGTAGTTTTTAAAAGGAATGGGGATGTTCGTTTATGTTTGGATGCAAGAAACATAAATAAGTGTTTAACACCTGAATTTGAAAAACCATTAACAATCGAGGCCATATTAGGGAGAATTTCAAATGTATCAGTTTTTACCAAATTAGATTTAAAAAACAGCTTCTGGTTAATACCTTTACATATAGATAGTAGGGATTATACAGGATTTATTATAGATGGAGTAGTATACAGATTTTGTGTGACACCGTTTGGATTAAATACATCTAGTTCAGCACTGCTAAAAGCGCTACATAAAATCCTTAATAAATACGAAGATTTGACTTTACACTATATAGATGATATAGTTATATTCTCCAAAAATGCAACAGAACATTTAAAACACATTGAAATAATCTTGAAAGAATTAGATCAGGCAGGACTGAAACTTAATATAGCAAAATGTGAATTTTTTAAAGACAAAATAAATTATTTAGGATATACCATAGACAAAGAATCAATATCTATGGATTTGGAAAGGGTTAAAATCATAAAAGACTTTAAAAGACCAACAAATCTGAAGACACTAAGAAGTTTTCTAGGTACTTTACAATATTTCAAACGTTTAATACCAAATCTGAGTGAGAAAGAAATACCATTACTAGAACTGCTTAGAAAGAATGAAAAATGGTTATGGGATCATAGAAGAGAATCAGCATTTCAAGAAATAAAAGAACTATTCATAAATAATGTCAAAATCTATCACCCAGATTACGATTTACCATTCATTCTAAAAACAGACGCTTCAATAAATAGGTTAGCAGGAGTCTTAATACAAAATAAAAATGATTTAGAAATTCCTATCTCTTTTGTTTCCAGATTGACAAAGAAATCTGAGAAGAAATATAGTATTTGTGAATTAGAATTCGCTAGTATAATTTTTTGTGTTCAAAAATTAAGATTTTTCTTAGTTGGTAATAAGTTTACAATCGAAACAGATAATCAGTCCTTAACAACGATTTTAGATAATAAATATGGGAATAATAGGATTCATAGATGGGCACTGTTATTGCAAGAGTACACTTTTGAAATAAAATATATCCCAGGTAAAACTAACATAGTTAGCGATTCCATTAGTCGTATGGAAGGAGACCAAAAACAAAATATTAAACATGTAGGTGTAAACATTTTAAAATCTACAGAAGGTATTTATTCATTAAAGGAAATAATTGATGATCAACAAAATTTGCCAGATAAAATTAAAGCAAAAAGTATGGTTAAAAACAACATTTTTCTTAAAGTAATAAATAATCAAGAATTGTATGTAATAACAGAAAATCTAGCAAAAAAAATTATTAAAGATCTACATGAAAAATATCAACATATTGGAACTAGAAAATTATTTTTAATATTTAGGGAAAATAACATCTGCAAAAGGGACATAACCTTGATAAAGGAATTAATTAGAAAATGTCAAATTTGTCAATTTAGTAAAGAAAGAAATTTTCATAATGAGAATCTGGCGAAATCAATTCTGACAAATAAACCGTTAGAAACTATAGCAGTTGATTATTTATCAAATTTAATACCAAGTATAAATGGCAACAAACATATTTTTGCTATAACAGATTTATTTTCTAAATACATTATGGCTTATCCGAGTAAAAGAACAAATACTACTGTCACAAAACAATTATTAAATAGATTTTTCAAGGAACAAGGAATTCCTAACAATATTATAATGGACAACGCTACCTATTTTAATAATCCAAAATTAAAAGAATGGCTAAGGAAGAAAAATATAAATCCAGTATATACTAGTATACGGAGGCCATCTTCAAATAATGCAGAAAGAGCGGTAAAAGAAATTACTAAATATCTTAGAATACTTACTCACCATGAACAAGAAATCTGGGATACTAAAATACCAGAAATAATAGAGTGCATGAATAATACACCTAATACCATAACTGAAGTAGCACCAATTATATTATTTAAACAATCTCATCCAGAAAGGCCATGGATATCTGAAAACATTCAAAGTTATCAACAATTATTATTAGATACCCGAGAAAGGTTGAATAAACAAGCAAAAAAAAGAATTTTGCATCAGAATAATAAAATAAAAAAAGCATATTTCATTTAAAAAGGGAGATTTAGTTTTATTAAAATCATTAAGGGTTTCAAATTTAAAACAAGGTGAATGTGCGAAATTACAATTACTTTATGAAGGACCCTATGAAATAACTAATGATGGAATTAATAGTTATAAATTAGTACATCCTGTTACGAAACAATTAAGAGGAATTTTTCATATATCACAATTATATAAATATTATCAGTAAATAAGCTAGAAATAATCAGAATAAATCAAAAATTGAAAATAAATTTATATCAAATGCATGTTACTTTATATGGGTGACAAATCAAATAAAGTAACACACATTTTGGGACGGGGGTGTTTTGATAAATTAATCCATCAAGAGAAAGGAAATCAGCATAGGATGAAACAGGTATTATTGCACTAGAATTAATTTAAAACAAACATCCAGTATATTGTTATGTAGTAAAACAGCATTATCATATAAGCTATTTCAATGATCTAAACACATAGGCATCAATAACATAAATTTCAAATAAAGAACTAGAGCAATTAAAAAACAAACTGTAATTGTCATGCAACATACTGTATATAATAATATTTACAATAATTATCTTTTAAAGTGCGCGGAAATTTAAGTAACAAGTGATATTGTGAAGATTTGCCAGAAAAATGTTTAATAAACCAACAATATTAAATCTTTATCTTTGATTGGTTATCCATGACATAAGACATAATAATACTAAAGCAATTTAAGAATTTCATAAGAAAAATCAAGACACCATATGTTATATAAACTTATTAGAGTATAAACAGTTTGATAGCAACGGAGGTTAGCAACGAAATTTATTGAAAACGATTGGAGGAGATAGATATTTGATTAAAATGGAAGCAGACATGTAAAAAAATTTGAGAAACTAAAATAGAAATTAACAGGGAAAAATTAGAAAGTTTCTTGAAAGGACCATATCAAAACCTCCAAAGGAATTAACAATATACAAATAACCCAAAATAATGCATTACAAGACATGCAAATTGGAGATACGATGAATGAAATGGATACCTGTAATACATTATGTGATATATTAACTGAATTGGACACAGATAAGTTATTTCATTTATAATTTCTTTTGCGTTACAATAAACAACTGAACTTACTAATATTTTATGTGTTTGAACGTTTACAAACATGGTAGTTTATTCGTTTAGTTATAAGTATAGTTAATATAAACTTACCTGTTTTTAGTATTAGTCACAGTTTACAAAGATATCTTTGAAGAAAAGCTTGATGATTTAGTCACACAGTATATAGTCAGTAACATTATAATTCTTCATTTCCTTTTCAGAGTAACTAGATAAATTCACTATTTGATATAATAACTATTTGAAACATTAACTATAAACATTTATTATAGGTTATAATTACGTTTACTTATGAATAATATACATACTACCATAGATAAATAGTTTTAATACTACTAAAATCATCAAGTAATATTTTAGATTGAGTCGTTATTTGTTTTCAATTTTCATATCACATATCTACTTTCTTTATTTGATATTATAAGCAAGTAAGAGATGTCGATATTTTTTTATATCCTAGCATTAAATTCAGAAAACATTCTATGTTGTTTAAATTAGACAACCAATAATACACCATTCAATATACGGGTGGATTATAGTTGAATGAAGCTAGTGCCGGACTCACCCATTATAAATCAAAACTAAAACAAATTTTAAATAGAGTCTCAATAGTCGGGAAAATAACATTTATGTTTAGAAACAAATCATAATCAGTGGCGCAACATAATAAATTTAAAACTAAAGAGCATTCATCATAGTACAAATAATTTATTAAGAGTTAAAAAAGAAGACTAGGAAAATAAATAATATAGCAATTTTGATGAACCCAAATGCGTGGCAGATGACAATTTCTGTATTTATATATTGATAAATAATAATCTACAACAATATATATATATATATATATATATATATATATATATATATATATATATATATCTATATAGTTTCCTCCTGTTTTATATGTTTTATATATATATATATATATATATATATAAAGAAGATGTAGGAATATCGCGTGATATGTATTCACGCAAAATAAAGGGCTACTGAAACAGAATGGTATCCGCGGACATGCATGTTTCTGGCTAATTTGCCTCTTCAGAACGGTATAACCGAATAAGGATGTGAAATTTGGGAGCCAAGATGTTAATCGAAACATGGGAAAACACATCCTTATTTGGTTATACCGTGCTGAAGAGGCAAATGAGCCAGAAACATGCATGTCCGCGGTTACCACTCTGTTTCAGTAGCCCTTTATTTTGCATTAATTACCCATGAATCTCTTCGTTATATACAGGGTGTCCCGGGACTAATGGGAAAAAAGTCGGGAGCGTATAATATGAGCTAAAATAATGTTAGTACTTCATATATACTTTTTCTATGCAGGCCTTCGTTTTCGAGTTATAGGCCTTCAGAGTTTTAATTTTGAATTTGGTTTTTATTTTTAATTTTTGTACTAGTTATTTGATCTTTATAAAATTTACGGCAAAGATATAATGTATGTGTATGTTTATTTTGGTAAGGTAAACAAATTTACAGTAGTGCATTGAGGCCAGGGACGAACTACTTGCAATGGTTAGTGATCCAAAAATTTTTGAGTGATGGCACACCCTGTATGAAATTATCGAAATTCACTTCCCCACACATTAAGCTAACGAAAAGATACTCTTGTTGTAATTCGATAAAATAAGCCGTTTGGCTAATATTTTTAGTTTTATTCATGCACTACGTACCAATTCACGCATTCACCATTTTTATAGGTACACAACGAGGTAAAACGTAACTTATTAATAGATGTCCAAGATTTACCTACAGTACTACAAAAAAATAATAGCAGAAGATGAAAAACATTAACGACTTATTAATTCGAAAGTTGGTAAAAACTTTTTATAAGTGTTTTTACCGTTTATCAAGTTACCTTAGGATTAGTTGTCAAACGTTGTGTAGAATAGTTCGTAGTCAGTACTTGTCAATAATTCATAAATCCCTAATTTAACAGTTACAATGGCAAAATTCGCTTTTATCGAGTACGCAGATATGCATCTAATGTATGGACTGGCTTCTCGAAACTGTTTAGAGGCCAGAAGGCTTTATGAAGAACATTTTGCAAACAGAGCATTGCCAGACAGACGAATGTTTGAGTGTATTGATCTCAGGTTACGAGAAACAGGTATGAATAAGTTAATGTAATTTTCTATGTATACAAAACAAAATTTTTAATTTTAGGAATATTTTTGCCAAAAAAAAGTGGAGAAGGTCCAGTACGAAGCATACGTACTGTGGCAGTTGAACAAGACTTGTTAAATGCAGTTGATAATGAACCATCAACGAGTTTTCTAAAAGTATCAAGAGAACATAACGTCTCGAAATTAGTTGTTCATCGCGTACTAAAAGAACAGCTGTTATATCCTTTTCACATGAAAAAAGTACACAGTATGACAGTGGCTAATTATCCTGCACGGCTTGAGTATAGCCAGTGGTTTCTGCGACAACAACAAGCAGACAATACATTTATTAGTAACGTTCTCTTTACGAACTAATCCAGTTCCACCAGAGATGGAATCATAAATTCTCATGATATGCATTTATGGGATGATGTGAATCCACATGGCATTATCCAAACTAGGAGCCAGCATAGATTCATAGTTAATATTTGGGCAGGAATAGTTGGCAATCATTTGATAGAGCCATATACTTTATTGACGGTACTTTGACTGGTCAGAGGTATTTGGAGTTTTTGCAAAATTAGTTATGGAACCTGTTTGATGATGTGCTACTACAAACTCGTAGGAATTTATGGTTAATGCATGATGAGGCCCCTCCTCATTTCAGTTTAGATGTACGACAGCATTTACACACAAGTTTCCTAATAGATGGATTGGTCGTGGAGGCCCTTTTCAATGGCCACCGCGATCAGGAGACGTTAATCCTATGGATTTCTTTCTCTAGGGTTATCTCAAAAGTAAGGTATACGCAACACCTGTGCAAACAAGACAATATTTAATAGACAGAATTGTGTTACACTGCAATGTCATTAGAAATAATGTGGGATTGCTCATTCAAGTGCAAAGAAACAACCTTCGTAGACTTAGCTTCAAGGCAGTACTGTAAATCTGTTTACCTTTCCAAAATAAACATACACGTACATTATAGCTTTGCCGTAAATTTGATAAAGATCAGATAACTAGTACAAAAAATAAAAATAAAAACCAAATTCAAAATTGATACTTTGGAGGCCTATAACTCGAAAACGAGGGCCTCCATAGAAAAAGTTTATATGAAGTACTAACATTATTTTGGCTCAGATTATACACTCCTGACTTTTTCCCATTAGTCCCGGGACACCCTGTATATATATATATATATATATATATATATATATATATATATATATATATATATATATATATATATAACAGGACGGCTAATGAGCCAGAAACATGCATGTCTGCGGTTACCACTCTTTTAAGTAGCTCTCATTCTCCTATTTGCGTGCAATACCCACTAATCTCTCCGTAGATTATTATATATATATATATATATATATATATATATATATATATATATATATATATATATAAAGGAGGATAGTCTTCGCTGACTAGTTAGGAATAAAACTAGTGGTTATTGGGGAATTGCAGCAAGAATATGGAAAATGTCCAAGCTTTAGAGGATGATTGTCCTGATCATTAGGGAGACTAAAATGAACAACAACATTTAAATACTGGGGTCAATAAAAGAATAATGTGAAATGAAATTTAAAACCACGTTTGTACTAACCTCCGAAGTGAGGTTAGATTCCATCAAGTTGTAATAATGTAAACTACAGATTATGATTATGAAATCCTGTTTAGGAATTGAGTTAACGGAAGATCAACCAATCACATTACAACACTAAGACAAAATGTCGCACCATTTAGTGAAAAGAATAAAATAAATTCATCTTCAAGCATTGCTATGTTGAACGCCGGAGAGGAAATGATATATTCTCTCTAAATGGGATGTAACAACCGACAAACAATGCTGCCAACAGTCAACAATAGGATAACTGTAGGACAATGTACCCATTTCAGTCATGGCGTCCGTTGTAGGGCCAATATAATGGTTTAGTAAGAAGATGTAAGATTCTAGAAGACAGGAAGATGGAGAGAATGCGAGATAGAGAGAGAGGGAACGCTCTCAAATTGTGTGAGAAAGGATGAAAAATTGGAGTGTGTAGAACAACTTACACTAAGGAAGAAAAAGGGAAGAAAAACAGGACAATAACAGTATTAATATGTAGTTATAAAATATAATATAGTAAGTATGTAAAATTGTAATAATTATATAATCTGAATGTATTTATAAACAACACTACATTTAAATTCAAGTTCTTATTATTATTGAGTTAATGTAATAAGGGTGGTATTGTTAGGAGCAATATGGTTGTTAAAAGCAACCGGGTGAGTACAATTAGTATCTAAGGACAACAAAAAGGAGTAGATCTCACTCAAGTGATCAATATCAGTTTCCTTATTCATAACATAGTTGAATTGCGAGATAAAAGCCAATTCTAAAAATGATCTTTTCGTTCTGTTGGAATCAGTCTCCAACACTTTCACAGCCCCATAATTCATCTGATGATCAAGAGAACTTACATTGAAAGCTAACGCGCACCTCTCTGGGTGTAATCTACAGTCACTCTTGTGTGAGACTATACGGCTCGACAGAGATCTTAGAGTCTGTCCGATATACTGTTTATCACAATCTCTACAAGGAATACTATACACCACGTTAGTAAGTGATGTCAAAGGGCTCTTGTCTTTTACTCTAGTGTAAATTGATCTAATTGGAAGAACAGTTTTGTTAGCAATCTTAAAGTTACCACATGCATTGAGCAATCTGGCAAGTCTCGGAGTTATGTCCCTAATATATGGAAAAGTAGCAAAAGCCGGTCGAGAAGGGCACACATCAGTTCCAACATCCGTATGGCCATCTTCAGGCAACAAATCCACAGAGTGAGATGTGCTAAATATTATTTTATTTAATAGAGGTCTTGGATATGAGTTATCCAAGAAACGGTTGAGGAAAACAATTATATTGTTGTTACGTACAAAATTAGTGTCTTAGAAAGGTACGGAATTCTCGACGTCTTCCATTTCTATTGTGAATTGGATATTCGGATCATAGCTATTAAATGTATCCAGAACTTCATCTAGGCCTCCTCGAGGAAGTGCCAAAATAATGTCATCGACATACTTTTTTATGAAAAAAGGAATGTAAGAAAGAACTGGTATGACTGTATCTAGCACATCGTCCATGACATGCTGCCAAGATAGAACATATTGAAGCACCCATTGGTGTACCAAAGGTTTGTTTGTAAATATTGTTATTTAAAGTGAAATAAGTACTGTCAAACAGAGAAAAAATTTATTCAAGAAAAGCTTCCTTCGGGATGGAGCAATGGACACTGATACGATCCCAACCCTTATCGAGCAATAGTTATTAGTGAAAGTTGTAATTGTTGAGTAATGTTAATTTTTATCTAATCTTGTTGGTAAAATGTGAGATATTCTACCACAGGGCTCTTTTATTATCGGCGTACTGTTGGAGTTTTGTGTTTTGCTCTCCTAATCAATGTAAATATTAAATACATATATATGTCCATTGGAAATTTAAAAAAAAATTTCAATGTATTTCTTTTTCATCTCACTTTGGTAAGTCAAATCGTTGGTTATAATGTTTTATGAGTCTTCAATAATAGTTATCACTCATTGTAGATGTTCTGATGATGAAAATAAACATTTTCGAAAGCTTAACTAATCAAAAAGGAGTCTTCTGATCCAGCCCTCTTCTGACCGCATATATCTATCTATATATATATATATATATATATATATATATATATATATATATATATATATATATATATAAAGACACAAGATGTACCAATAGTGCGTGACATATAAACAATAAGCAACGAAGAGATTAGTGGGTATTGCACGCAAATAGAAGAAGGGGCTACTGAAAAGAGTGGTAACCGCAAACATGCATGTTTGTGGCCCATTAGCATGTTTCTGGCTCATTAGCCGTCCTCAGTACGGTACAACCAAGAAAAGATGTGAAACATGAGAGCAAAGGTGTTCAATGAAACATGAGAAAATATAACAGAATTCAGCAGGTTAGTCAAACACAACATGTGTGTCAGTAATATTAGAAGATCTCGAATATTCGAGACAACAACCAACAAAGACACGGAGGCCCATATAACACTCTTGTCTGAAATTTTCAACCCAAATTAATGAAATAACAACAAGATGTACGAATGTTGCGTGACATATAAACAATAAGCAACGAACAGATTAGTGGGTATTGCACGAAAATAGAAGAAGGGGCTCCTGAAAAGGGTGGTAACCGCAGACATGCATGTTTCTGGCTCATTAGCCGTCCTCGGTACAGTACAACCAAGAAAAGATGTGAAATATGGGAGCAAATGTGTTGAATGAATCATGAGAAAATATAACAGAATTCAGCAGGATAGTCAAACACAACATGTGTGTCAGTAATATTAGAAGATCTCGAATATTCGAGACAACAACCAACATAGACACGGAGGCCCATATAACACTCCCGTCTGAAATTTTCAACCCAAATTAATGAAATAACAACAAGATGTACGAATATTGCGTGACATATAAACAATAAGCAACGAAGAGAATAGTGGGTTCGCACGCAAATAGAAGAAGGGGCTACTGAAAAGAGTGGTAACCGCAGACATGCATGTTTCTGGCTCATTAGCCGTCCTCGGTACGGTACAACCAAGAAAAGATGTGAAATATGGGAGCAAAGGTGTTGAATGGAACATGAGAAAATATAACAGAATTCAGCAGGATAGTCAAACACAACATGTGTGTCAGTAATATTAGAAGATTTCGAATTTTCGAGATAAGAACCAACATAGACACGGAGGTCCATCTTACACTCCCGTCTGAAACTTCCAACCCAGATTAATGAAATAACAACAAGATGTACGAATATTGCGTGATATATAAACAATAAGCAAACGAAGAGATTAGTGAGTATTGCACGCAAATAGAAGAAGGGGCTACTGAAAAGAGTGGTAACCGCAGACATGCATGTTTCTGGCTCATTAGCCGTCCTCGGTACGGTACAACCAAGAAAAGATGTGAAACATGGGAGCAAAGGTGTTCAATGAAACATGAAAAAATATAACAGAATTCAGCAGGATAGTCAAACACAACATTTGTGTCAGTAATATTAGAAGATCTCGAATATTCGAGACAACAACCAGAAACATGCATGTCTGCGGTTACCACTCTTTTCAGTACCCCCTTCTTCTATTTGCGTGCAATACCCACTGATCCCTTCGTTGCTTATTGTTTATATGTCACGCACTATTCGTACATCTTGTTGTTATTTCATTAATCTGTGCTGGAAGTTTCAGACGGGAGTGTTATATGCGTCTCCGTGTCTATGTTGGTTGTTGTCTCGAATATTCGAGATCTTCAAATTTTACTGACACAAATGTTGTGTTTGACTATCCTGCTGAATTCTGTTATATTTTCTCATGTTTCATTCAACACCTTTGCTCCGATGTTTGACATCTTCTCTTGGTTGTACCGTACCAGCTAATGAGCTAGAAACATGCATGTCTGCGGTTACCACTCTTTTCAGTAGCCCCTTCTTCTATTTGCGTGCAATACCCACTGATCTCTTCGTTGCTTATATATATATATATATATATATATATATATATAGTTCGTTACCGAAACTAGTTAGTGTAAACTTTTTTATTGGGAAATTCGGCAATGTGAGAAAGCAAACTCTGTTTAGATAACTTATAATTAATTACCATTTTCAAAGAATCTACAAGAAAGTTTTTATAATCAGTTACATGTTTTTTTGAGAAAACATGTTCTGCTAATGTTGAACGTTCTGGGTATAATCTTGAATCACTCTTATGTAGAGCTAAGCGCTTAGTAATTTTTTGGGAAATCTGACCCACATATACAGATTCATATGTGGAGCATGTTATTCTATATACAACATTAGAACGTACAGTATGAGGATCAATTTCTTTCAATTTACTAAATACACGGTTAATTACCAGAACATTTTTATTTGCAAGTTTTATGTTATTTACTACTTTTAAAATTTTGGAAATTCTAGGTGTAAGCTCTCTAAAGTATGGTGAAGACGCAAAAAAGGTATTAGTTAAATTTGTATTCGTTTTATTTTTTTCGTTATCAGTTAATAAATTAGGTTCAATAGATAATTGTATTGGATGAGGAGTGTTAAATAGTATTTTTCCTACTAATGTTTTTGGATACCCATTATTTATGAATAGATTAGATAATATATTTAAATTTTTATTGTGCATCGTATAATCTGAGATTTGGATTACCCTATTTTCCATCTGCTTTATCAAATTTATTTTTGTTGAAAATCCATGATATGACAAATAGTTTATATATCTACCTGACCTACAAGGTTTTCTATATCAGTCAACTGTAATTATATCATTACGTCTTGTAAGTTGGGTGTCTAGAAATGGAACATATTGTTCTTTATCTTCTGTCTTTATAGTAAATTGGATGTAGTGATTATAACTATTGAATTTTCCCAATATCTCGTTGATTCCTGTACTAGATAATGCCAATACTATATCGTCTACAAATTTTTTTATTAACTCGGCATCAGTCGCTATGCATAAAATCCCATCATTTGTCGCGCGTGAGAGTTTCTCTTATGTACAAAATTTTAGGAAATAAAATGGATTTTTTCTGAAAAATATAAGTTTGTGAATTGCACAGTCAATATTATTATAAGTAACAGAAGAATAATTTTTTTTTTTTTTTTTTGTGAAGATGTGCTTCGACCGCTAAGGGTCATTAGCACTTACAATATCATTTAACTACATAGTAAATTACAGCATTACATTCACTAAATATTCACTAAAACATTCACTAAGTATTCACTAGATATAATTATAGAGTTTTATATCTTTTAGGTACTGTATTGTTTTTTGTATTTGTTCCAGAGTTTTTAGATTTTCACTAACATCTGTGGAGATTTTGTTCTCTTGTCTTTCCTCTTCGAATTCTGTACAATCAACAAGGATGTGTTTAATAGACAGTCTTACGTTGCACTTGTTACATTTGGGGGGTTCTTCTTTAGATATTCTATAGCCGTGCGTTAAACGAGTGTGGCCAAGTCTTAGTCTTGATATTTTAATTTGTTCTAACCGGCTGGGTGTTAATGTTAGTCGGTCTGCAAATTGCGATTTAATGCTCTTGAGGCTATTTTGATCATTATGCCATTCTGTTTGCATCTTTTTCTTAATTAACTTCTTGAGGTAGTTGTCGATATCACTGTGAGTATAAATTTGAGACATTGCGGTTTCTAACGATGTTGCTTCTTGGGCAGCTGTATCTGCTGACTCGTTGCCGTCGATTCCTACGTGTGAGGGGACGTAGATAAGTGTGACCTTTACTTCTAGCGTGAATAATTGGTGGAGGAGTTGTTGGATTTGTTGCACTAAAGGGTTGCTTGCCCACATTTGTCGAATCGCTTCTATGGCACTTAGTGAGTCAGAGCAGATTGCATATTTTGTTTTTGGGTTACTCATTACGTAAACTAAAGCTTGATGGATAGCGAAGACTTCTCCTGTATAGACACTACACTCCTCTGGTAGCCTGAATTTTTGTGTATTAGTTGCTGTAACTACTGATGAGCCTACTGATCGATTTGATTCATTTTTTGAAGCATCAGTGAATAAAACTTCTGACTGTTTGTAAATTCCACATATTCTATTGAATTCATTTTTCAGTAGAGAAGGATGTGTTTCTTTTTTATGGAATTTGGAAAGTTCTGTGTTCACGGAGATAGGTGAGAGAATCCAGGGGGCAAAATTACAGCTGTTTATAGGAATTATTTCAGGAAAACTGTAGTTGATTTCTGCCATATACGTTTTAACTGTGTTGTAAAAAGGTGGTGTAATATTGATATTTGCGGGAAAAGCTGTTTGCACTGATCCAGTGTAAATTTTTTTGTGGTAAGGGTGGTTAGGAAGAGCCAACATTTTTGTCGAGTAGGATAAAGATAAATGTTGAACTCTATATGTAAATGGCATCTCTCCAAGAAGTTTATAGAGAGTGTCTGTGGGGGTTGTTGGGAACGCACCAATTATTATTCTAAGTGCTTTATTTGAAATTATTTCCACAGTTTTTATATAACTTTTTTTAGCGGTTTGGAAAGCCATGGCTCCATATTCTATTTTAGATCTAATGGTACTTTTGTAAATGTTAAGTAAACTGTTTGTATCTGCTCCCCATTTTTGATGTGATAGGATTTTTAATATGTTTAAGCTTTGCGTACTGTTTCGTTTAAGATAGTCAAAGTGTTTTTTCCAGTTAAGTTTATCATCAAAAATTATTCCCAAAAATTTGATATCTTTCGTGAAACTGAGTTTGGTGGTTCCTATGGTCAGTTCCGGGTATTCTTTCTGGGCTCTTCGTGCAAATAAGACACATTTCGTTTTCTCGTGAGATATTTTGAAGCCAGACTTGTTTTTCCATTCATAAATTGTGTTTAATCCATTTTGAATTAGGGATTGCAATGTTTTAATATTTTTACCTTTTCCGTATATTACAATATCGTCAGCATATAAGCTTACACGTAGTGGAGATGTGATACAAGAGGTGAAGTCATTTATGGCGACAAGAAATAATGTTGTGCTTAAGGAAGATCCTTGGGGAATTCCATTCTCTATTTTTCTTTTGGTAGATAATTCTCCATTTGTTTTGACTACAAAATTACGTTGTGTCAAGAATTTTTCGATAAATGCTGTTATATTTCCATTAATGTTCCAATCTACCAGTGTTTCAAGAATTTTATGTTGCCATGTTAAGTTGTAAGCTTTTTCAAGATCCATAAATACCGCTAGCAGTTTCTGACCGTTAGCAAATGCATTGTGTATCTCGGATTCCAGGTTTATAATGCTATCGTTTGCTGACCTGTTTTTTCGAAATCCGTTTTGGTGTATCGATATAAGGTTATGTTTTTCCAGATGCCACATTAACCTGCGGTTTAATATCTTCTCTAAGACTTTGCACATTGTACATGTTAGGGATATTGGTCTGTAAGACGTTACCAAATTCTTTGGTTTGTGTGGCTTGGGTATTGGCACTATGATAGCTTCTGACCATGATTTTGGAAATTTGTGTTCTAAATAAATTTTATTGTATGTCTGTAGCAAATACCTTTTTCCAGTTATTGGGAGGTTTTTTAAAAAAGTGTAGTGGATTTTGTCAGGTCCCGGGCTGGATTTATCGCTGCATTGTTTCAGCACCTCTTCTAATTCTTCACTGTCGATTTGTACATTTAATGGGTGGTTTTGACCTGTAGCATGATTTAATTTTATTCTTTGTTCTGTATCGCGTTTATATTCCCTAAATTCTGGTTCGTAGTTTTCATCGCTTGATATTCTAGAGAATTCTTCTGCAAATGTTTGTGTTATAAGTGCGTTATTAGAGATAATTTCAGTATTGTGGGATAAACTTGTTATTTTATGTTTTGATGAAATTCCTTTTAATTTCTTTATTTTTGACCATATCTCGGAGCTTGAAGTATTTGGAGTGATTGTTGAGACAAATGATTTCCAGGAGTCCTTTTTAGCTTGCTTAGTGACGTATCTTGCTCTTGCTCTGAGTCTTTTAAACTCAACTAAGTTAGTTTGGTTTTTGTTCTTTTTTAACTTATATAACGCTCTTTTGCTCGCTTTAATAGCTTCTTCGCATTGTGGTGTCCACCAAGGTACTGGAATTTTTGTTTTTAATGGTTTTACATACCCAATATGTATTTCTGCAGCTTGTATAATGGTATCGGTAAGTACATTCGTTATTTCGTCAATGTTATCTTCAATCTGATCAAATTCTGGAATATTTCTTTCTATGTACTCAGTAAACTTAAACCAATTTGCTCGTCTCAAATTCCATTTTTCCATTGAGTTAAGATGATCGTTCTTGTCTTTTCTGGAATGAAATTCTATGCTTATAGGTAGGTGGTCGCTTCCATATAAGTATGAGTTTGGCTGCCAACTCAGGTTTGGTGCAATTTGTGCGTCACAAATAGTTAGGTCAATAGGAGATAATTCTCCTGTTAGTGGATTTAATCTTGTACCCGCTCCAGAGTTTATTATTATAAGACTGTTTGTGTTTGTAAATTTTTCTATTTCTCTCCCTCTTTTGTCTGTAGTCTTGGATCCCCACGCTGTATTGTGTGAATTGAAATCCCCTACTATTATTTTTGTGCCATTTACTTGGTTGGTTATTTCTTGTAAGCTTTGTGAAGTGAATTTTTTGTTGGATGGAATATAAATATTAATAATGTTCAAATTCTTCTCATAGTATTGTATGTTAATTGCAACTACCTCTAGTTCTGATGTAATTTGTATATTTTTCCATGTAAAATTATTTTTTATATAAATAGCCACTCCTCCACTAGCTCTGTCAGACTCTCTATTTTTGTGGACGCATTCGTAACCTCTTAGTGAGTAGTATTTGTTATCTTTGAAGTTAGTTTCTTGTATGCAGATCACATCTTCTGTAGTTTTTGATATTAAGAGTTTTAATTTTTCCAGATGGGCTATTAGCCCATTTATATTCCATTGGAGTAAGAAAGTATTAGTGTTGACTTAGTTGAGAAGTGGATGAATCGTAACTATCTTCATCTTCTTCGTTTGTTGATATCGAGACTAAATTCAGTTGCTTACGTATCTTGGATTGGATTCTTGTGCATCGGGATTTCATCGCCCTGTGTTGTATAAATGGGTAAATGTTGTGGAGAAGGGCGAGTAGTTCAGGTATATTATCTGTGTATTGTTGGGCTATACTTAAGGGGTCAGTTGTGCCAAATGCGTTATCCATAAAGTCGGAGAGTTCTTCAAATGTAAGGAGTTGTTGAGGTGATTCATTGTAGAATTTTTTTACAGGTTCCAGATCTTCGGCATTTGGATTTTGTTTGGTTGCGGAGGGGCATTGTTTGGATTTTTTCCTTTTGGTCTTTTGATCTGTTGTATTACTTGCCACTTCCACAGGATCTTTTTCGGATGTAAGGTCGCTGGAACTAGCTGTTAGATATTGCCGTGGTCGTTTAAAGGTATTTGATGGAGGAGTATCATTCGTCTCGTCAATTCGGCTAAGATCTTCTACGGAGGTTTCTACTGATATTGGTTCAACTGGCATTGTAATATTTTCTTGGTAGTTGGATGAGTTTGGTGCTTGATTTGGACAAAGCTTGGCAACATGTCCTGGGGTTTTGCAAAGGAAACATGTTATTCCGTCGAATGATAGAAACACTCTATATGTTGTATCTTCAAATGTAATGACCAATGAGGGAGGTAGACTTATGTCATCGTTTGGTACTACATAGATTTGACGTCGAAAACTTAGGATGTGTGCGTATTCGTTTCCTGACAGACTTGCCCGGAGGAATGCCATTGGTGATACTTTTGAAAAACCTATTTTTAGGATTTCTGCTTCTAGTATGTCATGTGGTATTGATGGACAGACGTTTGATAGGATGATTCGCTTTGCTGGAGTAATGAGTCGTCGAACTCCTACTTGGTGCTGTTTTATATTTAAAGTTTGATACTTTTCAGTTATATTTTGGGCAGCTTCGACAGTCGACAAGTACATACATATTCTATTATTTGACATTCTAGAGGCAAACAGTATATTTTTGGAGCTAACAATACTTGCGACGGCTTCCACATAGTCTCCGAGAGTGAGATTGTCATTAACATTTAATACGATCGCTTGTTCTTTTTTTGGAAACATATCAGAGTTAACAACTTGAGAATATTGACGTTGACTAGTTGTTGTAGAATTTGATGCGCCCCCGTAGTCGGAAGCCATCACTGTTTTTACACTAATTACTTTGATTAGATTTTAAGTATACACACTATTGCTGAACTCGTTTTCGGAACGACCACTCGTCTCGATGATTCGAGTTTAACTGAGAAGAATAATGTTTATAAATCTTCATCAGATTCCATGTCCATAGCACAGGTCCGACATGAAAATATTGTATGTTTTGGGCAAATCGGTCGCTGGCAAGTTCTGCATACTTTTTTGACTTTTCTGTTCTTTCGACGAGGACAGAAGGTACAAAAGCTTCCATTGGTATTTTCTGGTTGTCTTACTTCTGGTGTTGGTAATTTTGCTGTTTTTCTAATAGACATTCGTAGGCCGCAAGGTAAGCTTGTAATCTGGGACCGATTTATAAGGTGAGCTTTTATTAAAGAAATAACAAGTTCTTTCAGATATGCACGTCTATGTGGTATAGGATCGTTAAGGTTATTCGCTTTATGTATTATATATCTATTGACGCCGCCAATGTTTAGCATTAAAAATAATATCGTAAGTGGCCATCTACAACTTTCTCTAGCAACCGAGTACAATGTTTTCATTTCGTCAACTACGTCAACTGCACCTTTAGTTAAATTATAAAAGGTTATAATTTCTGGTTAAACTTGTTCACCTGTATCTTCATCTATGGTATCGTCATCGTGCATGGTGGACAAAAGAAGTACATTCCTTTTCTTCTTTTTCTGACGAACATATGAAACCAATACACTTTCTTTTGAAAAAACAAACATACTACTCAAATAGCGCCGTTCCTTAATATTTGAGAATTGAAGGGGTATTTCACGCTTATTTTTTCTAAACGTGCCAACAATAGTAATATTGTGGTTGATTTTAAGCTCTTTAGCTAGTGGGACGGAAGTGAAATAGTTGTCCATGGTGACATTTCTAGCGGTATTAAGGATTGGCTCTATCATCCTCTTTACTGCCCCAGAGGCTGTATTTTCTACTTTATATTGGCCTCCAGACTCTTTTGCTGCATAAATTTCCAAATTGGAGGTGTAAAACGATCTAGAGTCAACTAAAGCATAAATTTTAATTCCGTATTTTGCCGGCTTGTTAGCAATATATTGCCGGAATTTACAACGACCTCAAAACGCCTCCAGCATCTCATCCACAGTTCCGTATTCACCAATTGTGTAATGAGATTTACAAAACTGAATGAAACCATCAAACTGTTTCCTAATGGGGACTAAATTGTCCGAAGCTTTGCGAACATCCCTGTCGTCAATGCTGTCTAATCGTAGAGCACTCAGTAGAGTATAAAATCTTATTTGCGACATTGTTGCTCGAAAACATTCAGGAGCTGTTTCGTCATCTGTCCAGAGTTCACATGGCTATTTTTCTTGACACCGGCTAGATACAAAAGACCTAAAAGAGCCCTCAGTTCATCAAAGTTAGTATCACTACAATCCCTTTCACGGCTATATTTTGTACGCTTTAGTCGAAGATATTCATTAGTGCAATCGACCACTTCTTTAATTGATTCGTCAGGAAAAAAAAAACATTCTAGCGGTTGTTTTGCATTTCGTGCTTGACCTTTTACACCTGGAAAATGTGTAACTAAATTGTGTCTCCTTGTACGACCCCTGATAATAGGAGCGTGCTTCAACCATTTAGTTACTTTCTCTTTGCCAACATAAATTGGAGCGTTCTGAAAAAAGATTTCATCTAAAACATCAATTATTATTTCCTCATTTTCAGACACACTTCCTTGATCGGCAATTCTTTCATTTTCGTAATCGGATTGGTCTATGTCTGTGTTGTGAAGACTGTGATCACTTTCTGCGTCACTTTCTGAACCATCTAATCTCCCATTATCATCTCCGGGGGTTGAAGATGCTCATTATGATCTGAAAAACAATTATTACCTAATATCATACTATAATGACAAAAAAAAGAAGAATTGCTATATATATATATTTACGGTGAAAAACAAACAGACAGATAAACTCAAACTAAAAAACACATCGTATAGCTTCGACAAAATTTCGATTTTTACCAATATTCGTAAGGATAACTAAAAAAAATTAAATGCTTACCTTTATTTTTTTCTTGATCATAATTCAAAAGTGCAAGGTCTACAATTCTCTCTCCACGACTCATCGCACCACACTAATTTAAAACAACAAATACAAATTTATAAATATGGTGCTAAATTTATTACACGGTTTGTCGCCTAATGAGGAAAAATCTCACACGAATAGCGTCCTTCTGATAAACACTCTGCACTACACTAATATGAGGTTATGAGCTTACACTTATCATGCTAGGAATATAAGTGGGAGTAGCCAGTAAAGTTGCCGATATGACAACGCTCAGAAATGTGTCTAAAGGCAAATATACCAGACTTTAAAAAAAGTGTGAGAGAAAATCTCATTTGGCGACTAATGCCGGGTTAAAGGAAGACGAAAAGATAGTAGAGGAATATCACTGTTTAACAATATATCCATAACATATGTAGCTGAAATTGGAGATATATTTGCTCCCATAGGTGTACCAAAAGTTTGTTTATAATACTTATTATCAAAAGTGAAGAAAGTATTATTGAATAAATAAGTAATAATTTCTAAAAAAGTATTTTTGTTTATGTTTCAATATAATTGAATACGTTCCCAATTTTTTTCAATAGTTTTTGAACTAATTTCTAAGTATACGTTACTAAATAAATATATTGCATCTAGACTTGCCAAAACATAATTTGATGGAAGTTTCATTTTATTAAGTAATTGTGAAATTTGAAAAGAATCTTTTACAAAATATTCATTATCACAATCATATGCATTAGTTAGTATATTTGTTATATATGCTGATAAATGTTCTGTAGGAATTCCCATAGAAGCCACAATCGGTCTTACTGGTAAATTAGGTTTATGTATTTATAAATTTTACTTCTGAATTAATTTTTGATAAATTTTGTCATAGACAAAATATGAAATACAATAAATTATTCCATAAAATTTAATATAATAATATAAAAAAATTAAATACGCCTAGTGATAATATGATCAAGGAATGTCTAATAACACAACCTAATTGTTGTAAATAATGTAATTACAAATTATGTTCATTCAACATTAGAGAAAACACAACCATCTTTCTTTCGTTACTTATTATTTAAATCAAAAATTTTTTAGAAGAACATCCCGAAATAGTAGTAACAAGGTCTAATAAAGGTAATATTACTGCGATGATGTTTAAAGAAACTTATACAAGATTATGATTAGATTTGATTCAAAATAATAACTCTTATACAAGAATAAATTTTAATCCTACTTTATCATCACAAACATCATGTAACAAATTTGTTGAGGAGTTATTTGATTCCAATGAAATAGATAAAAATACAAAAAAAAACAATTAACCATATACAATGGTACTATAGTTTACCAAAAATCCATAAACCTAATTTATCAGTAAGACCAATTGTAGCTTCAATGGGAATTCCTACATAACATTCATCAGCATATATAACAAATATACTAAGTGATGCATATTATTGCAATAATGAATATTTTGTGAAAGAATCTTTTCAAATTTCACGATTACTTAATAAAATGAAACTTCCATGAAATTATGTTTTGGTAAGTCTAGATGCAATTTCTTTATTTAGTAACATATACTTAGAAATTAGTTTGAAATCTATTGAAAAAAATGGGGAACGTATTCGTTTAAATGCTTTTTTAGAAATTATTACCTGTTTATACAATAATAATTTTTTCACTTTTGATAATAAGTATTATAAACAAACTTTTGGTACACCCATGGGAGCAAATATATCTCCAATTTTAGCTACATATGTTATGGATGCATTGTTAAACTGTATTATTCCTCTACTATCTTTTCTTCTTTCTTTTACAAAAAAATATGTAGACGATATAATATTGGCATTACCTAGTACAGGCATCAATGATATATCAGAAAAATTCAATAGTTATAATCACTACATCCAATTTACTACTGAGACAGAAAATAAAGAACAATCTGTTTCAGTTCTAGACACCAGACTTATAAGAAGTAATGATATAATTACAATTGACTGGTATAGAAAACCTTCTAGGTCAGGTAGATATATAAACTATTTTTCAAATCATAAATTTTCACCGAAAATAAATTTGATAAAGCAAATGAAATATAGAGTAATCAATATCTCAGATTATACGATGCACAATAAAAATTTAAATATATTATCTAATCTATTCATAAATAATGGATATTTAAAAACATTAGTAAGAAAAATACTATTTAACACTCCTCATCCATTACAATTATCTAATGAACCTAATTTATTAACTGATAACGTAGAAAATATAACAAATATAAATTTAACTAATACCTTTTTTGCATCTTCACCATATTTTAGAGAGCTTACACCTAGAATTTCCAAAATTTTTAAAGAAGTAACTAACATAAAACTTGCAAATAAAAGTGTTCTGACAATTAATCGTGTTTTTAGAAGATTGAGAGAAATTGATCCTCATACTGAACGTTCTAATGTTGTATATAGCTTAACATGACCTACATATGAATCTGTATATGTGGGTCAGACTTACCAAAAAATTACTAAGCGCTTAGCTCTTCATAAGAGTGATTCAAGATTATACCCAGAAGGTTGAGCATTAGCAGACCATGTTTTCTCAACAAAACATGTAATTGATTATAAAAACTTCAAAATTTTGTGTGAAGAAGATAATTACTCTAAAAGGATTTTCCTAGAAATGACATTCATTGCTCAAGAGAATAATTGTTTAAATAAAAGAACTGATATTCCGAATCTAAATTCTATTTATAGTTATTTATTATCATTTGACAAAAGCGATAAAAATGGAAATCAAGGCGTTATATAGGAGAATTATTTTTATTGATTCTCTAATATTCCATTGGAAAATAATAAGAGTATAGTAAACATTTTATGATATCCTATAGTAATATACTGAATATATAAAAAAAGTTTTCTATGACATCATCAAATTGTCATGAATTGTCATCAATTTAAATATGTTTACGTATGTTTTCAATGATTTTAAAGTAAAACAATAATGTTTCTTCATATAAATAAATATTACACTTTTATGAACATGCTCAATTAGAGTAAGTAAAGAATATTTTTACTTTAAAACATATTTTAATTTATATAATATTTATTTCTTGTAGATTCTTTGAAAATGGTAATAATAAATTATCAAAAGCTTAGAATTATCTGAACAGAGTTTTTTTTCACACATTGCCGCATTCCCCAATAAAAAAATTAACCCTATATATATATATATATATATATATATATATATATTATTGTGCTAATTGTATTATAACTGTTTTATGTTTTATTAATTTTATTTTAGTTTTAATATAGGCGGAGGCATGTAGACCTTCTCCCTTTGGGTTCTGGACGCTAATTTATACTTGATTATAATTTTTGTGTTAATGATTAATAGATTTACTGTCACGAGTATTCTATCATATAAATATTTCATAAATATGACACTATTACCTTTTATTTATTATTATTCTGAAAAATGATTAAAATGAGCAATCTTGAGTTAAATTTATTGTGGATAGTGAATAGAAATACCAAACACTGTTAAGAAATCTGTTTAATGAAATTTTTTTGAAATCAAATTTAAATTATTTATCATACAAGAATAGTACTTGCACCATCACTGTACAATATTCAATCATGCGCTCTGAAGTTCTGTTAGACGGAAACAATGCCAGCGTCTGCGCATAGGACAGCTCACGTACACTTTCAACTGGTCCAAAGCGAGGAGAAATGTATCACTCGCGGTCAATGACACATACACGCTATATTCACAAGATTTTCAAACACACATAAAATAGAAATTATCAAGAAAACAATACAATTACATATACAAATGAGTATAGAAGAACTGGAAATGGAATAGTGGTGATAATTAAATGTTTATACATGCATTACATGAACAATAGTGAGATAACATTAATATTAGAGGTGAGTAAAATATCAATTTTTTCATTATAGGTATTGATTATAGTTCTTAGATATTCATTAAGGGAAATTTTATATTCAGCATCTCAAAATGCATAGGCCTTTTTGTTAAAATTTCGTTATACGTTCAAAGAAATTATTTATTTCTCACTAGTTATGTCTTTTGGATCCAAATTATTATTTAAAATACACAGAACTTGAGTCCTTTTTTCCGTATAGTTATACAATGCGGCTTCTGGAATCTCCCAATTATTGACGATTCCTTTCTACAAAGAAATGCAACTTTCTGTTCGTTTTCAGGTTCGCACTAGACTTTACACACTTTATATTTTCTTTACTTAATAACTTTTGATACTAAACTTTAATTTTATCCAATTTTTGATACCAATTGGTTCTCAAACCCACGCTAGACTTCCTTTGTTTTCCGAATCAACAAACTTTTTCACACAGGAAGTTCAAAGCCACCTTTTCACTACTTATAACAAAATAATTGTTTGTTTGGGCCTTTTTTAGTTAGAAATATTGGAACAGTTCTTTAAAAAGTCTTGGGGGATATTAACAATTATGCACACATATGATTATAGTCTTAAATTGTCCCTTATCCTTATGACAATGAATCATTTTATTAATATTCCACATTTTTGAGGTGGTCTTATATACATTAATTACATAAAACTAACAATCTAAAAAATCTACTATCACATATGCAATTGTACAGCTTTAAATCTTCTAATTTTTGCTATATTAATTTTATATAAACCATTGGTTATTTAAAAATTTGATTTTCATGTTAAATATTTTATTAGTTACCAATAAATTTATGTTGACAATAAATTCCCTATTTTTTCGTTACTTCCGTTTTGTTAAGCTTCATGTATTCAATATTTAATTGACATGTAGCTTAGCTGTGTTCCGTACGTTAAATAAATATTAATTGATTGATACTGATTTTATTTCAAATATCAAGTGATGATAAGTTTTAATTCCCAGTATATTCATATGGCCGTGTTCAGAATGTTTATATATGTTTACATTGACTTGATCTTAGATTATATTTATGAAGGTAACATTTTTCAATTATTTAAACAAATCTTTTAATATTTTTATTTACTATCCTTCAATTCATCTGGTCAAATGATCTCCTTAATATTTACTGATACAACAGCTCATTTCATTCAATTAGTTTAGGTAAAATTTTCAGTTTTTCACCAGGTTGTGTCTCCTGACACAACATACATAATGATATACTACCTTCCTATCTGGTGATATCAGTTAAATTGTTTTATTATCTTATAATATTAGTTCAATATATATATATATATATATATATATATATATATATAATATAATAAGCAACGAATTCGTTGCTTATTGTTCATATGTCACGCACTATTCGTATATCTTATATATATATATATATATATATATATATATATATATATATATATATATATATATATATTATTATAGAGTGAAACACCCTGTATATTAAATAATAAAAATTAAAGATTGTGCATTGTAATTTAGAAGAATTTTTTTTAAGTCTGAATATTTTTTATCATTTGAATGGAGACAATCTGTATGATACACTATTTGATAGAGAAGGCATACACAAGACAGACCGTATAATCGTAGGGAAAATTGTGAATAGGTGCGAGAAACGAATTATGTGAAACAAAATAACACAATTTTTATTTAAAAGATTAAGTATCAGAACTTTGTTTATAAAAAAAAAACTAATGTTTCTTTATTCTGTGAAATTAAGATAATCTTATGAATTTGTCAGAAGAAACCAAACAATATTTGTTGAAAGAAATATTAACATAAGAAAGGGTAACTGTTTAGACATAACTAGATAGGAAGCTGTATAATAATATGAATTTCAGAAAGCATGACATATGCAAAACGAATATTCATTTTGCACATATATTTGAAGTTAACAGCTGTCATCTAAAAATATTAAGAATTTTCATTTTACATACACACTTAGAGATTAACAAATGTTAGTTAAAATTTTTATGAAATATTGTTGGGAGAAAACAATATATGAGGTTTAAGCAATTGAAAAATTTAGAATAGAATGTCCTGATATGATGGAGAGACGATTCACTGTTTGAAGTGAAGGTTTTCAATGATGAAATTGATAGTCAATTTTGATTGGTAAATAAACGTTTAAAAGAATCACATCAGCGACAATTACGTTGCTAATGATAAAAAAATTCGAATGAAAAAAGTTGTTGATTATGTAGACTATTCACTAAGAAGTCTCTTTTTGGGGTAGCAAAAATTTGGAAGAAGAAAAATTATTTTGGTAAAGAAAATTATTTTAAATATTTGAGAAATATCAGTTTTGGCTATGGAATTCAAGAAACAAATACATTATACTTACGAGATATACGTTAATGTAAGTAATTAAGTAAATATTAATAACTACAAAATATAAAAAGGAGTTCTTATATATTATGTGGTATTAACCGTGACTTTTCTTTTATATATGGTCAATTGTTGTATTGTGGAAGCAATGTTTCGACAATACCTTTCAGAAAACACTGAATCACGGAATTCATCCAAAGTGTTTTGATGTTGGAAGAAATACAGCGTCAATTCCTGATTTGATGGAAATGGACAGGAAGAACGGATTTATTCCAAGAGAGAGAGAACCTAAAATAGATTAAAGGAACTGATCATTGAGGTGAATAAACAAAAACAGTATAGTGAACAAGGTATTTAAATTCAATTTATTAATACATAAAAAGTTAAACGAACTTACCGATTTGTGTAAAGAACTGAACTTTAATGTTACATGGACGCTAAAAAGTTTATAGTTCGCCATATTTTATAATTCATTTGTATACCAAGTTGCATAATTGTAATTCACCCTTAGAATTAATATCTCACCAAAGTATGTGTCTGTTGTATGAATGAATCATTATTTTAGATAGTTGAATTTCTTCAAGAACACTTGTAAAAGAGTAATGTATTTATTTTCATCACATTAAACAACGTTTTGTTTCTTTTGAAGAACGATTTAAAACTGTACGTTGAGATTTTCATTTCATCTGGTGATTTCCGCTCCATCTATTTTCTATAGGTAGAAGTTTGAACTGACATATATGAATGGTGCAGAGATTTGATTCCAAGCAGGGCAGGACCGTATTCAGTTCATAATTATTAAGTAAATAATATATTTTGATCAACAAATTTGTTTTAAAATATAAAGAATTTATTGATTTTGGCGCTAATATAAAAAAAATGAAACCGTTTAATTTTTATATACTTGAACTCTACCCTGAGATAAGAAATTTCTCATGCAAGTAGCATAAATTGTTTATCACCTATTTAAAATTATCTATATACCGGGCTAATAATACAAAGTTTAAAGTAAATCTAAACTAAAAAAAATATTGAGTATATTTTTTGTTACAAAGGATAAGCCTATCCAGTTTAAAAAAAATGGCCCTAAATGTAGGGCTAAAATCTATCCAGTAAATAAATGACGCACGCAACGTGGGTCTAAAGTAATATAAAACCTTTATATCAAACGAATTATAATAATTGACGCACCAAACGAAGGTAAATAATAATCAAAAGGATTGAAACAAATTTTTAACTGTATTGAAAGAAGAGTCAAATACTTAAATGGAACGGAAAATGACATTAAGGGACGGAAAGCAGTTAGGAGTCGAAAGTAGGTCTGATGAAGAAAGAGAAGAAAGGAGTAATGGTAGAGGAGATTTCCAGGTACAATACTTGGAACAGGGGAGAGAACATTCGGAAGAAGACATTGCAGAACAAAGTCAGGAAGAAGAAGATGTAACATTATCAGAAGAAAGAGGACAAGAGGACAAACAAAAATCAAAAGAGGAAATGGATGTAATGAGTATGCTTCAAATGATGATGAAACAAAATAAAGAAGATATGAATAGAATGGAAGGAAATATAAATAGAAAAATGGATAAACAAAATGAAAATATGAACAGAATAGAAGGAAATTTGAATGGAAAAATGGACCAAAACAAGGAAGAATTAGAACAAGAAATGAATATTAAGATGGACCAGAACAAAGAAGAAATTAAACAAACTAAGGAACTGATAATAAAATTGATGGAAGAAAAATTGGGACATTTTGAGAAGATATTGGAAAAATCAAACACATACATGGAAAATAAAATAGAATCCACTAAACAAGAAATAAGAGGAGAGGAGATTAAAGAAATAACGGAAATAGACAATTCACAGATTAACAGAATTAACAAAATGGAGGAGAAAGAAAAGGATTTCAAAGAAGAGATTCAAAGGGATGTAAAGATACAAAATGAAAATATAAATGATGATACTATAGAACAAAAATTAAGTAATAAAATGGAATTTGATGAAGTAAAAATACAAAGACAAATAAATGAGAAAATGATAGATAGCAATTAACAGAATCTAGGAAGTGAGGAAGTCATGAAAATTTATGAAAAAGAGATTTATTGGAAAATAACAGACTCAAATGTTAATACATTAAAACGAATAGTGACATATGGTAAGACAAATAATAATAATAATAGGAAGATACAACTTAATTGGAAGTTAGAGGAAATGAATAAGATATTACAAGAAACCAAGGAAGAAATGGAACAAACCATAGGACAGAATATAGAAACAATAATTTTTGCAGAAAATTTCGAAATGAGAGTAAAACTTGGCAGGAATATAAAGATAATTGATCCAAGAAATTTTAATAGGATAATTAAAAATGAAATGATAGGAAGTGAGAGTATTATGGAAAATGAAAAAATAAAAAGAAGAAACAATAATATGAAGAAATTGGAAACGCAAATTTTGATGAATCTATTGGTAAAAATTGATGCGATAGGGGACAACAAAATTGAAAAAGACACAGTGGAAAATTTTAAGAAACTTAGGAAGCAGATAGAAGAGAATCAAGCAATAAGAGAAGAGGAAAAAACGAAATTTAGGAAAAGAAAATAAAATTGAATAATGAGGCTGTATTATTGGACCGGAATCTAGAAGACGAATAAGGAATTGTAAAAGGCCAAGAAGGGATATAAAAACCACATGTAAATGAAAAGTTTATAATTAACAAATAATAATTTAAAAAAAAACATATGTAAATATAATTTTGTACATAGATAGCAATTAGGATACGTGAAGATATAATGATGAAATACAGAAATAATTAAATTAACAGATATAATAACAATGGAGATTATAACAATAACAATAATTATAATAACAATCCAGGAAATAACAATAATCATAACAGAAATTTTAACAATCAAAACAATTATAACAGAAATTTTAGATACAATAATAATAACAATAATAACAATTATAGAGAACAAAACTACAGGGAGCAAAATAACAGAAGTGGACAATACGACAACCGACAAAGAGAAGAAATTAGAGAACAAAGAAAAGATTATAGGGAGGAAGAAAGAGGAAACGGAAATGGAGGACAAAGAAGGATAAATAATATTCAAAGAAGAGAAGAGAGAGTGATATCGGTAGAACCGGAAATTATTACAGAACAAGAACCCGACCAAAATTTTGGATCGAGCACATACCAAATGTAAGAAATATCATCTGTACATATGAACATCCAAGGGAATATATTAAATTTGGGGAAGATTTGGAATTAAAAGGAGCAATGGGATTGATAAAAATTGAAGGAAAATTAAATGGGAAACTAGTCAAAATATTAATAGATACAGGCTCGGAAGCGTCCATAATAAAAACAAAACTAATTGAAGAAAATATTGAAAATTATGAAAATAAGCTAGTTAAAATACTGAAAACTACATTAATAGGAGCAAACGGAAAGAAATTGTGTGAAGTTAGCAAATCTATAATATAAAGTATTGAATTGAAGGATGGGAAAGAAGTTGAGATGCAATTATTGTTAGTAGATAATTTAGAATCAGACATAGTTATAGGAATAGATGAATTAACGAAATATAAAGCAAGAATTGATTTTGAAAAGATGGAGATTGAATTAAATGGTAATAGAATTGAATTTGAAGAAGGAAATATAGAATAATTGGAAATTGAAGAGGATAATAAGAAGTTATGGAATATAGAAAGGATTGGAAATATGGAATCATTGGCAATTGCAGAGGATAATAGGAAGTTATGGAATATAAGAAGGAGTGGAAATATGGAAAAATTGGAATTTGAAGAGGATAATAGGAAGTTATGGAATATGGAGAGGGATGAAATAATGGAAGAATTGGAATTAGTGTGTGGAAATAAGGAATATGCAGAGAAAGTGAAGAATTTAATAATTAAATATAAAGGATTAGTTAAAAAAGAGATGAGAATGGCAAATAACTATGTACATAAGATAGAAGTTAAGGGAATAGAAAATTTCAGAATAAGAACATATCCCATACCTTACAAATATAGGAAAGAAGTTGATTCAGAGATACAAAATATGCTAAGAGATGGTATTATAGAGAGATGTAACACAAGATATGTAAATCCTATTGTGGTCGTAAAGAAAGCAAATGGTGATTTAAGATTATGCCTAGATGCAAGAAATATTAATCAATACACTGTACCACAATACGAGGCTCCAAATGAATGTGGAAGCAATTTTTGGGCGCATTACGAATACGAAAATATTTTCTAAAGTTGATTTAAAACACAGTTTTTGGTTGATTCCTTCGCATGAAGATAGTAGAGATTACACTGGCTTCTCTATTGATGGTGTGTTGTACAGATTCTGTGTAGCTCCATATGGTATACAAAGTGCTTGTTCGGCCTTGGTTAGAGCATTACACCAAATACTAAATAAATTTGAAGACTTTGCATTTCATTATATCGATGATATATTGATCTTCTCAAATGATGAAGAAGAACACCTAAAACAATGCAAATAAATACCTACGGAAAATGGAAAAAAAGGGAAAAATAAAAACAACATTTAAAAAAGGGGATTTATTGATCGTCCCTGCTTTAATGGTATCAGATAGGAACAAACAAATGTGTACGAAATTGAAACCACCTTTCGAGGTACCATATGTTATAGACAATGAGAACGGGATAAATAGCTATGTTTTAAGATATATGGAAAGTGATGAAATAAGAGGTGTCTTCAATATAAAGGATCTATATAAGTACAATAATTAATGAAGAAGTAACGAAAAGGAATATAATAAATGTTTAAGGTAAAATTTGCGTTCATGAAATTTTTCCTAACATCAAAATTTGATAAACGCAAAATTTAGGGGATGTTATTATAGAGTGAAACACCCTGTATATTAAATAATAAAAATTAAAGATTGTGCATTGTAATTTAGAAGAATTTTTTTTAAGTCTGAATTTTTTTCATCATTTGAATGGAGACAATCTGTATGATACACTATTTGATAGAGAAGGCATACACAAGACAGACCGTATAATCGTAGGGAAAATTGTGAATAGGTGCGAGAAACAAATTATGTGAAACAAAATAACACAATTTTTATTCAAAAGATTAAGTATCAGAACTTTGTTTATAAAAAAAAACTAATGTTTCTTTATTCTGTGAAATTAAGATAATCTTATGAATTTGTCAGAAGAAACCAAACAATATTTGTTGAGAGAGATATTAATATAAGAAAGGGTAACTGTTTAGACCTAACTAGATAGGAAGCTGTATAATAATATGAATTTCAGAAAGCATGACATATGCAAAACGAATATTCATTTTGCACATATATTTGAAGTTAACAGCTGTCATCTAAAAATATTAAGAATTTTCATTTTACATACACACTTAGAGATTAACAAATGTCAGTTAAAATTTTTATGAGATATTGTTGGGAGAAAACAATATATGAGGTTTAGCAATTGAAAAATTTAGAATAAAATGTCCTGATATGATGGAGGGACGATTCACTGTTTGAAGTGAAGGTTTTCAATGATGAAATTGATAGTCAATTTTGATTGGTAAATAAACGTATAAAAGAATCACATCAGCGACAATTACGTTGCTAATGATAAAAAAATTTGAACGAAAAAAGTTGTTGATTATGTAGACTATTCACTAAGAAGTCTCTTTTTGGGGTAGCAAAAATTTGGAAGAAGAAAAATTATTTTGGTAAAGAAAATTATTTTAAATATTTGAGAAATATCAGTTTTGGCTATGGAATTCAAGAAACAAATACATTATACTTACGAGATATACGTTAATGTAAGTAATTTAGTAAATATTAATAACTACAAAATATAAAAAGGAATTGTTATATATTATGTGGTACTAACCGTGACTTTTCTTTTATAAATGGTCAATTGTTGTATTGTGGAAGCAATGTCTCGACAATACCTTTCAGGAAACACTGAATCATGGAATTCATCCAAAGTGTTTTGATGTTGGAAGAAATACAGCGTCAATTCCTGATTTGGTGGAAATGGACAGGAAGAACGGATTTATTCCAAGAGAGAGAGAACCTAAAATAGATTAAAGGAACTGATCATTGAGGTGAATAAACAAAAACAGTATAGTGAACAAGGTATTTAAATTCAATTTATTAATACATAAAAAGTTAAACGAACTTACCGATTTGTGTAAAGAACTGAACTTTAATGTTACATGGACGCTAAAAAGTTTATAGTTCGCCATCTTTTATAATTCATTTGTATACCAAGTTGCATAATTGTAATTCACCCTTAGAGTTAATATCTCACCAGAGTATGTGTCTGTTGTATGAATGAATCATTATTTTAGATAGTTGAATTTCTTCAAGAACACTTGTAAAAGAGTAATGTATTTATTTTCATCACATTAAACAAAGTTTTGTTTCTTTTGAAGAACGATTTAAAACTGTACGTTGAGATTTTCATTTCATCTAGTGATTTCCGCTCCATCTATTTTCTATAGGTAGAAGTTTGAACTGACATCTATGAATGGTGCAGAGATTTGATTCCAAGCAGTGCAGGACCGTATTCAGTTCATAATTATTAAGTAAATAATATATTTTGATCAACAAATTTGTTTTAAAATACAAAGAATTTATTGATTTTGGCGCTAATATAAAAAAAAATGAAACCGTTTAATTTTTATATACTTGAACTCTACCCTGAGATAAGAAATTTCTCATGCAAGTAGCATAAATTGTTTATCACCTATTTAAAATTATCTATATACCGGGCTAATAATAAAAAGTTTGAAGTAAATCTAAACTAAATAAAATATTAAGTATATTTTTTGTTACCAAGGATAAGTCTATCCAGTTTAAAAAAAATGGCCCTCAATGTAGGGCTAAAATCTATCCAGTAAATAAAATATATATAACGGGATGAAATCTACCGAGAATTTTGGTAAAGTTGTACAATTTTATAATAAATTCTTTTAAACATAGGTCAACGAAAAACTCAAAAAACAATATAACAATTTGAGTGGGATCGTGTATTGGTTTGTGTTGATTGGATTTGACTATTATAATGTTTATGTGTGCGTTGTTTAATAATCTTGTCAGTATCTCACATACATCGCAATGCCATACACAAATCAACTATCAGAAAAACTAAATTATATATTATCTAAACATAACATAAAAGTTTGTCATAGGGCACAAAATACTCTATCACCATTGTTCTCCAAATTAAAAAGTGAAATAAATGCTTCAAAAAAATCCAACGTCATATATTCTATACCATGCTTAAATTGTCCCAAAAAATATATAGGTATGACAACCCAACATCTTGAAAATAGACTTAATGGTTATAAATATACAAAAAACGCCTCCACTGCGCTTCATAAACATGAGAAAAATGAAAAACATAAATTTGACTTTAATAATATTAAAATAATAAACCAAGATTCCAATTAAAAAAAACTAACGATAGAAGAAATGATACATATAAAAGAAGAGAACAATGCAGTAAACGATAAAGAAGATATCAAAAATCTAAGCCAAATATATCATTATTTATTATAATAATAACATCAACATGTTGAATGTCACTGGTATATTGTAAAGAGTTGTTTCTAAGGAAGGTATTTTCGATTTTATTGTTTTTGAAATTATTTTATTAGTTACCAGTTTTTGTCGTCCCTGTGTGTACATCCAATTTTAATCTTTCAATCGTTTTCATTTTATTGTTTGACATCAATGTAAAAATTTTTTGAAAATTCTCCGAATTAGAGAGAAAAATGTCGATAAAAACATAAATTGATACATAATTTACGTTTATAACCTGATGCCCAAGAAAAATGGAAATAAAATTATATATAAGGTTAGAGAAAAACAAATAATTTATAATTTGCAAGGGCTCAATTGCTAAAACAATCCATCATGTCATTTTACGAAAATATTCAGCAACAATATGGCAGAACAGTTGTAGCTGCAATGAAAACGATAGCGAGATCATATCAGAACCTCGCTAGCCAACGAAATCGGAGGATATTCCTATTGCGATGCAAGGACAACAGCACCCAGCCAAAGTTTCTAAATTTTAACGTGTCTCACATAAATGTAACAGGTACGTGCCTTAGAAACAAATTAAACAATATTATAAATAACACTAAATTAAAAATTGTAAATTTGAGTATTTCTGATACAATACAAAACATGAAACTATTGAATTCTTTGATTACGAATGAAACTAATAAAATAACTAATAATATTACTGAGAATATCCTTGAACAATTTTTAAAATTGGAGAAAGATGGGATTTATCTGGTTGATTGAAACAACCAGATAAATCCCACTACGCAAAACATATACTTGACACCAATCATTCATTGACACCTAACACAGAACTAAAAGTGCTGCATATTTGTGAAAAGAAACAAGAACTGGATTTCCTTGAAGAACTGGAAATAAGAAGACATTTAAGAAACCCACAATATGAAGTTGTCAATGAACAGTTAAATCTAGGGAATTCTCCACTAATAAACTGTCTTCTTAAGTGATAATTGTTAAGATCAGCAGATATAGTTTTCCTGGTTTTCTATATCATTGCACAGTTATACTGATCCTAATTGGAAAAATGATATCCAGGATATCACCATAGGGCTAATAATATCTAAGCTTCAATATTTGTAATATCACATCTTCTTATTTTTGCTATAAACATATATTAAGCCAATCACAAGTTAGATTACTTCTTGGTCTAGCCAAAAATAACTACTAAACATCAGGTACGCATAAAATGAAATGTAACTTCTGTCATTCTGACGATGATATTGATTTATCGAAACAATTGTCAACTTTTTAGAATTTTCAATAACTTGTATTATATTGTGGAATTAACTAGAGACCGTGAGTTTCATTTAAAAACACTAATATGAGCATATTCCACGGAGTAAGGGTCGAGACAGTTAGTTTCATTAAAAAAACTCTTGGATAATCATTCAATTGGTGCAACGGAAGCTAAGCAATTACAAACACATAATGCCATACCGCCAAGAATTTACGGTTTACCTAAATTACATAAACCTGACATACCATTACGGCCATTAGTTTCTTATGTTCGTTCAATCCCCCTTTTACAAACTGTCTCTCACAAATAATCAACAAAAATGAATTCTATATAAAAGATTAGTTTACACTTAAACATTTTTTAAACACTGTTGAAATACCAAACAATTATAGCATTATTTTTCTAGACGTGGTCTCAATGTATACCAACATTCCTGATGAACTAATAACCCATATATTAAAACATAAATGGAGATTATTAAAAGAACACACAACTCTTACATATGAAGAATTCATAGAAGGAATAATGCTAATCCAAAACAATAATTTTTTTCAATACAAAAAAGATTTTTTTGAACAACTCAATGGGTGCACTATGGGTTCACCAATTTCATCAACCCTCGCACTAATTGTAGTGGAATACCTTGAAGAAACTGTGCTTAACCAAATACATTCCAATATATTATTTTTTAAAAGATACGTTGATGATTGCTTGGCTGCCGTTCCATCTAATGAAATAAATCATATATTGACTGCTTTCAATAATTTTCATCCAAAGTTCCAATTCACAATAGAAAGCGAACAAAACAATACCATTAATTTTCTGGACATGACACTTATTAAAACTAGAGAAAATAAAATTACAACAAAATAATTAAAGAAACATCATCAGGTCGCTACTTGAATTACCACTCCCACCATCCTAATTTCCAAAAAACAGCGTAATCATAGGATTAATAGATAGAGCCATCACACTTACATCACCTGAATATCGTCCCGAAATTTTATATCAAACCAAAATAATATTACAGAACAATCACTTTCCATCCAAACATATTGACAATATTATTAAACAACGCACACATAAACATTACAATAGTCAAATGCAATCAACACAAACCAATACACGATCCCCTCTTACATACATATAAATGCCATACACAAATCAACTATCAGAAAAACTAAATTATATATTTTCTAAACATAACATAAAAGTTTGTCATAAGGCACAAAATACTCTATCACCATTGTTCTCCAAATTAAAAAGTCAAATAAATGCTTCAAAAAAATCTAACGTCATATATTCTATACCATGTTTAAATTGTCCCAAAAAATATATAGGTATGACAACCCAACATTTTGAAAATAGACTTAATGGCCATAAATATACAAAAAACGCCTCCACTACGCTTCATAAACATGAGAAATTTGAAAAACATAAATTTGACTGTTTTGCTATTGAAATTATTTTTGTAACTTGTACCATTTCTTTTAGTTTTAACAAGAATTTTATTTCTGATGAAGGTCATGGAAAGAGCGAAACGTTTAATAAAAATGTATTAACTACTAGTTAGATGTCTTTAAAAACGGTCTTCAATCCCAAGAATACATAATAAACAATATATAATTAAATAAAAAAGACCAAGAACCAAAAAAAGCGAAACTATATATATATATATATATATATATATATATATATATATATATAAACAACAAAGAGAATCTTGGGTAATTCACGCAAAGTAAAGGGCTACTGAAATAGAGTGGTAACCGTGGACATGCATGTTTCTGGCTCATTTTGCCTCGTCAGCACGGTATAACCAAATAATGATGTGAAATTTGGGAGCAAAGATGTTAATCGAAACATAGGAAAACACAAAATAACGGATTTCAGCAGGGAAACCAAACGCTCATTTGTGTCTTCAATTGGAAGATCCCGAGTTTTCAGGACATCAACCAACATCGACACGGAGGCGCATATAGCCCCCCCGCCATGAACAAATGAGCGTTTGGTTTCCCTGCTGAAATCCGTTATTTTGTGTTTTCCCATGTTTCGATTAACATCTTTGCTCCCAAATTTCACATCATTATTTGGTTATACCGTGCTGACGAGGCAAAATGAGCCAGAAACATGCATGTCCACGGTTACCACTCTATTTCAGTAGCCATTTACTTTGCGTGAATTACCCAAGATTCTCTTTGTTGTTGTTGTTAACATATCACGCGATATTCCTACATCTTCTTTTTTATATATATAAATATATATATATATATATATATATATATATATATATATATATATAACAAAATGTACGAATAGTGCGTGTCATGAATAATAAGAAACGAATATTACTAATTATTCGTTTCTTATTATTCATGACACGCACTATTCGTACATTTTGTTGTTATTTCATTGATCTGGGTCCGAAGCGGGAGTGTTATATGCACCTCCGTGTCTATGTTGGTTGTTGTCTCGAAAATTCGAGATCTTCTAATATTACTGACACAAATGTTGTGTTTGACTATCCTGCTGCATTCTGTTATATTGTCTCATGTTTCATTCAACACCTTTGCTCCCATATTTCACATCTTTGATTGGTTGTACCGTACCGATGACGGCTAATGAGCTAGAAACATGCATGTCTACGGTTACCACGCTTTTCAGTAGCCCCTTCTTCTATTTGCGTGCAATACCCACTAATTATTCGTTTCTTATATATATATATATATATTTATATTTATATATATATATGTTATATACGAAAAAACGCTTATGTTTAAGTAATATTACGCAATGTCAAACATCAGATTACGATTTCCGTATTTTCATGAGAACGATGCTACGTTGCGTTTTTATAAAATAAACACATTAAGTAACACAAATATTATGTTACAGAAAAATAATGATTTCTGCACTTTCATGGGAGCGACGCTACATCGAATTCTCCATGAAAATAAACGCTGACGTTGATTTAACAAATTCTATAAATTCTTTGACTTTATGTAAAATAGTTAGTTACAATTATAATTTCAACCTATTACTTCTTTTTTATATAACATAAAACTGTGTAACTCAATAAAAATTGTTTTTAAAAAGTTTAACGTGAATTTGTGAATATAACAGTGGCGCAGTCAGTAGGATTCCTAAACACATTTAGAACAAGGATTGCCTAACTAAGTGTGGTGGTTCCTAAACCTTTAAGGAATTTTCAAGTACCAGCTCCAGATCTTCAAGAAGCAGACGGTCTCTCCGGCACCAGGAACACGCAAACTGCTAACCAGGTGTAGCAAAGCTCACGGATAAGGATTTCAGCTGCCAAGGAAGGAATGGAAATATTTACGTAAGATTCATCTCGTTTTATTTTTATTTAATATTTTGCAATTTATTTTTTATTTTTACCAAGTTCTATTGTCATAATTTACTTTTATTTTGAATACAATCATTTTAATATAAAGCAAAATGCCTGAAACACGTAGTGCAACAAACGCTAATGCCAATGCTAATACTCCAGTTGCTCAAACCGATCAAGCGTCAAATCTTGAACCTTACAGATTATCCGAAATATTTTCAATAATTCCGGAATATGACGGTAATCAAATTTTCTTAAATACTTTTATAAATGCTTGTAAAACAGCTTACAGAATGGCCGGCAACGACCAAAAAGTACTTTTAACTCTTCATATTAAAAACAAACTTAAAGGAAGAGCCGCTGAATTAGTTAATTCACGCGACCCTTCAAATTGGGAAGAAATTAGAACTTTATTAAATACTCACTTTGGAGATACTCGCGACTTAAATTCATTGATTCAAGATCTTCAAAGAATGAAACAACTACCAAACGAATCGCCTTTAATTTTTGTTTCGAGATTACAAACTCTGGAAGCAAAAATGTATTCAGCTATAAGTAAACAACAGCATTTAACAATAGATCAAAAAGTAGCACAAACACGTCTTATAGAATCATTAACTTTAAATACTTTATTAACCGGTCTAGATCCAGAAATCGGTCAAATTGTTAGAGCTAGTAATCCAATAAGTGTTTTATCAGCTATTTCACGAATCAGAAGAGAACTTCAATTAACTTACTATGAAAACCACAAACCTCAGACTAATCGTAATACAAATAATATACCTACTCGTAGATTTAGCCAAAATTCACCAAAACAATGTAATTTTTGTCACAGAATAGGACATACTATAAATGAGTGTCTCACACGTCAAAGACAATCTCAAAATTTAGCTCAGGGTTCCTTTAGACCAAATCAAACTCCTAATTCACATAACCAAACAGGCCAAAATTTTCAACAAAGGCCACAATTTCAAAATAACCAACAAAATCAAAATCGCCCATCTGTAATTAGACCAAATCCAAGTTTTAGACCTCAAGCACCACCGGGAAATCGACCCAACACAAATTTTAATCAACAAAGAACTTTTCATTTCAATCGAAATCGTGATTTTAACAAACACTCTCATAACAGTTATGACTATTATACAGATGATAGTCAAAATTATTATGAAAATCAAGAACAATACTCCGATAATTCACTTGATTATCAAGAATATTACCAAGAAATTAACCCCAGTGCTCCTGACTATTATACTGTTAATAGTGAAATAGAGGAAAACTATTATACTGCTGATAGTGATCCTAACTCTGATAATGGTATACCAGTTTGCAATACGAATGAAGACGAAACTTTCGATTATAGCCATATCGAACAAGACAATTTTAATTATAATAATGAAAATGTTTATAACTTTGATTCTGATAACCTCCTAAATCCAAATCATTATTATTATCAGGATTTTCGACAAGGCCCTTTACAAACGAAACCCCCAGATCCGCTAAACGACCAAACTTCAAATTTGCCGATCCCAGACCTCAGTTCACAAATTCAAACCATGAGTTTGAACAGTCCAGAATCGGACTGCCTCGAACAGATGTTCATGTAAAAAATACCTTACCGGTAAATTCTAAAAACTTATATTATATTAAAGACAGAACAAACACTTATAAAATTCTAATTGATACGGGTGCTGGATTATCAATTTTCAAACCCAAAACTTGCGAAAATTATAGAAATCGATCCCCTGAAAATGTAATTATTCAAGGTATAACGAACCAAAAAATAAGAGTTAACGAATCAACCCTTATTCCATTTAAACCTAACGATCCACACAGAGTATTCATTTGTAATTTAGATATTGATTTTGATGGATTATTAGGCATGGATTTTTTAGAACATTATAATTGTATAGTTGATCTAAAAAATAAACAACTTATTACTGATTTCAAAATTGTACCATTATTTAAAGTAACAGATAATGAAACTACCAATATTTCAATTGAAAACCAATTTCCACAAATTTACAAAAATACAATTTCCATTGAACCTAGGACTGAACAAATATTTAAACTAAAATGCGATTTAGTTAATACTGATGCTATACTGGTATAAATGAAAAAGGAGAATTTTTTGTTTCAGTAGCAAATGTTAATTGTATACCTAAAACTGTAACATTTTCAAAACTTAACTTAGAACCATATAAAATAAATAATGTAAATAATATTCAACTAACCACCCAAGAAATGTGCACCGACAAAACATCAGAATTAAAAAATCAACTAAGACTTGATCATCTTAATGAAGAAGAACGAGACTTAATTTCCCAACTTTGTCATGATTTTTCTGACATTTTTTATTTAGAAGGAGACATACTTACTTTCACCAACGAAATAAAACATTCCATAGATACGCAAAATTCTAAGCCAACTTATGTAAAATCATATCGCTATCCCTAAATTCATAAACAAGAGGTGAAAGATCAGATCAATAAAATGCTTTCACAAAACATTATACAACCCAGCAATTCCCCATGTTCATCGCCCGTGTGGTTTGTGCCCAAGAAGCTCGACGCATCAAGTAAACAAAAATGGCGTGTTGTCGTAGACTACAGAAAACTGAATGAGGTTACCGTAGACGACAAATACCCGTTACCAAACATTGGAGATTTATTGGACCAGCTTGGTAAGTGTCAATATTTCACGACACTAGATCTTGCATCAGGCTTTCATCAAATTGAAATAACGCCTGAAGATATACCAAAGACCGCCTTCACAGTTGAAAACGGACATTTCGAATTCCTCAGAATGCCGTACGGTCTAAAAAATGCACCTTCAACATTCCAGAGGGTCATGGACAATGTCCTTGCTGGAATTCAAAACGAGCGATGTCTTGTCTATATGGACGACATCATCGTCTATTCACCGACAATCCAAGAACATATTACCCGCTTAACAGAAGTATTCAAGAGACTTCAAAAAGCTAACTTAAAACTTCAGCCAGACAAGTGCGAATTCTTGAGAAAAGAAGTCGCCTACCTTGGACATTTAATCACGGAAGATGGCGTTAAGCCATTTCCGGCAAAAATTGAATGCGTCCAAAAATTTCCTCAACCTACGAACCAAAAGGAAATAAAATCCTTTTTGGGACTCGCTGGTTACTACAGAAGATTTATACCGAACTTCGCTAAAATTTCCAAACCAATGACAAAACTTTTACAAAAAGATGTCCCATTTAATTTTGACTCCGAATGTCAAAAGTCATTCCAAGAATTAAAAAATGCTCTTACTTCTACTCCGATATTGATATACCCAAACGTTGAAGAACGATTTCTTTTAACTACCGATGCTAGCGCATTTGCAATCGGTGCGGTTTTGTCACAAGGCCCAATAGGTAAGGATTTACCGATAGCCTATGCGTCCAGGACATTGTGCAAAGCAGAAACCAAATACTCTACGATAGAGAGAGAACTTTTGGCAATTGTGTGGGCAGTTAAACACTTTAGACCCTATTTATATGGCCGAAAATTTACCCTTATAACTGACCACCGTCCACTTACTTGGTTATTCTCTATAAAAGACCCCGGTAGTCGTCTAGCACGATGGCGCCTCAAATTAGAGGAATACGACTATCAAATTGAATTCAAATCTGGCAAATCCAATAAAAATGCCGATGCCCTTTCTCGAATAAAAATTAACCACATAAATGACTTTGATTCATTTCGCTCAAAATTAGGAAACTTTAAATATTTACCTTACCCAATTTATCCCGCTCTTGAAGATGCAGGGTCATCCCAACAAACTGAAAATAAACCTGAAATTGACTGGGATGCCGCTGCAGAAGAATTTTTGTCTTTTGAGGAACTTTATAAAACAAAATCACTGATTGACTATTCTAAAATAGAATATTCCAATAATCATCTACTAGACAAACAAAATAAAAACATTTTAACCTTTTTTCAACAAAACAATTTACAAGATTTTCATGAAAAAATAATCGAGGATATATTTGAGGAAAACCCCGACTTTTCTTATGCAAAAATTAATGTACTTAGCAGTAAAACTGTCAAAAATAGAAAATACCTTATTATTGCTATACCATGGGATCCAGACAGTATTAGTGAATACTTATTTGCTGCAATTTACAGAAATCGAGATTTATTTAAACCTTCAGAAAAATATTTTATCGAAAATAATCCTGACCTACCAATACTAGAAACACTATCATTTCTACTTTCGGAAGTTGACGTAAAATTCACTATTTGTCAAAATATTACTAAAGAGCCAGAACAAAATCAAATACCTATTATCTTAGATCAATTCCATAATGGCAAAAGCCACCTTCACCGCGGAATTAATGAAACTATTAGGCGAATACGACAAAAATATAATTGGGCCGGGCTCAATCGAGATGTCGAAAATTATATTAAGTCATGCCGGGCATGCCAAGAGACAAAAATATGTCGCAAAAATTTGGACAGTCCCCTCGTTATAACTGAAACGCCTAAAACACCTTTTGAACGTATTAATATTGATATTTTAGAGGTACCTCAAAAGAATTATGCTTTTACAATAAGAGACGAACTAACAAAATTTTCTCAAGCATATCCGCTTGAAGATAAAAGTGCCAAATCCGTTGTCACTTCATTATTAGCTTATTTTCAGCATTTTGGTGCACCACTTCGCATTCATTGCGATGCCGGTCGCGAATTCAATAATGCGTTAATGAAAGACCTTTGTAATATGTTCGATATTAAGTTAACATATTCAAGTGTCGGTCATCCGCAAAGTAACGGATCTCTAGAAAGATTACATGCTACTCTGTTAGAAATGATTCGATTACATTTAGCAGACCACCCCAATGAACACCCCTTCAGTATTTTACCATTTGCTATTATCGCTTATAATAACTCAATAAACAAAACACACGGATTCACACCATACGAACTTGTATTTGGACACACGTCCAGTAGACCTCCCGAAAAATTATACAATGAACAAGAATTAATTACTAAATATATTAGAGATCTAAATAACCGCATATCCTATTATTATAAAATAGCGAGAGAAAAAACCATAAAGCAAAAAGAAAAAGCTAAAGACCGATTTGACAAACATGTCTCCGAAAACAAACCAAATTATGAAGTAGGTGACAAAGTTTACGTAAAAGAAACTCAAATAAAAAACAAGTTAGAAAATAAGTTTAATGGCCCTTTCGAAATACTAGAGATACACAGAAATTCCGCAACAGTATTAAATGTAGAAACAAATCAAAAATAAATTTCGATCTTATGAAACCCTATGTTGAAAATTAACTTATTTTCAGGTTTCTGCTGCTGATCGGAACAGCAACATGTCAATATAAAATCGAACCCATAAACAATACAGTTGGAATCTACTACCACGACGAAACCGAAATAATGGTTTCGAACGACGAATGGACTTTATTAGTGCATAAAAATATATCAGCTTTTAAACAAACTTTTGAAAGAAATAATAGAATTCTTGACACAATTCAAAATACCTTTACTTCAAACTACTCCAGTATGAAGTCCTTCCGATCCGAAGTAAAATCACATTTGGCATTATTGCAACAAATTACAAAATCTATTGGTGATAAATTTAGTGAAATATCTTTCGATGTTAAAAGACAAAAACGAGGGTTAATTAATGGTATTGGCACCATATTTAAATCAATAACCGGAAATCTCGATGCGTCTGATGGTGAATATTATATGGACTGCATTAATAAATTAAAAACTGATCAAAACCAGATAGAAAACTTATTAAAAAATCAAATGTCAATCACAAGCTCAGTCATAACAAAACTCAACAGTACTATAGGACAATTAAAATTAAATGAGAAAATATTTAACTCAGATATAGAAAAAATTGAAACCACCATTCGACAATCAACAAACGAAATTGCGCTTATCGAAGCCAAATTAAATTTCTTTGAAATTTGCGAACAACTAATGGAGAGTTATTCGTATCTTGAAAATACTATTAATGATATTCTAAACTCTATCACTTTTGCACAGCTTCAAATAATTCATACTTCTATTATTGAACCAGAAAATTTGATCACTGCTCTTAAGAAAATATCAGAAAATACAGTAAGAAAAGGTTTACCGCTACCAATAAAATATTCTGAAATTTCACAGTATTTGGAAATAATCGATCTCGAAGCATATCAAACAAATTCAGATCTTGTTTTCGTTCTTAAAATACCTTTGATTGAACCACAAGTATTTACTTTATTCCACCTATACCCAATACCAATTTATGATAATAGAACTGGATTTCACCACATTTTATCATTTTCACAAAAAATATTTAGCGCGAGATGATGATTCTTTATCCTACATTCCAATCCACGATTTACAAAAGTGTAAACAGTTATCTACGCATCAAAAGTTGTGTCGCGATGTTTACGCGTACCCTATAGACGATAACGCGATATGTGAAGCCCGTTTGTTAAGACAATATAAAACATTTCCTGCGAATTGTAAAAGTGCGGTAGTCAACGGACAAGGTTATAATGTGCAAAAACTCGAAGAAAACGTGTGGCTAGTGTCGATTGCCGAACCGGTACACGTGACCATAAGTCTTCCAGACACAAAAACGAAAACATTAACCGTAAATGAAAATTCTATTTTACAGCTATACTCAGGATGTTCCGCTTTTGTTGGCATTACTAAAATACAAGCTAGTACCAGAAAAACTATAAACATTCCTCATGTACTTCATCCCGTAATGGTTGATTACAACTGTTGTCTAGACATTCCAAACAAAGTAGAAGTACCCAAAATAGAACCACTAGATCTTAATAACATTAACTTGAATGATCTGCAAGTGACAAAACACAAACTGGACCAATACTCAAAAAGTTTGGATGAACTCATAAACAAACCGTTTGTTGAGAAAAATATTTCGTGGTTCACATATACTACGATCTCACTCATCGTTGCTTTGATCGTCCTCTACACCTGTCATAAGTGTAGAAATATTAAATTCAACAAATCGCCAGGAAAGCCTGTCCCGGACCAACCAAATGATGTTTTTATCAAAATCCATAACATTCTGCCAAAAAGAAGACCCAAACTTGACACCGAAGCCTCTGAGGAAGTGGAAATCGAAAATTGACAATTTCATGGTTTAATGTATACCTTTATATTTTTATTTTTTGTATTTTGCGTATTTTCCTTTTAATCTTGAAATCTCTGTATATATTGTATTGTCTATTTTATATTTTATGTATTTTGGTTTTTATTCTCAAAAATTGTTGTTTATTAAACAACAATTTTAATTAAGGGGGGAGTTGTTATATACGAAAAAACGCTTATGTTTAAGTAATATTACGCAATGTCAAACATCAGATTACGATTTCCGTATTTTCATGAGAACGATGCTACGTTGCGTTTTTATAAAATAAACACATTAAGTAACACAAATATTATGTTACAGAAAAATAATGATTTCTGCACTTTCATGGGAGCGACGCTACATCGAATTCTCCATGAAAATAAACGCTGACGTTGATTTAACAAATTCTATAAATTCTTTGACTTTATATAAAATAGTTAGTTACAATTATAATTTCAACCTATTACTTCTTTTTTATATAACATAAAACTGTGTAACTCAATAAAAATTGTTTTTAAAAAGTTTAACGTGAATTTGTGAATATAACATATATATATATATATATATATATATATATATATATATATATATATATATATATATATATATATATATATATATATATATATATAATAAGCAACGAATGGATTAGTGGGTATTGCACGCAAATAGAAGAAGGGGCTACTGAAAAGAGTGGTAACCGCAGACATGCATGTTTCTAGCTCATTAGCCGTCATCGGTACGGTACAACCAAGAAAAGATGTGAAACATGAGAGCAAAGGTGTTGAATGAAACATGAGGAACTATAACAGAATTCAGCAGGATAGCCAAACACAACATTTGTGTCAGTAATATTAGAAGATCTCGAATATTCGAGACAACAACCAACATAGACACGGAGGTGCATATAACACTCCCGTCTGAAACTTCCGACCCAGATTAATGAAATAATAACAAGATGTACGAATAGTGCGTGACATATAAACAATAAGCAACGAATGGATTAGTGGGTATTGCACGCAAATAGAAGAAGGGGCTACTGAAAAGAGTGGTAACCGCAGACATGCATGTTTCTAGCTCATTAGCCGTCATCGGTACGGTACAACCAAGAAAAGATGTGAAACATGAGAGCAAAGGTGTTGAATGCACCTCCGTGTCTATGTTGGTTGTTGTCTCGAATATTCGAGATCTTCTAATATTACTGACACAAATGTTGTGTTTGGCTATCCTGCTGAATTCTGTTATAGTTCCTCATGTTTCATTCAACACCTTTGCTCTCATGTTTCACATCTTTTCTTGGTTGTACCGTACCGATGACGGCTAATGAGCTAGAAACATGCATGTCTGCGGTTACCACTCTTTTCAGTAGCCCCTTCTTCTATTTGCGTGCAATACCCACTAATCCATTCGTTGCTTATTGTTTATATGTCACGCACTATTCGTACATCTTGTTATATATATATATATATATATATATACAGGGTGTCCCGGGACTAATGGGAAACAAGTCAGGTGCGTATAATCTGAGCCAAAATAATGTAAGTAGTTCATATAAACTATTTCTATGCAGTCCCTCGTTTTCGAGTTATAGGCCTCCAAAGTTTTAATTTTGAATTTAGTTTTTATTTTTATTTTCTGTACTAGTTATTTGATCTTTATCAAATTTACGGCATAGCTATAATGTACGTGTATGTTCATTTTGGAAAGGTAAACAGATTTACTGTAATGCCTTGAAGCCAGGAACGGACAACTCTCAATGGTTAGTGATCCAAAAATTTTGCAGGGATGGCACACCCTATATGAAATTATCGAAATTGACTTCCCCACACATTAAGCTAACGAAAAGGTACTCTTGTTGAAATTCGATGAAATAAGCCGTTTGGCTAATATTTACAGTTTTATTAATGCACTACGTACCAATTTACCTAACTAACTTATTAATACGATGTCCATGATTTACCTGCAGTACTACAAAAAATAATTTTATGATAGCAGTTGATAAAAACATCAAGAACTTATTTAATGGGAATTAAATAGGTACGCAAACAACGTAGTGGTCGACATGCGTAAGGATGCCTCTGAGATGCGCAAACGATAGAAAGCGTGCGTAGATGTGCGACAAAGGTAGACTACTGTTTACGATTGGTTATCATCGGAATGTACAACTCCAGGGTTTTGTTCACTGCGCAACCAATTCTCGGAGGCATCCTTACGCTTGTCGACCTATAATAAATTGCTTTTAATCAAAATTACGAACAGAACATTATTAAACCAATAAGAAATCCTCAAAAAACAGAAGTTATAAAACATTAGACTAAAACTAACTCCTGAACAACAACCAAAACTAACGTTATTCTAATAAATGTTTAATATGAGCTCCTCCCACTTCCACGCACATTGTAAGTCTACGAAGGTTGTTTCTTTGCACATGAATAGTAATCCCATATTATTTCTAATAACATTGTAGTGTTACACAATTCTGTCTATTAAATCTTGCCTAGTTTGCACAAGTGTTGCGTAAACCTTACTTTTGAGATAACCCCAGAGCAAAAAATCCATAGGATTAACGTCTCCTGATCGCGGTGGCCATCGAAAAGGACATCCACGACCAATCCATCTATTAGGAAACCTTGTGTGTAAATGCTGTCGTACATCTAAACTGAAATGAAGAGGGGCCCCATCATGCATGAACCATAAATTCCTACGAGTTAGTAGTAGCACATCATCAAACAGGTTCCATAACTCATTTTGCAAAAACTCCAATTATCTCTGACCTGTCAAAGTACCGTCAATACAGTATGGTCCTATCAAATGATTGCCAACAATTCCTGCCCAAACATTAACCATGAATTTCTGCTGGTTCCTAGTTTGGATAATGCCATGTGGATTCACATCATCCCATAAATGCATAATATGAGAATTGATGACTCCATCTCTGGTGAAACCGGATTCGTCCGTAAAGAGAACGTTACTAATAAATGTATTGTCAGCTTGTTGTTGTCGCAAAAACCACTGGCTATACTCAAGTCGTGCAGGATAATCAGCCACTGTCATACTGTGTACTTTTTTCATGTGAAAAGGATATAACAGCTGTTCTTTTAGGACGCGATAAACAACGTACTTCGAGACGTTATGTTCCCTTGATAATTTTCGTAAACTCGTTAATGGTTCATTATCAACTGCATTTAACAATTCTTGTTCAACTGCCACAGTACGTACGCTTCGTACTGGACCTTCTCCACCTTTTTTTGGCAAAAAAATTTTGTTTTATATACATGGAAAATTACATTAACTTATTCATACCAGTTTCTCGTAACCTGAGATCAATACGCTCAAACATTCGTCTGTCTGCCAATTCTCTGTTTGCAAAATGTTCTGTATAAAGCCTTCTGGCCTCTTAACAGTTTAGAAAAGCCAGTCCATACATTAAATGCATATCTACGTACTCAATAAAAGTGAATTTTGCCATTGTAACTGTTAAATTAAGGACTTATGAATTATTGACAAGTACTGACTACGAACTATTCTACACAACGTTTGACAACTAACTAATCCAATGGTTACTTGATAAATGGTAAAAAAATGTTTACCAACTTTCGAATCAATAAGTCGTTGATGTTTTTTATCTTTTGCTATCGTTGAATTATTTTTTTGTAGTAGGTACTGTAGGAAAATCTGGGACATCGTATTAATAAGTTAGTTAGGTAAATTGGTACGTAGTGCATTAATAAAGCTGTAAATATTAGCCAAACGGCTTATTTTATCGAATTCCAACAGGAGTACCTTAACGTTAGCTCAATGTGTGGGGAAGTCAATATCGATAATTTCGTATAGGGTTTGCCGTCCCTGCAAAATTTTTGGATAACTAACCATTGCGAGTAGTCCGTCCCTGGCGTCAAGGCATTATTGTAAATCTGTTTACCTTTCCAAAATAAACATGCACGTACATTATATCTTTGCCGTAAATTTTATAAAAATCAAATAACTAATACAAAAAATAAAAATAAAAACCAAATTCAAAATTGAAACTTTGGAGGCATATAATTTGAAAACGAGGGCCTGCATAGAAAAAATGTATATGAAGTACTAACATTATTTTGGCTCAGATTATACGCTCCTGACTTTTTTCCCATTAGTCCCGGGACACCCTGTATATATATATATATATATATATATATATATATATATGTATATATATATATACATTTATATATATATATATATATATATATATATATATATAAGGTTTTCCAAGGTATCGCTTAAAGACAATATCTCGCTTAATTCAAAAGATAATCCATTACCATGAAAACAGCTGCGAATGGCTCCAAAATTTCTGCCTAATCACGTATCAGAAACATTATTTCACTTAACAGTCCTTTGGCAGCCACCCCTCATTTTCTATTTTCAAATGGCACCCTCAGTATATGTTAGTTTAACATCGCTTGTCATTTTATTTGGAATACAACTATGTAGCATACTTGTAGGGTTTCATTATTAGCACCAAAAAAAATAACATTTTATGATGCCTTACCTAATATCATTCTCACTACTGTTTTTAAAAACTTCCCGAGAAAGAAGTAGAATAATTTTTTATTTGGATAAGCTGATTCTTTTTGTGTCAAAAGATTATTGACAGTTGATAATAATAATAAGTGTAGAACAACAATCATTTGCTAATAGTACCTAGGGTGTCATAGTTAATCGACGAATTGAATTTCTATATTATCTAAAAATTTGATATCAAAATTATCAATCTTCTTATAAGCCCAGTGCCATTTAAATTCGGTACAGACGAGTTTATTGATATACTATTGGTTTATGGCAAACTCAGGAAAAGTGCTCGACAAGCGACCCGTTTATACCAAGAACGTTTTTCTGAACATCCTCAGGTATCACACATGGTGTTTCTCAAATTGGAACCGAAGATATGCAGGGTTCATTCCCATACAAAAACCGTGAATCGCACCGATATCAGGTGAAAACTGATGATAATGTAATTAATATACTTGTTGTATGTTGGTATCAATCCCCACACTTCTGTTGGAAACTTAGCTGTAGAACTGGGACTAAGCAAGAGAATTTTGAAGCAACACAAATATCATCCATTTGAACTACATTTAGTTCAAGAACACCGAGGCCTACTGATTTCGACAAAAGATTAGAATTTATATCTCTAATCAGTGTTATGATTCACGACGTTCCCTTACTATTAAATCAAATATTTTAGAGTGATGAAAGCCTCTTGCACAACAATGGTGAAATCAATACACAAAATGCCCAATATTGGTGGAACGAAAATCCTCACTGGGTTCGTTCAACTCGTTTTCAATGGTCATTCGATTGGGCCATACTTTTACGGGGGTACATGGACTCGACACAAGTATTTAGATTTTCATGAAAACAAATTACCTGAACTTATGGAAGACATTCCTTTGGCAGAGCGGAATACAATTTTTTTTTTTTAGTTAGAAAATAATAGTTGCATCCACCACTAGGGTTATTAGCAACATAACATAACAGTAACATGAAATAACATTTAGGCTGGTAACGTCACTATAACATACAATAATATTTGAATAGCATCATATCAAAGATAGGAATCAGTAATAAGCAACATGGTAACGAGCTTAGTAATTTACATTTTGTTGACTAAACCTATTTCAGAGAGGAGTCCGATTGTGTTTTCAAAATTACAGTACACACCAAGAGTTGATTTTAAATCTGCACTTAAACTGTACGTCCGGCGTTGTTCCGCGAACCTCGGACACTCGACCATGAAATGTTTAACTGATATTGGCACCTGACACATATCACAGATTTTGTCTTCTTCTCCTTTCAGCAAGTGTTCATGGGTATACTTTGTATGTCCAGTGCGCAAACGGGTGATTATTATTTAGTGTCTTCTTTGGCTAGGGATGTTTCTACATGGTTTGATATCATCTTTAATTTCTTCAAGTTTCATTCCAGATTCTGCCCAGACAGATGACCAGTAGTTAGAGACCACATATTTCATATATTTTTTCAGATCAGTATACGGTACTCCCTCTTGCTTTTAAAAGATTGGTTCATTCATGGTTTCACGTGCAATTTTATCAACCCGCTCATTGCCAGAGATCCCAACATGTGACGGGACCCACATGAAGACCAATCGTCTGGATTTTTCCCTAATTGTGTGAACATACTCTTTGATGAGCCTTGTCAGGGGATGATCTGAATAAATGAGTTGTATACCTTGTAACGAGCTTAACGAATCTGTAAGAATTAAAGTATTGTGGATATCTTCATGAGCGGCGTATTTGATTGCTTGAAGGATTGCAAAAAGTTCACCACTATAAATGCTGCATTGTGGAGGTAGTTTGAATCCACTGGATGTATTCGGGCTCAAAAAAGCTGATGCTACTCCTTGGTTTGACTTAGACGCGTCTGTGTAGATGTGAGTATAATCACAATATTCATTTATTGATGAGAGGAAATGATTGTGAAGCAGACTAGGAATAATTTCAGGTTGCATGGTGGCAAGGCAATAAGCCAAGGTGGCGTGTCTGAGTTGTTGTTGGGAAGGGTAACTGGGAGAGTCACATTCAATTCGGAACTGAACTTGTTGATCCTCTGATAGAAAGGGTATGTTAGTCTTCTTCGGTTTTCATACAGATCGCGAAAACGGTTTGAAAAGGTGTTTTGATATACTGGATGCTGACTATTAGTAGAGACTAAAGATGCATACGCTAAGCTCAGCTGCTGTCGTCGCAGCCGAAATACAATTATTATATGGCAACAGGACAGTGCTCCACCTCGTAATGCAGGCACTGTTGTGGAGTATCTCAATCACACTTTTCACAACAGATTGATAGCTACTCAAGGACGTATGGCTAGGCATCCCCGCTCGCTGGATCCAACGCCACAGGGCGTTTTTTGTGGGTCTATCTCAAAGAATTGGTATATCGAACACAGCCTGTAGGTTTGACTTATCTCAAAGAACGCATTCGTGAGGCATGACGTAGTATTTATTACACCTGCTATGATTCAGGCTACGTGTTCTAGAGCGCTTTCAAGGCGTTTTTATGCTTGTATTGAATCTGCGGGAAATAATTTTTTCAACACTAACTGTATTTTTTCTTCATTTTATATTTTATTTTAATAAGGAAATCTAGAAACTACAAAATGTTAATTTAATTTTTTTGGTGCTAATAATAAAAAATCAACAAGTATGTTACACCGTTGAATTCCAAATAGAGTGACAAACATTTTTGAACGATAATATTTATTCCTGGGGTTGAGTCATTATTATAAATCTAACGGAAATTTAGTTTTAGGAGAAACATATTTATTAATGTTTCGGCTATACAGTGTAGCCTTTATCAAAATAATACCAAAAAATAAATAGCAGTTTCAATATTTGTGAAACCTCTTCCAAATTAAAACAGTTTACCACAAAACGATGCATATATCCTCCTCAAAAATTTGAGAAAAGTCATGCTTCTTTTAAAACATTTAATAAAAACAACAAGTTATGAAATTACAAACATTCACAAACGGATAATCTACATTTACAACTTAAGGTGAGAATAAAAGGACAAGTTTTGGTTGAATTCTTGTTTTTTGTGTTTTGTTGTTGGTTTGAACTTAATCATGTTTATAAAATATATACACTGGAAAATGTATTAAAGTAAAGTACACTGAGAAATGTTGTTAATTGATTAGGTTGTAATATATTTTGCTTAGATTATTTGTATCAGTTTTTTAGTTAATGCAATGTTTATTTTTTTGAATATATACCATTTCATAGAATTCCATTTTTTCTGTTATTTTCAGTCTTAAGTATTTTTCTGTTTTCAAAATTAAAACTATGTTTTTTTTTATGTGATTGCTTTAAGCAGTTTTATTTTTTTTCTAATATTTGTGACCATTGATTCTATTTTTTAGTAATTGAGTGGTTTGACTAATGTATACTCCATTGCAATTATTACAGGGTATTATGTGTTTTTTGATTTTTCAAGGTGGTAGTTTTTGATTTACTGAAATTACTTTTTAATAGATAATGTCCTTTATGACTTACAGTGACTTATTCATTTTTAAATATATTTTGTATCTTTTCTGACAGATTAGGCACATAGGGTAATGTTAGAAAATTAGTATTTGTTTTTTCCTGTTTTAATTTTTGGTTTTGCGAGTTATATTTTTTGTTTATTGTTCTCTTAAATATGTTGTCTACTAGATTCTGTGGATAGTCGTTCAATTGCAAAACCTCTTTAGCTTTTTTAATTGAAAATTTTCGATATTTTGAATCTGATAAATTTATAACTCTATCTGCTAGACTCATTACTACTGATTTTATTTGTGAGAAGGGATGTTGCCAATTAAAATTGGATATCTACCTGACCAAGTGTGTTTTGTGTGCCATTCGGTTTCAATGTTGTCGTTTTTATGATGTAATGTTAGATCTCAAAAGTCAATTTGGTTGTTTAGTTCAGTTTCAATCGTAAATTTAAGTTTCTCGTGGTAATTATTGAATTGCTCTAGAATGTAGTCAGCTTTATTATGAGGGATTGATAATAAACAATCGTCAACGTACCTATAAAAGAATGGGACCTCAATATTCAGATTATCTATCACCGTTTTTTCTAGGTCTTCTAATACTAGTTGGGCAATTACGCTTGAAATGGATGCGCCCATTGCACATTCTTCTATTTGTTTATAGTATTTATTATTATATAGAAAGTTCGATTTCAGTGTTATTTTTTATTGAGTCCCATTTCCTTCTTACTAAGCAATATTCGCATCAAATTCACAATTTACTCATAACCTCATTTTTTACTCGTTGCACGTTGCAAGACTTTTAGTCAGAAATTTCATTTGAAAGTTTTTAACCAACTTTTTCATTTACAATTACCCAGTCAGTGGTGTTACAAATACAGTTGGGAAAAATAAAATTCAAACCTATTTTGGTTTAACTTACCTATATATTAAAAAGGTTTTTGCCATGTCGAACGCTGATCAGACCAGCCCTCAAGGTAGTGACATAAACGATGAAGGAGTAAAAATTCAGGACAGATATCTTGTAAGCCGTTGCTGCATCGTAAAGTCTCATTTGACGTGATTTGAAACTTTTTTGAAAAAATGCTCTCCTATTGTTTTAGCACAGAAAAAATCAGTTTTTGATTCACAAACCCGCCTGTAACACATTCATAACCTGTTATCTGACTATTTTTTACTAATGATACATTGAGACAGCTAAAAGATGTGAATTGAATGAAACGGAATCAATAATCATATAATTCCAAATAACTCTTAGTATTAAATGCAATATCATATCTAATCAATGTTATTTACCATTTATATATAGAATAAAATTAAACGTTTAATATATAAATAATACATTTTTAATAAAATGGCAACGTCTATTCACAGTCGCTAAATGGTTGCTAGGAAAGCCGTGCAATTTACTTTACAGCCGTGCATTTTGTTTTACCGTGCGTATTAAACTTAATACTCACACCTACACAGAATAAGAAGTAGTACATATTTGTGACAAGAAACGAGAAGTGGATTTCCTTGAAGAACTGGAAATTAGAAGACACTTAAGAAACCCAAAAGTCTGAAGAGTTTCTTAGGCTAGTTTAGCGTGAATTAATTGATTGATTAGACGAAACCTAATTCCAAAAATGTATATTTAAAGAAATTGATAGTTCATCAATTACGTGCAGACTCATATAGGAATCGTTTAAGTCTTTCATTTTCCTAGGATAGTCATTTGGAATGTGATCGTTTTTCCATCGGAATTTTCAATAAAGGAAAAAAGGTACATTACTATCTTAAGTATATTTTATTTTCGGTTCAGAACAGGTCAAGCAATAATGTTGAAAGAAGGCACAAATAAACTATATTCATAAATGAGGATAATATGTTGTTGTTTGATGGAAATAACAATAATGAATATAATATAATCAAAAGAAGTTACCTTAGTATACATAGGTGTGAAAACACTATATTATATGTTGATAAACTATTGAAAAACGTGTCTGCCCACAAGTATATTCCACCATTCAATGATAAACTCAGCATGTTCATCTAAAAAGAAAATTTAAAATCATTAATAAATATAGTCAATATTAACTAGAATACAAAAAAAATTTTCAAGAGTAATATTGAATGAATTTAAAACATTGGTATATCCAGGTGACAAAACCTCGATACATATTGTATGTGTCAAAAGTCGAATCAATGGATATAACAACAGGAAACAGGAAACGTAAATTTAGGAATAGTTGATTAGTAATTTTTTGTTATTAGATAATTAATACTAAATTAGTAATTTGAAATAAATAAATAAGGAATAGTTTATATGGAAGGAATTATTTGATTAATCTAAGATATTATTTAGAAATAATTACAGATAGAAATAGAATTCGTATTGTAGAATAAATTTTATAGTCATAAATGTAACCACTTGTAAGAGGCTTATTTAATCAGAAATGCGAATATTTGGAAGGAAAAGACTTTTATAAAATTGAAATTTATGAACTATTTATGTTAAAATAAGTTTATAGAAGTAAATAACCGTGTAGAACTCAGAGTTTCAAAGGGAAATATTTATAATGTGGAGGACATTTCTAAACACCGGAAATTAAAACAAAAATCTAGTGAGACATGTCGTTGTTTGTTGATAAAACAAAAAGAAGATCGGCTCTCCTGACAAGTGGGTAGACAGAAAAAAAATTGCTGTGTTAAAAATTTTGAGAAATAATAACAAAATCTAAGATAAAATACATAAATGTGACTAATCAATAAAGATCAATGTCTAGATAATACTTACATATAATTTTTTTCAATTGAATCCAGTTAAAAAGATAGTAGTAGAGGGGAGAGCTTAGTTCCATACGGGAGATAGCATGTGCGACACCTTATAACTTCAAGAAACCACTGTCCAGCTCAGTGTGTTTTAAATAATATTGGCCAATAATAATAATAATAATAATAATAAATAATAATAATAATAGTATAGTATAGTATATATATATATATATATATATATATATATATATATATATATATATATATATTCGTTTATTGACCATTTATAGTCATCTCATATAAAATATTATTATAATTACAAACGATTAATAGATAATTAATTACATTATGAGAAAAAACAAAAAAAAGAGAACAATCACACAATAAAAAGTAGAAATAGTTACAAAATATCTACAATAGAATAAAAATCTAAAAGTACACCAAGACCTATTATAAAAGGATGAAAAACTATATAAAAACATATAAAAGTATAGAACTGTATAGAAAAAATAAACAATTATCGTAGGTTAACCATATTTCATCAGATATTCAAGTATAATGCACTCTCAAAGGAATAGCTCATGTACTCATCAATGCTGTAAAACAGTGTTCTATCAGATAAATTCTGACAAATTTAGAAAATTTCGCATCGCTCATTTCCTTTATTTTTTCCTCCGGGTATAGTTTATCTAATTTATTAAACAGATTGAAATCAAGTCGGTTCCGTTTAGCCGTTGACAGACGTGAAAAGATATTTACTAGATCATTTGCATTTCTAGTACTGTAATCGCGTAAATCGCTATGACTCGAAATAGAATTTAGGTCCCGATGTATTCTTAGAAGTTGGTCAAAGATATATTGGCAGGGTAGACACAGAATCTTATATTTCTTAAAAATTTCTATACAATGCGCTCGGTATGCTGATCCGTCCACAATTCGGATTGCTGCCTTTTGGAGCGAAAAAACCTTATGGAGCCTGCTTGAGTTACCCCATAGCGATATGCCATAAGACAGATGACTGTGAATCAAGGCACAGTAGGCGACTTTCATTACATTATTGTCACTAATATTTTTACGTAACTGTCTCAATACGAATATTTGAGAAGATATTTTTGAGCATAATCGATCAATCTGGCTCGACCAAGTCAACGAAGTATCGAATGCAATTCCCAACAATTTAACAGGCTCCGACTTTTCTGCAAATTTGTCAACACTGGAAAGAATATGTTGAGTTTTTGATTCATTTAGTTTGAGTTTATTTGCTTGAATAGTATAGTATAGTATAGTTCATTGACGTTTAGTATACAAATAGTACATATAGTCACAAATTATGGAGTTCCCTAAATTTTGATATAATAATTAGAAACACCTATGTAAATTTTATAGTCCACTAAAGTATAAGCATATAATAACACAATACTAATAAGTAACATAAATATATATAATAATAATAATAATGATAATAATAATAATAACTTCACCCAAGAGAGGCTGTGCACAGAATATATGTACCAAGACGCGAAGGTGGAAGGGGACTTAGAGAAATCGAATCGGTATACAATATGGCTCATATAGTACTCTACAAGTATATTTACTCAAATAACAAGATAGCTGAAATGATAAGAACCCTCCAGAAATCAGTTCAGCCAACTAAAACAATAGAATACAAAGTCCAACGTATTAAAGAGAAGCTGAATATAACACATGAGCAACAAAACACAACGAACCTCCAAAAAACATAATAAAAACAAGAATAGTCGAAAAACTGAAAGAAACGTGGACCAGAAAACCCCTTCACGGACAATTTCCCCAAAGCTTACAAAAGTCAAATATCAACATAAAAGGAAGTTTAGACTGGCTGATGAAGGGAACACTGAAAGGTGAGACTGAAGCTCTTATAGCTGCAGCACAGGACCAAGCCATAAGAACTCGCTACTATGAAAAACATATTCTCAAATTGGATACAAACAGTAAATGTATATTATGTAATGAGGGTGAAGAACATATTACCCACATATCAGGATTCCCAGAACTGGCAAAACGAGAGTATCTAGAGAGGCACAATAACATCTGAAGGTATCTGCACTGGAAGATCTTTAATAACTTTGGAATATAATGTGACACAAAATGGTACAACCACAAACCACAAGATGTTATTTGTAAAGAGTGCGTTACAATACTCTATGATCAACAAATTCAAACTGATAGAACAATACCTGCGAACAAGCCAGACATCGTGATGAGAAAAAACAACGACTCTGTTTGCAAAGTAATAGATGTAACTGTACCATGCGACAATAATACAGTCTCAAAGGAAGCCGAAAAATTGCTTAAATACAAAAACTTAGCAATCGAAATTCCAAGAATGTGGCACACAAAAGTAGAAGTAATTCCAGTAGTGATAGGAGCTCTCGGGACGATAACGACCAACCATGTGAAGAACATTTCAATGATATCAGAAGAACCAGATGCAGCAGTCTTACAGCAAACTGCTTTAAACGGAACAGCACATATTATACCGAAAGTATTATAAACCTCAGATGTCGGGAGGACAACTGGTTTATATACATTAGACCCAGAAAATGAGCTGTGTTATACTGGATAATAATAATAATAATAATAATAGATAGATAGATAGATATACGTTTATTGACAACATGTACATATGTATTATGTTTGAAGTCAGTCATCACGAAAGGAACAAAACAATATTTGAAACAATTAATAAAAGAAAAGTAACAATAATTTAAAACTGGGTTAAAGGTAATAAAACATCAACTAAAAAATAAAATTAACAACGGCGGTCTCTGGGAGCAAATTTTAAAAAATCTTCGATAGAATAAAAACAATGTTCCAATAAAAACATCTTAGCGAATTTACAAAATCCACGAAGACTCCTATTTTGGAGATCGAGACCTCTATAAAAACTATTAAAAACATTGTAATACTCAACATTTAGTTTATTCGCCTGGGTAGTCCTAAGCGTAGAGAAAGGGGCCACAAGATCCACCGCATTCCTCGTGCCGTAGGTATGAATATTATAGTGCGAATTATAATTGGATCTATTTTTGTGAACCAATACTAATGTTTCATAAGTGTACAGACAAGGAACCGGTAAAATCCTGCACCCCCTAAACAGTGCAAGGCAGTGCGAACCATAAGGAGCATTCCCGACAATCCTCACGGCGGATTTCTGAAGAGCGAAAACTTTATAAGCCCCACTCGAGTTTCCCCAAAATCTAATGCCGTAAGTGAGAAGTGAGTGAATGGTGCCAAAATACACAGTACGAAGGGCCTTGGTTTGCAAGCAATGCCGAAGCTGCCGCAGTGCATAAATTTGCGAAGACACCGCAGAGCACAAGGCTTCAATTTGAGCAGACCAGGTAAGACTCGAGTCAAGTGTTAACCCAAGAAGCTTAACTGTGAAAGTGATTTTGACGGTCTTGCTTTCATTCAATTGAAGTCTATTAGCCACAAACCAATTTTGTGCTAATGAAAGATGTTCAGATTCATCAGACTCATCTTCATCATAAAGTAGTGTCGTGTCGTCAGTATATTTAATACGAGTACATCCGTTAACGGCTGACGGCAAGTCATTAATAAATATTAGAAACAGTAAGGGTCCCAAGACTGAACCCAGTGGAACTCCAAATCGGATTGGCATATTAACTGATTCATGCCCATCAAAGCTGACATACTGGGTTCTATCGGCAAGGTGAGAGCCAATAAGCACCAATGGTAAACCACGAATGCCGTAATGCTCCATTTTGGCAAGCAAAAGTGAATGGTCCACGCAGTCAAACGCCTTGGCGAGATCGCACAGAACAGCAGAAGTACCATGACGTTCGTCAAGGCCATCGACCACGGTCCCAATCACCTTTGCAAGAGCATCGATTGTTGAGACATTCTTTCTAAAACCAAATTGATGAGGAGAAATGATGGAATGAAGCTCAAGAAATTCTAGAAGCCGGTGGTTGATGTAATTTCAAAAATTTTGGATATAATGGGAACAATGGAAATCGGTCTAAAATTATTGGCACAGTTCAAGTCGCCTTTTTTATGCAACGGCAAAACCTTAGCAATCTTTAACTCACCAGGCCAGTTACCCTTGGTCAAGCAAGCATTAAATAAAACTGTTAAAGGACCAGTAACGTGTTCAAGAGCAGCCTTTATTAAACGGCTATTCAGAGCATAACAATCAGTGCATGTTGAGTTTTTCAGCTGTAATATAGCAGCTTGAACCTCACATTCAACGACTGGAGGTAAGGAGAAAGAGGCAGAAGGGCTAGGTAAAACACTGACAAAATTAAGGGGATCAGAAACTGCTGCCGGCAAAGAGCTAGAAATTTTTTCTGCAATGTTAGCAAAAAAGCTGTTAAATTCCGAAGATTTTAACGCAGAAACTGTATTACGACATTTATTGTTCTCTCTCTCCTGGTTTACTATGTTCCAGATCATTTTATTCTGATTATCTGACGTCAAAATAGCCTCAGAATACGAAATCCTTTTGGCGGATCTAATCTCTTGCTTGTAAACTTTTCTGATGCTGCATTACAAACGCCAATCATCCAGACCTCCAGAAGACTGGAAAGCGCGTCTACATCTAGACACTTCTGTTCTGCGCATCTTAAGCTCACGACCAAACCACCTTGCTCGTGTTTGTCTACGAGAGTGTAACTTGGTAGGTATGTGTATATCTTTTTGTTTACATAGAATGCCCAACAATGTTTGAGCGATTTGATTAGAATCCATAGACGCAGCATTAAGACTAGTCCAGTCGACCGCAGCCAAACCCCGAGCAAAACTGTTCAATGTGACATCATTCAACACCTGAATCACCCGTTGATTCCCCGAGACCACGTTGGGAACCTTTAAAATAGATATGAAAATCCCCAAATGATCAGATACCAATGGTTCGCACACACCTGTTTCAAACAACTCAGGGCAAATATTTGTAACAATGTTATCCAGACATGAGCCAGTGTTGAACGTAACACGTAATAATAATAATAATAACAATAATAATAATAATAATAATAATAATAATAATAATAATAATAATAATAATAATAATAATAATAATAATAATAATAATAATAATAATAATAATAATAATAATAATAATAGATCACCTAATATCAAGCTGCCCAAGTCTAGCGAATACAGAATACATCCATAGGCACAACCTTACAGCGAACATTCTGCATCAAGCACTAGCCGTAAAGTATAACCTCCTTTCAGAAAAAGACATGGTACCATACTACGATTATAAAGCAAGACCGGTATTAGAAAACGATTCTTATAAACTGTATTATGACCTCTCGATACATACAGACAAAACAATAACATCGAATAAACCAGACCTTGTACTGCACAATATGAAAGACAAAACAGCAATTTTCGTAGATATAACCCACCCTGATGACCACAACATCAATAAGGCAGAAGAGGAAAAAATAAAAAAATATATTCCGTTATCAATAGAATATAAAGAAATTCATAGATTAAAATCAGTACAAATCGTTCCCATTGTAATAACGGCAACTGGCTTGGTCAACAAAAATCTGTCACAATTAATACTGAAAATGCAGCTCGACCCAAACACACTGATCCCAAAAATGCAGAAGAATGTTATCCTCGAAACGTGTCGCATCGTACGAACAGTCCTGAACATGCCTAATCAGGAATTTGAGTAAGGTTTGCTTGGGCCCCTTACTTCTTGAACCAGATGTTTAACAACTCTGAGACTAATACATGAATAATAATAATAATAATAATAATAAATCGATGTGGATATCATTGAAGATTTCTGGAGTAATATCTGGTCACACCCCGCTAAACACAATGAGAACGCACATTGGATACATGTAGAAAAAGATAGGTTCAACACAATCGAACCAATGTCCGGAATAATAATTACACCAGAAGATATATCAAGAGCAGTAGCTCGAGCACACAACTGGAAAGCCCCAGGGGTAGACAAAATTGCAAATTACTGGTTAAAAAAATTTCCTTCCACTCACTCACAACTCGCAAAATTATTTAACACATATATATCAGACCCGAATAAAATCCCCCGAACATTAACACAGGGTATAACGTATCTGAAACCAAAAGGCAATGCTACAAACGATCCAAGTAAATACCGACCTATAACCTGTTTACCTACTATATATAAGATACTAACATCAATCATCACACAAAAATTAACTGAACATATAACAAAAAATAAAATATTAAGCGAGGAACAGAAAGGCTGTCGTCAAGGATCTAGAGGATGCAAAGAACAGCTAATTATAGATGCAGAAATAACCCATCAAGCAAAAATAAAACAAAGATCTCTCTACTTTGCCTACATTGACTACCAAAAAGCTTTTGATAGTGTACCCCACTCCTGGCTAATCGAAATATTAAAAATCTACAAAGTACATCCAATTATAATAAAATTTCTAGAATTAATAATGAAGAACTGGGAAACCACCCTCTCAATCAAGACAGGACAAGTTAACCTGGAATCCAAACCTATACAAATTAACCGAGGCATCTTTCAGGGAGACTCCCTGAGTGCATTATGGTTTTGCCTCGCCTTAAATCCACTGTCCAACATCTTAAATGATACCAACTACGGCTACGTCATCAAAAGTCTTCATGCATGTAAAATTTCTCACTTATTTTATATGGACGACCTCAAACTACTAGCAGCATCGGGTCATCAACTCAACCACCTACTCAATCTTACTCAAACATTTAGCTCAGACATCAAAATGACGTTTGGAACAGACAAATGCAAAATAAATAGCATTGTCAAGGGAAAACAAACCACGCAAGAAGACTACTCTCTGAACAGCAACAATCAGATAATACAAAGTATGGAAAGTACTGATTACTACAAATATTTAGGATTCAACCAACAAATTGGATTAGAGCATACAACACTGAAGGAAGAGTTAAAACAAAAATACAAACACAGACTAACAGCCATACTTAAAACAGAACTATCAGCACGAAATAAAACCAAAGCAATTAACACGTACGCAATACCAATACTAACGTACTCAATGGGAGTAATTAAATGGAGTGATACAGATCTCGAAAGCCTAAATACCTTAACCCGATCGCAATGTCACAAACACAGAATACATCATATACACTCAGCAGTGGAACGATTTACACTTAACAGAAGAGAAGGGGGAAGAGGTTTCATAGACATTAAAAATATGAACTACACTCAGGTAGACAACTTGAGAAAATACTTTGTAGAAAGAGGAGAAACAAGCAAAATCCATAAAGCCATCATACACTCTGAAACATCAGGCACACCCCTAAAATTTTCGAGCCATACATACAACCCGACAGATAGAATAATAACACCAACAACAAAGAAAGAAAACTGGAAAGGAAAAACACTACATGGAAAACATCCACAACATCTAGCACAACAACATATAGACTTAGAGGCATCCAACATGTGGCTCACAAAGGGGAATATCTTCGGTGAGACAGAGGGGTTTATGATCGCAATCCAAGACCAAACGATAAACACCAGATACTACAGCAAACATATAATAAAGGACCCAAATACACAAACAGACAAATGTAGACTATGCAAACAGCACATAGAAACAATTGACCATATAACGGGAGGCTGCAACATACTAGCAAATACAGAATACACCAGAAGACATGATAATGTAGCGAAACACATACATCAACAGCTTGCGAAACAATACAACCTTATAGAAGAAATCACCCCTACGTACAAATATACACCACAAAACATACTAGAAAACGACAATGCTAAACTATACTGGAACAGATCAATCATCACAGACAAGACAATACCGAAGAACAAACCGGACATCACACTAATAACAAAAAACAACAAAACCACTTACTTAATAGAAATCTCCATACCTAACACGCACAATCTACAAAACAAAATTGGAGAGAAAATTGAAAAATACATCCGTCTCTCAGAAGAAATTAAAGACATGTGGCACCAGGACAGAGTGATTATAATACCCATAATATTATCTAACACAGAAGTTATACCAAGAAATCTACACGACAGCATTCAGAAATTACAACTTCATCCAACAACATACATACCACTACAGAAGTCCGTCATAATAGATACTTGCTCTATAACTAGAACATTTTTAAATGAGAACTACAGGGAATAATAAAAACAGAATGGAAACTATGCTTGACCTGACGTCCGCATATATTCCTAAACTAACCAGAGAATATCTGAGAAAGGAAGAAGATAATAATAATAATAATAAAAATTACGCGAGAGGGAGAACACCAGCAATTAGGGCTAGCAACCCAATGCTGTGATCTTAATCCGCTCCTGTCGTTACTAGGAAGCAAGCCTCGGATGCTACTGGTGGTGCGACTGCACCAGTTAGCGCGACAGCGTGGAACGCGTAGCGCGTCCCCGCGAAACGGAACCACAAGGCCAGCACCTCTGGACACTGGAAACGGTAATGGATAACGCAGCTTGGAACACCCGACACAGGATACTCCCGCTCGATCTCCGGAAGTCCAAGGAAGGCGTATACGCTGGAACAGACAAGATAATCTTGATCTTATGCGCGTATACTTTTCTGTGACGAACGCCGGACAAAATAGAACTAATTACCGAAATAGACTTCACGAAAGATGGCGAGCGGTACGACCCGATTTTCGACGCCAACCGCAACAACTTTCAGATCAAGTAAGGTCCATAGTTAGAAGAAAAGTTTTCTCGGAGGCTGAAATAGAAGAACTGAAGAGTGAAGCGAGACGACAACTACAGCTATTAGAAAACAATGAAAATCGTGACATTGATCAACGAGAACCTATAGTCGTAACTAGAAGATCGACAATCTTTGAAATCCGAACAGAAGAAATCCCTACTGAAATTCAAAACGCTTTCAATGAAAACATATTGAAATATGATGGTATTCCGTTCAGAAATCGACCTCCATTACCCAAAATAAGGTACTCAAAGACAGCCAAAGAGACAGTTGCCCAAATAAACAATGTCTTGAAAGAAGAGCTACCCGCCTGTACCAACTTGGAAGGCACATGCCATCTAGTCTACTGCGCTGCGCTGACAACATTGGAAATGCTGGGAACACCATTCGACAGAGCTAAAAGAAGTACAAAGCAGAATCAGGAAGAACCCCCATGGGCTAAGAGAATTCAAACCAAAATCAATAACATAAGAAGAGAAATAGGGCAAATTTATACCTACCTCCAAACTACTAAAACCACAGCACACCTAAATAACCAAATTAAAAAGCTGTGCAAAAAACAAAAAATTAAACACAACTTACCTAACTTCGAACAAAAACTGATGTCTTACATGGAAGATCTAAAACCAAAAATAAAAATGTTGGGGGGCAGAATAAGAAGGTACAAAGAACGCGTTAATCGTTACAAAGAAAATAACCCATTCCAGCAGAACCAAAAACTATATTACCGCTCACTTGGAGAAAAACAGTCGAACCACTATGAAGCAGCACCTGCGGACCAAAACCAAATGCACCAATATTGGTCACAGTTGTGGGAAATACCCAGAAAACATGATGGAAGGGCCTACTGGATCAATCAAGAGAAGAAAAGAATGGTAGGGATCCCGGAAATGCAAAGGATACATATATTAGTGCAAGATGTTGAGAATGCCACCAAAAGGCTATCTAATTGGAAAGCCCCAGGGATTGATAAAATCCATGCATACTGGTGGAAAAACCTCACCGCCATCCACGAAACTTTAGCACATCAGCTTGATTCGGCTATAATGGATCCAACACAGATCCCTTTATTTTTCACCAAAGGAATTACTTACATGTTGCCAAAAAATAAAAACGTCGAAAACCCACAAAATTATAGACCGATTACATGTTTACCTATTGTCTATAAGATTCTCACTGGAATAATTGAACAAAAAATTAACCAACATCTAAAAGAACACCAAATATTAGCTTGGCAACAAAATGAATGTAAAAGCAAAGCAAAGGGAAGTAAAGAGTGGTTAATCCTGGACTCAGTAGTTACGAACCACGCAAGAACTATAAAGAGGAACCTCTCAGTTGCCTGGATCGATTACCGCAAGGCATTTGATTCGGTGCCGCATTCATGGCTGTTGGAAATACTACAAATTTACAAAATAAACAAAGACCTAATTGAATTCCTCAAAACTACTATGCATAACTGGGAAACGTACCTATCTGTCAGCGTAGAAAACACACACTATACTACTGAAGGAATTAAAATTAAAAGAGGAATCTTCCAAGGAGATAGCCTTAGTCCTCTGTGGTTCTGTCTTGCGCTTAATGCACTCAGTAATATGCTGGAAGAAAGTACTTACGGATACACCATAGCTAAAAGGCCAAGCATTAAACTTTCCCATCTCCTCTATATGGATGACTTAAAATTGTATGCCTCTAATCCAGAACAACTTACCGCCCTCCTGGAACTGGTCGCATCATTTAGTAAAGCCATCTCAATGGAGTTTGGACTTGAAAAATGTGCTTTTGTTCACGTTAAAGCGGGAAAAACTCAGGAAACTGAAAACATACTCTTATTAGATCACAACCAGTTTACACCTCTACCGCTGGAACAGAAGTACAAATATCTTGGAATGCAACAAACTCTCAATATAGAACAAGCACACAGTAAGCAGCTTATTCAAGAAACACTTAAAACTAGACTCCTCCTAATACTGAAAACAAAACTTTACTCCTTGGCAAAAATAACAGCAATAAACGATTGGGTAATACCTGCTATTACTTATAGTTTTGGAATACTCAAATGGAGTACCACAGATTTAGAAAGTCTCGATCGATCTATACGAGTGGCCCTAACAAAGAACCGATTGCACCACCCAAATGCTTCCATGCACAGGCTGTATTTACCACGGAACAGAGGGGGAAGAGGACTGAGGAACCTCAGAGAGGCACATAACAAAGAATGCGGAAACCTTTTCACTTACCTTAAATCTAGAACCCATCCAACGTATGTGGCAATTTCAACGTTAGACAACAACTCGACAACTTTGAAACTGTCGAACCAAGAGCCACCAGTGAAAGAAAATGAGAACTATTACACAGAGTTGGAAGAAAGCTGGAAAAATAAAGAATTACATGAACGCTATGCGGCAATACTAAACAGTCAAGAAGCAGACAAGAACTTATCCAAACTATTTCTAATTAGGGGTGTACTGATGATGGAAACAGAGGGATTTCTACTAGCCATACAGGACCAAGTAATTTGTACAAGAAACTACCGACGGTTTATACTGCATCAGGATACATCGGATGACAGATGCAGACTATGTCGAAATAAAACAGAAACCATTCAGCACCTAACAGCAGGGTGCTCATATCTAGCACCGCGTGACCATAAGGCAAGGCATGACAACGTGTCAGAGGTATTTCATCAAGCGCTATGTAAAAAATTCGAGCTAATAAAAGATATAACACAGTACTACAAATATACACCAAGGGATCATATGGAAGACGAGAAAACAAAAATCTATTGGGATAAGCCTATCATTAGTGTTTGGGAAATGGCACACAATAGATCCGACATATTGGTGATAGAAAAAGATAAAAAGGTAGCAAGAATAATCGACATTACAGTACCTAATGATCACAATCTCCGAGAAGCGAGAAACCAAAAGATCACAAAATATATAGACCTTTCTCACGAAATAAACACTATCTATCAGCTCGATCAGGTCACAATACATCCATTAGTTATATCTGCGACCCGCCTTGTTGAAATAAATTTGAAACAGGAACTAAAAAGATTGGAATTAGAAGACCCTACGAAACTAATACTCACCGCCCAAAAAGCAGCAATTCTGGGCACTTGTCGAGCAGTCCGGCGGGCGCTCACACATGACTAATCCGTTGATATGGCATCCCGGACTAGCCAAGCAAACCCAGGAAAACCCCGTGAAAAAAAAAATAATAATAATAATAATAATAATTATTATTATTATTATTATTATTATTATAATAATGGACTAGATAAATGTGCTACAGTAACATATCTCCGAGGTAAAATAACTAACAAATTGAATATTAAAATCACAGATGGAATAGAAATACAAAGTTTAGAGCCAGGGAGCACATACAAATAACTTGGGGTACAAGAAAGAGCTCAAATCGAACATCAACGGATCGAGGATATTCTCAAAAAAGAATACTTCAGAAGAGTCAGGAAAATATTACAAGCCGAGCTCACTGCCAAAAATAAATTTCTGGCCATTTCATCCCTGGCAATACCTACCGTAGAATATAGCTTCGGTATTGTAAAATGGCACACTGAAGAGATAAAAAAAATTGACAGTAAGACCCGTAAAATACTAACATCGAATGGTTTACTTCACCCAAGATCAGATGAAGATCGTATTTACGTACCCAGATCAGAAGGAGGTAGGGGTCTAAGGCAAATAGAAACTGCGTATAATATGGCACACATCACAATAAACAAGTATATCTTCAAAAATGATAATAAATTTATAAGATTGATAAAATATCTAGATGGGCAATTACCAACAACAAAGACTATCAAATATAAAGTAAAGCGTATAATGGAAGACTTACAAATATCAAGTGAAGAAGCAAATCATGAAAATCAACAACAAAATTTAATAAAAAAGAAAGCACTGTGAAAACTTAGAGATAAATGGACGAATAAACCTCTACATGGACAATTTCCACAAAATATTCAAAAGCCAACTATAAGTAGTGAGCAAACATGGTCTTGGTTGGAAAAAGGAAAATTTGAAGGGCGAAACGGAGGCATCAATAATAGCGGCTCAAGATCAAGCACTTAGAACCAGATATTACGAAAAACATATATAGAAATCAAATATTAATAGCAAATGTCGTTTATATAATGAAGAAGAAGTACACATAACACATATAGTGGGATGCTGCCGTGAATTAGCCAAAAAGAGTATATCGAAAGACATAACAACATTTGCCGATACGTACACTGGAAACTGATCAACTCAATAGAAGTTGAGTGCGTGGAAAACTGGTATAAATACCAACCTCCAGACGTTGTTAACAAGGAGCACATAACAATACTATAGTACCAACAGGTTCACACAGACAGACACATACCAGCAAATGAACCTGATATAATTATAAAAAATCAAGAAACTAAACCATGTTTATTAATAGATGTGGCTGTACCTTGTGATAACAATGTTGTTCACAAACAAGCCGAAAAACTTTTGAAATATATAGACCTGTCCATCGAAATTAATCGAATGTGGCATCTTAAGGTGGAAATAATACCGGTAGTAGTCGGAGCATTGGGGACTGTGACGAGTAACTTCTTCAATCTCACGAAGAAAATCCCAACGACACCAAATGTAGAACTGATCCAAAGAATAGCATTGAATGGCACAGCACATATTTTGAGAAAAGTACTTTGAGTACGACTCAACCTGAGGTGTCGGAAGGATAACTGGTCATTATACGAAACCAGTAATTTACTGTGTAACTTTCCATAATAATAATAATAATACTTGTTGCTTGACTGCATACATCTTGTTGGAGCTCGTCAAATGATCGGGTTGGGAAATGATCTGAACACCTGCTTTTCTACATCTATCGATCAGAAGAGAGTTATAGATTTCATAAAAATGACTAATCAATCATTATTTAAAAATACGATAAAAATAGTCAACTTTACTTAAGGCCTACGTTCTAGAACTATCGACGTTTTGTTATATAAGGATTTCTAACAGGAAGGTGCACAAAGTATGGACAGATGAAAGACTAATGACCGTAGCAGTCGATGCCTTACAAAAAAGAAAAATATTATTAATAATACCATACCATACCATTTATTTACCACGTAATATACAAAAATACATGTGAGGTATACATAGTTTAGTCAGGACAGAAATGATAAAAATCAGACATTGAGTAAAAGCAGTTATTTAGCAGAAATTGCTTACTTATTTTATAGAATGATCTAACAGAGAGATTTCTAATTTCAATTTCTTTATTAAAACTAACAAATCTATTGTATAATCTTACATCAATTTTATTGTTTGCACTTGTTTGTAAACGAGAGAAAGGTTTTACAATGTTATTAGCAGATCGAGTACCATAAGCATGTACATCGGCATGTGTTTCATACATTGGTAAGTTCCTATGAACAAAGTTTATTGTCTCTAGAATATACATACACGGAACAGTAAGTATATTATATTTTACAAATAGATCTTTGCAATGTGTGTTCGGTTTGGCTCTATCAATTATGCGGAGTGCCGTTTGCATTTTCGGAATTCGCCGACACATTAGCCGCTCGGAACGACTCGGGTAATGCGAATCTCAGACTCGTGAAGTCATGACATATTGGACCAATGCGTCGGGGATTTACCTATGTAAAATACATGTGCGCATTGCCAAGTAAGTACGTGTATATTTTTGTTAAGTTTCCAAAACAGTAACAAGCTTTAGGTACTATTCAAGTAAATATTAAAACTAATATAATAAAATGGATCCAGGGACATTACCAAATGTGCCTTACAAAGATACGTCATCCAATACGATTAGGTAGCAAATAAGTGAGCAAAAAGATTTTGAGGTATGTATATTTTGGTATTTTAAGGTTAAGTTTGTGTAATATGATATATTTGCCGAACTGTAAAATCAGAAACATAGGAAATATAAATATATTAATAGGAAAAATAATAATTATATTTTTTTATTTATGAATTTGGAATATTGAATCCTATTACGTTGAAGAATAGACAGAATCTTAAACGAATTGGTTTTTTGTTGTAGAAATGGTTGACTGAATTGGAAAGTACTCAAAAAGTAACTTGGAGAGTTTAAAAAACCTTTAAGCTTCGTACTGAAAAGCCACGCATAATATTTAAAAGATTATATCACTGTCATTTTAACGTAAAGCAAAAAAGAGAAAAATGAAAATTCTAGAAAACGGATTTCTAGAAACATAAACTGTCCAGAAAAATTATCGGTAACTATGAAGCGATATAATCCAGACACAAAATCAAAAAACAATGATGTTTATATGCTAAAATGGCCATGTGTTGTGGAATTTCGGGATGAACATCATCCTAATTCAAATTCTGCTGCAGCACTTAGAGAACGACCACTTGCCCTGGATGTAAAAAATCGTATTATTGAGCTATTTGAGAAAGGTCACTCAGTAGCCTCTGCATATCACTCTTATATATTATCAATGATGGAAGAACACGGCGACAACTATGAAAATATTGTTATAGATAGACATTTTACTCCTACTAAAACAGATGTAGAATCTATATGGAAAAGCCTTTTAAAAAAAAACTATGGCGAAAAGACTGGAGAAAATATGTTATCTCATTTAGATAATATGCTTAGGATGGTACTCTTTTTAAAATAATTCAAAAAGAAGACCATTATGCTGTGGCACTTTGTACACAAATCATGCAAAGAGCTGCAACACTTCCCCAGTCGTCAGAGATTATGTTTGTTGATTCCACAGGCAACTGTGATACGCAAAATCATAAGGTTTACTATTTTATAACACAATCAGCTATTGGTGGATTACCTTTGGGCTGCATCCTTAGTAGCAGTCAAGAATCAAATGTATTCATAGAAGCTGTGCGTGTTCTTTATGAAATTTTTCCGACTAAAATAAAACCAAAGGTTATTCTTACGGATGACGATCTAGCTGAAAGGAATGCCTTAAAAAGGGTTTGTCCTGATTCTTGTTATTTATTGTGTACTTTTCACGTTTTAAAAGCCTGTTGGAAATGGCTTAAGTCAGGTAAGAACAAAATTTCTTCAAATGACGTACAAAACTGCTACAAACATTTTCGAAATATTCTTGTATCCAAAACATATGAAGATCTAGAAAATTCTTGTTTAGAATTTACTTAAAATTGCAGATATGATAATTTCACAAAATACGTAAGTAATATGATGGAGAGAGCTGACACTTGGTGCCTTTTATATTGGCAACATTTACCATTAAGGGGAACTGACACCAACAATTACATAGAAGTCGTATTTAGACTGCTAAAAGATATACCCTTGGAAAGTACGAAAGCCTTTAATTTACCCCAACTTTGAATTTTATTATAAGCAACGAATTTTGGATATTTTGCTAAAACGTGCATCTAAGACAGTTATTAGTCGTCATTTGCCTGATGAAAAGAACGTGACTGCTGAAAATATAGTTCAACTTAATGACTTTGAATATGAAGTTGAAAGTTAAACCGATAGAAATGTCACCTACATTGTCGATTTACAAATTTTCAAGTGTACATTTCCACAGGGATTTACCGGTAAACATTGTAAACACCAGGCAGCAGTGGTAAAAAAAATCAATATACATTCAGTTTTTAACACCCTATCATTGAATGTTAAATGCCATCTTTACCATATTGCCACCGGAAAGCAGGCAGGTGCACAACTATTTTCGCCAATTGAAAATGTTTCAATGGTCCAAAACACTACTAAAGATGTTTATATAAATTCAGTTTCTTCACAAAATTGTAGTTTTGTTATGAGTGTTGTTGGTAATACAGTTGATGACATTAAGTACGAAGATCATGATATTGCCGAAATTAAAAAAAAATGGAAAAAACACTCAAAAAAATCATGGAATATTTGGATAGAAGTCCATCAATATTCTATCCTGCGATTAAAGAATATTTGAAGAATTGTGATAAACATGCTAACTCAGAGCAGACTTTATTATCTGGTTTGCATACGGCTTTTAAATACAAAGGCGTAGTCTGTAAAAAGAAACGATAGCATGCTACACGAAAAAGAGGTAAAAACATAACTGTACAGTCTACATCAATTGGACGAAGAAAGACGAAAATGACAGGAAATAAAGCAATGTGTAGTGGAAGAAAGTCTCAACAATTTAAAAAAACAGTTAAAAAAGCCCCACATTCCTTGGCGATATGTGTTGAAAATAATGTGGGTTTAGGGGGGAATAAATAAAAAAAATGAAAATATCATCTTTTATTTTTCAAATTTTTTTTATTAATAAACGTTGCTAAAATTTTTTTTATTTATTTTAGTGAGTATGTACCTATGTACACATATAGTGAGTTTTTTAGAATGGTAAATGTAAATAATATTCGCCCAGTGTAATTAACAAAAAAAAAGCTCAGACGCGTCAAATTTCAAATTTCAAAGGGCATCTTGTTATAATAGGACGTTGCTGTGACGTCATCACTACATACTTTTTTTAATAAGATGGCCATTCAAATTTAAAATTTGACGTGTACCAGGTTTTTTAATAGAATTAGATAGGCAAATATTATTTACATTTTCCAATCTAATAGACCTCACTGTACATATACGTACATACCTATGCCTAAAAAATACTGACAAATTGACATTTAATGTTTTGTAAATCCCCGACGCATTGGTCCAATACGTCGAGACTTACGAGTCTGAGATTCGCATTACCCGAGTCGTTCCGAGCGGCTAAATGTCGGCGAATTTTGAAAATGCGTGCCGTTTTCTGCAATCGAAACACTCTCTCCATACTACTTGAATGACCCCATTGAATGATGCCGTATGATAAATGGCTGTGTATTATCGCAAAGTAGACCGTTCTTAGTATATCATTATTGAGGCAATGTCCCAATTGACGCAACGCAAATATTTGAGATGAGAGCTTGAAACACAAAGCATCAACATAAGGTAACCAGTTAAGGTATGTATCAAGTACAATAATGATAATAATTTTTTTATAGGTAGGTAAAATCCTTCGTAAACTCTTGTCTGAGGTGCTCTCATTTTGGACATGCAAAGAAGGCGTGCCTTGCGTCCTCTTCCTCCGTGTGGCAATAAATGCATGTAGCCTCATTCACCTTCCCTATCCTCTTCAAGTATGAACGGTAGTAGCCGTGTCCTGTCAGAAATTGTGTCAGGTAATAGCCAACCCCACCGTGTTTCCTCTCCATCCATTGTCTGACGTTAGCAATCAAGCTGGCAGTCAATCTACCTCTGGTTTCCTGAGTCCATCTTCTCTGCCAGACCTGTAGAGTTCGATCCCGTTCTTCTCTTTTAATGGTGTGCGGTGAATTCTCCCTCCTGCGAAGGTATATTCGTTGACGCTCGTTTGCCAATATATCGATCGGGATCACTCCTGCAATCACCTGAGCAGCAGCACCCGACACCGTCCTGTACGCACTGCAAATCCTTAGGCACCCCCGCCTTTGTACCGCGTCCATCCTTGCCCTGTATATTTGGAATCGTAGTGATTTTGCCCAAACCTCGGCTCCATACAGCATAATGGCATCTGCTGTTCGCATGAGCAGTCTCCTTTTTGCCGCGCTTGGGCCCCTAATATTAGCCATAAGTCGGCTCAAAGTTCCCACCACTTTCGCTGCTCTATCCGCTGCTCCGCAGATGTGGTTCCAAAAAGTGAGTTTGCTATCTAGCACAACTCCCAGGTACCTCACTGCCTCTGTCGCTTCAATGGGCTGGTCTCCAACGTACATGGTTATGCCTCTATGTATGTGCTTTGTGGTGAGGAGTACGATTTCTGTTTTCTGGACAGCCAGACACAGAGATTTGGTTTCTGACCACTCCAATATCCTCCTCATTACTTGGTTCAGCTTGAACTGAAGTAACTCTACCGTGCGTGCAGTGATCACAACAACCACGTCATCTACATATCCCACCAAAAGCACTCTGTCTGGCATTTTTATGCGTAGGATCCCGTCGTAGTTTATGTTCCACAAGTCCGCCCACAGAACTGAACCTTGAGGTTATCCGTTTTTTACGTTTTCCTTCTCGGGTGTCAAACGTAACCCACCGTTCGGATAGATAGTTCTGCAAGACTCGATAAAGATACGCCGGTACCTGAAAATCATCTTTAAGGTCATTCAGAATATCCCTCCATATGGCTGAGTTAAACGCATTCTTGACGTCGAGAGTGACTGTCATGCAGAGGTCCCGTGACCAGTGATTCCCAGTCCTCACTGCCTTTGCTGATTCCACTCCTTCGTTTATCGCATCCACAGTCGACCTCCCCGTAGTGAAGCCATACGGTCTTGGTGACAGCCCTCCTGGTTCTGCAACAGCATCCAGGGTTCTTCGCTTAAGAAGCTTCTCGTAGAGTTTACCAGCTGTATCAAGAATACACAGAGGCCTGTGGGCTGATGCCGTGTTTGGGTCTCCCTTGCCTCTCTCAATAAGTATGAGGTTAGCCACCTTCCACTGTTCCGGAAAAACTCCTCCCACCAGGCATGCGTTGTACATGTCGAGAAGCAGCTCCGGGTCGGTTTGCGCCACGATCTTCAAAATCTCTACTGGGATCCTGTCCGGTCCTGGAGACTTTTTGTTTCTCATTGATGTTGCCGCTTTCTGCAATTCCTCTTCAGTTAAAAGGGGTATCTAACCTGTTAGTACATGGACTGGTACTCGTTCCTCCACGACATGCATCGGGAAGAGCTCGTCCACTGTACGCTCTTTAACCTCAGTAGTCATCACAGAGGTGGAGTCAGTACCCCTGAGTTTCTGAAGCACAAGCTCATACCCCAGTCCCCAAGGGTCGCCTTCCACGTCGTCACAGAGCTCCTTCCACTTCCTCGCTTTGCCCTTGGCTATCTCCATACGTAGGTCTCGCCTAGCTATTTTGTACTGATCAGTTTTCAGATCAAAGTCAGGGGTATTCCTCTTGGCCCTTTGTGCTAGCCTCCTGAGTCGGAAACAGTTCTTCCTCAGGTCGGCTATATATAATAATAATAATAATAATAATAACAACAATAATAATAATAATAGATAGATAGATAGATAGATACACGTTTATTGACAACATGTGCATATGTATTATGTTTGAAGTCAGTCATCATGAGAGGAATAAAACAATATTTGAAACAATTAATAAAAGAAAAGTAACAATAATTTAAAACTGGGTTGAAGGTAATAAAACATCAACTAAAAAATGAAATTAACAACGGCGGTCTCTGGGCGCAAATTTTAAAAAATCTTCGATAGAATAAAAACAATGTTCCAATAAAAACATCTTAGCTAATTTACAAAATTCACGAAGACTCCTATTTTGGAGATCGAGACCTCTATAAAAACTATTAAAAACATTGTAATACTCAACATTTAGTTTATTCGCCTGGGTAGTCCTAAGCCTAGAGAAAGGGGCCACAAGATCCACCGCATTCCTCGTGCCGTAGGTATGAATATTATAGTGCGAATTATGATTGGATCTATTTTGGTGAATCAATACTAATGTTTCATAAATGTACAGACAAGGAACCGGTAAAATCCTGCACCCCCTAAACAGTGCAAGGCAGTGCGAACCATAAGGAGCATTCCCGACAATCCTCACGGCGGATTTCTGAAGAGCGAAAACTTTATAAGACCCACTCGAGTTTCCCCAAAATCTAATGCCGTAAGTGAGAAGTGAGTGAATGGTGCCAAAATACACAGTACGAAGGGCCTTGGTTTGCAAGCAATGCCGAAGCTGCCGCAGTGCATAAATTTGCGAAGACACCGCAGAGCACAAGGCTTCAATTTGAGCAGACCAGGTAAGACTCGAGTCAAGTGTTAAGCCAAGAAGCTTAACTGGTTGTGACTCATGAGCAAGCTTGTCCGAGGTGAAAGTGATTTTGACGGTCTTGCTTTCATTCAATTGAAGTCTATTAGCCACAAACCAATTTTTTGCTAATGAAAGATGTTCAGATTCATCAGACTCATCTTCATCATAAAGTAGTGTCGTGTCGTCAGCATATAAAATACAAGTACATCCGTTAACGGCTGACGGCAAGTCATTAATAAATATTAGAAACAGTAAGGGTCCCAAGACTGAACCCTGTGGAACTCCAAATCGGATTGGCATATTAACTGATTCATGCCCATCAAAGCTGACATACTGGGTTCTATCGGCAAGGTAAGAGCCAATAAGCACCAATGGTAAACCACGAATGCCGTAATGCTCCATTTTGGCAAGCAAAAGAGAATAGTCCACGCAGTCAAACGCCTTGGCGAGATCGCACAGAACAGCAGAAGTACCATGACGTTCGTCAAGGCCATCGACCACGGTCCCAATCACCTTTGCAAGAGCATCGATTGTTGAGACATTCTTTCTAAAACCAAATTGATGAGGAGAAATGATGGAATGAAGCTCAAGAAATTCTAGAAGCCGGTGGTTGATGATGATTTCAAAAATTTTGGATATAATGGGAACAATGGAAATCGGTCTAAAATTATTGGCACAGTTCAAGTCGCCTTTTTTATGCAACGGCAAAACCATAGCAATCTTTAACTCACTAGGCCAGTTACCCTCGGTCAAGCAAGCATTAAATAAAACTGTTAAAGGATCAGTAACGTGTTCAAGAGCAGCCTTTATTAAACGGTTATTCAGACCATAACAATCAGTGCATGTTGAGTTTTCAGCTGTAATATAGCAGCTTGAACCTCACATTCAACGACAGGAGGTAAGAAGAAAGAGGCAGAAGGGCTAGGTAAAACACTGACAAAGTTAAGGGGATCAGAAACTGCGGCCGGCAAAGAGCTAAAAATTTTTTCTGCAATGTTAGCAAAAAAGCTGTTAAATTCCGAAGATGTTAACGCAGAAACTGTATTACGACATTTATTGTTCTGTCTCTCCTGGTTTACTATGTTCCAGATCATATTATTCTGATTTTCTGACGTCAAAATAGCCTCAGAATACGAAATCCTTTTGGCGGATCTAATCTCTTGCTTGTAAACTTTTTTGATGCTGCAGTACAAACGCCAATCCTCCAGAAGACTGGGAAGCGCGTCTACATCTAAACACTTCTGTTCTGCGCATCTCAAGCTCACGACCAAACCACCTTGCTCGCGTTTGTCTACGAGAGTGTAACTTGGTAGGTATGTATATCTTTTTGTACACATAGAATGCCCAACAATGTTTGAGCGATTTGATTAGAATCCATAGACGCAGCATTAAGACTAGTCCAGTCGACCGCAGCCAAACCCTGGGCAAAACTGTTCAATGTGACATCATTCAACACCAATAAGAATAATAATAATATTAATAATAATAATAATATATATATATATATATATATATATATATATATATATATATTCGTTTATTGACCATTTTACATACAGGGCACGTTTATAGTCATCTCATATAAAATATTAATATAATTACAAACCATTAATAGATAATTAATTACATTATGAGAAAAAAAAGAGAACAATCACACAATAAAAAGTAGAAATAGTTACAAAATATCCACAATAGAATAAAAATCTAAAAGTACACCAAGACATATTATAAAAGGATGAAAAACTATATAAAAACATATAAAAGTATAGAACTGTATAGAAAAAATAAACAATTATCGTAGGCTAACCATATTTCATCAGGTATTCAAGTATAATGCACTCTCAAAGGAATAGCTCATGTACTCATCAATGCTGTGAAAACCGTGTTCTATCAGATAAATTCTGACAAATTTAGAAAATTTCGCATCGCTCATTTCCTTTATTTTTTCCTCCGGGTATAGTTTATCTAATTTATTGAACAGATTGAAATCAAGTCGGTTCCGTTTAGCCGTTGACAGACGTGAAAAGATATGTACTAGATCATTTGGATTTCTAGTACTGTAACCGTGTAAATCGCTATGACTCGAAATAGAATTTAGGTCCCGATGTATTCTTAGAAGTTGGTCAAAGATATATTGGCAGGGTAGACACAGAATCTTATATTTCTTAAAAATTTCTATACAATGCGCTCGTAATAATAATAATACTAATAATAATAATAATAATAATAATAAGAATAATAATAATAATAATAATAATAATAATAATAATAATAATAATAATAATAATAATAATAATAATAATAATAAGTAAACAGAAAGATAAGAACCGAGCTAACAAAACATAGAAAACACCATCCAGAAGCGTCCGTCGAAAGGGTAAATTTACCTAGAGAAAAAGGAGGTAGAGGAATAAAAGATGTTGTGGAAGCTTGCACTCAGCAAATTGCAGGCTTGAGGAGTTTTTTCCGCCACCAAAATAGTCAACTTCATAAAGCCATAGTGAAAACAGATACGGGTTATACACCTTTAAACCTAAGCATGGAAAACTTTACGCCCTTTAATACACGAAATGAGGAAGATAAAATTAGAAATTGGCGTTCAAAAGAATTTCACGGAAGATTCATTAATGATTTACAGGAAGACACGATAGATCAAGCTAAATCGGTTGAATGGCTTAAAACTGGAACGCTGTTCCCAGAAACTGAAGGTTTTATGGTTGGTATACAAGATCAGGTTATAAAAACGAGGAATTACCAAAAGTATATCTTGAAGGAAGAAATACCAACAGATAGGTGCAGAAAGTGCAACAGAAGTCAAGAAACGATTGAACACATTCTTTCTAGTTGCCAAAGCATAGCTGAAACTAAATATCTAGAACGACACAACAAAGTTGCCACAGCAGTATACCTAGAAGTACTGAAAAAACTCAACCTTGATCCACAAAACAACGAGCCATATTACAAATATAAGCCCCCTCCAGTTATCGAAAATCAGTATGTTAAGATCTACTGGGATAAAACTATCATGACGGACGTAACAGTACGACACAACAGGCCGGACATCACAGTCATTAATAAACAATCCATGCAAGCTCTGCTTATTGACATATCGATCCCAAATAATTCTAACACAGAAAGCAAATACAATGAAAAACTAAGCAAATACGCCGAGCTAAGGACCGAAATAAAAGAATTGTGGAATCTTAAAGAAGTCAAGATCATTCCAGTTGTTTTATCCTGTATGGGGCTAATTCCCAAGAAACTAAGTACTTCCCTCAAAGACATTGATATTCCTGAGTCAACCTACCGATTAATGCAAAAATCTGTAATCCTGGATGCGACAAACATTGTTAGGTCATTTCTAGAATAGTGACACCCAACGAAAGTCTTGCTGTTGGGGCCGACTGTCGTTGAAACACGCCGGGTGTAAATCCGGTGACACAAAAAGGAAAATAATAATAATAATAATAATAATAATAATCCTTAGTGCACATTTAGAAGATCAAGGAATAATGACTGAAGAACAGAAAGGATGCCGAAAACGGACGAAGGGCTGCAAAGAACAACTTGTGATAGATTCTATAGTACTCAATGAAGTCAAGAAGAAGAACCGCAAATTATCCTGCTGCTATATCGACTACCAGAAAGCATACGACTCGGTGCCGCATCCTTGGTTGATCAAAGTGCTGGAACTGTACAAAATCCACCCAACACTCATTACATTCCTCAAGAACGCCATGGATAATTGGAGAACTGAGATACAGATAACGGTCAGTTCAACACCCATAACCATTCCCGAAATACACATCACCAGAGGCATCTATCAAGGAGATGCGTTGAGCCCTTCGCTGTTCTGTATGGCACTAAACCCGCTCTCTAAACAGTTGAACCGAACAGAAATAGGATACACACTGAAAGTCAACCAAAGAAAACACATCATCTCGCACCAGTTATACATGGACGACCTGAAACTCTACGCATCATCACAAGACAAACTCAAAGAACTGATTATAATAGTGGAAAAGTTCTCCGATGACATATGTATGAGATTTGTGTTAAATGAAATTGACTGTCTCGACCCTTACTTCGTGGAATATGCTCATATTAGTGTTTTTAAATGAAACTCAAGGTCTCTAGTTAATTCCACAATATATTGTGGAATTAACTAGAGAGAGTTTCATTTAAAACACTAAGATTTGGGTTAGATAAATGTAGAACTATACATACCTATGGAAAAGGGTAAAATCCTGACAGGGAATATACAACTTGCAGATGGAGGTGTAATGGAATCAATGGATCAGCAAGAGCTTTACAAATATCAAAGATATCAACAAGCAAGAACAATCGACCAAAAAAGGATCAAGGAAAGCCTAACAAGAGAATATATGACTAGAGTAAACAAATTGTGTAAAACCGAACTGAACAGCCGAAACATATTCAAAGCTCTCAACACCCTAGCTATACCAATTTTAACGTACTCATTTGGGGTAATAAACTGGACAGTAACAGACCTAGACAATATTATGCGAAAAACAAGAACAACACTAACAGAGCACAGAAAACACCACCCCAAATCCAGTACAATAAGAATGACACTTCCAAGGAAAGAAGGACGCCGAGGTTTAATGGACATCAAAAACCTGCACAACAACCAGATCAAAATGATGAGATCATACCTCCACAAAAGAAAAGAAACATCATCGCTACACCAACTTGCATGCATGACAGATAGAGGATATACACCACTAAACCTATCCAATGAAGAAGTACAAGGCAATGAACTCATGATTAGTATAGAGGAGAAGAGGAATGAATGGAAAGGCAAGGCCCTTCATGGGCGACACCCGCATGACCTCGACCTCCCCTATGTCGACAAGCAAGCGTCGAACGAATGGTTAAGGACAGGCGAACTAATCCCAGAAACGGAGGGCTTCCTTATAGCCATACAGGATCAGGTGATACACACAAAGAATTACCAGAAATACATTGCCAAAGAACCAAGTGTGACAGATGACGAATGTGGAAAATGCAAGGAGAAGCCAGAAACCATCCAACACATCACGGCAGCATGCAGCATGTTATCACAGAATGATTACTTACACCGCCATATTCAAGTCACTGCTATCATCCACCAAAAAATATGCCACAATTGGGGAATAATAGAAAGCAGCAATAAAACACCGTACTACGAATATCAACCAGCTGCAGTAGTACAGAAAGATCATATTACAGTTTACTACGATCGATCCATTAAAACAGACAGGAGGATCCCCTGCAACAAACCAGACATAGTTGTAAGAGATAACAGACAGAAGGAGGCATACATCATAGACATAGCGGTCCCTATCACCCACAATATTATAACCAGTATCGAAGAAAAGAAAAGAAAGTACACTGACCTCGCCGATGAAATCAAATACCTGTGGAGTCTCAACAAAGTGACCATTGTTCCCGTTGTCTTGTCCGCCACTGGTGTGATCCCAAAGGAACTACATAGAAGCCTCAAAACACTGGCATTAAATGCCAATTTGTACAGGCCCATGCAGAAAGCAGTTGTACTGAATACAACAAGAATTGTTCGGAAATTCATGAGTCAAGAATAGACGAGAGTGCTTGGTAACCCACCCGTACCTCGCTAAATGCAAAAACCAGGAATGAAGCCTGAGAAGATTGAAATAATAATAATAATAATAATAATAATAATAATAATAATAATAATAATAATAATAATAATAATAATAATAAAATTTAAGAACCGGTTGCATAAGATTCTTAGAACAGAACTCATAGCTAAGAATAAAATAAAAGCAATCAACACCTGGTCCATTCCAGCTTTGACTTATTCCTTTGGAATACTAAGCTGGTCACAAACAGAATTAGACGCCATAAACAGACTTGGCAGAACAACTTTGACCAAATACAGGATGCATCATCCCAAAGCAGCTATGGAACGACTGTACTTATCCCGAAAAGAAGGTGGCAGAGGATTATTAGACATAAAGAATCTATGCAACAGACAGGTGGTTGCAATGAAGAAATTCTTCACCGTAAAAGCACGACATTCTCCGCTACACGACGCCATTCTTAAAAGCGATATATCGTACACTCCTCTTAACCTCTCTAAAGCTGAAGTCTTACCGACAATCATAACAACTAAAGACCGAGTTGTAGCCTGGAGATCGAAAGCACTCCATGGAAGATTTCCCCAATCCCTAGACAATGCCGATAAGGAAGCGTCAGTTCGCTGGCTAAGGGATGGGTTTCTTTTTGGAGAAACTGAGGGCTTCATACAGGCCATCCAAGATCAAGTTATAGCGACCAACAACTATAAGAAATATATAGAAAAACTAGATGTGGTTGACCGATGCAGGAGGTGTCATAGAGAGTCTGAGACAATAGATCACCTAATATCAAGCTGCCCAAGTCTCGCGAATACAGAATACATCCATAGGCACAACCTTACAGCGAACATTCTGCATCAAGCACTAGCCGTAAAGTATAACCCTCTTTCAGAAAAAGACATGGTACCATACTACGATTATAAAGCAAGACCGGTATTAGAAAACGATTCTTATAAACTGTATTATGACCTCTCGATACATACAGACAAAACAATAACAGCGAATAAACCAGACCTTGTACTGCACAATATGAAAGACAAAACAGCAATTTTCGTAGATATAACCCACCCTAATGACCACAACATCAATAAGGCAGAAGAGGAAAAAATATATTCCGTTATCAATAGAATATAAAGAAATTCATAGATTAAAATCAGTACAAATCGTTCCCATTGGAATAACGGCAACTGGCTTGGTCAACAAAAATCTGTCACAATTAATACTGAAAATGCAGCTCGACCCAAACACACTGATCCCAAAAATGCAGAAGAATGTTATCCTCGAAACGTGTCGCATCGTACGAACAGTCCTGAACATGCCTAATCAGGAATTTGAGTAAGGTTTGCTTGGGCCCCTTACTTCTTGAACCAGATGTTTAACAACTCTGAGACTAATACATGAAATAATAATAATAATAATAATAATAATAATAATAATAATAATAATGATAATAATAATAATAATAATAATAATAATAATAATAATAATAATAATAATATTAATATAATAATAATCATGTTAGCGATCCAAGACGGTATAATCAACACACGCGCATACAGTAAATTCATCATTAAGGACCCGACAGTAACGGACGATAAATGCAGACGATGTCACAATGCACGGGAAACAATTGAAAATATAACTAATAGCTGTAGCACACTAGCACCCACCAAGTACCTAGATATACACAACGCCGCCGCAAAAATTATACACCAAAGCATTGCTATTGAACATTCATTATTAAACAAACATACGCCCTACTACACATACACATCATCTGACATACTTGAAAACGCAGAGTATAAACTATATTGGGATAAAACTCTCCAATCTGACAAACCCCTATCATGCAATAGACCCGATATTACGTTCACGGACAAGAAGGAGAAGCATACATACCTAATAGACATCTCAATACCAAACGACCAACACGTACCAGCTAAATATTCGGAAAAAATCCAAAAGTACATCCCGCTCGCCATAGAACTTGGAAGAATATGGAAACAAAAAACGGTCACTGTCATACCAATCATCATTTCATCAACAGGCCTCACACACACATCCTTCGTCGGACACCTATCAGAACTCAATCTACCCGCACCTATACACAACCAAACACAGAAAGCCGTAATACTACAAACATGCAACATTGTTAGATCATTCCTCCGACATCAATAGAGTCCTCCTATACTTGGCCTCCACCCGTATAGGTGGAACACACCAGGACAAACCTGTGCCTCAGTTCCATAATAATAATAATAATAGAAAATGTGTTCAAACATCTGAGACAATCCAACACATCATTGGAGGATGTACAAGCCTAGCACACTCTGAATACCTACACCGCCACAACTGTGTGGCCAAAATTGTTCACCTGAAACTAGCATCTATCAACCAACTCTCAAAAGACCCGGTACCGTATTATCACTATACACCTGAAAATGTCTTGGAGAATGAGAGCTTCCGTCTATATTGGGACAGAACGGTACTAACGGACAGAACAGTGGTAGCAAACCGTCCTGATGTTATTCTCCTTGACACATCACGAAAAATTACATATATTATTGATGTCGCAGTCCCTAACTCCAACAATATTAATGAAACTTTTCAAACTAAGTTAACTAAATGCGCAGACCTGGCCTTCCAGATTAAACAACAGTGGAAACAAGACAGTGTAATAATCCTTCCATTAATTATCAGTACAACTGGAATAGTACCCAACTCTCTTAAAAATAATGTAACAACCCTCGGTCTGCAATCAGCATTAATAGCTGATATGCAGAAATCTGTGATACTTAACACTTGCCGGATTGTTCGTAAATTTTTAAATGTACAATAGTCAGTACTCATCTTGCAGACCGCCGATGAATACGAAGAGACCGCCATAAGCGAGAATACACCACAATAATAATAATAATCAAAGAAGCGATCTGATGAGGTTGGTTGCACAGCAGGATAAAGGGTATACACCACTAAACTTAAGTGCTCATAACCTGGTGCTGGAAGATCGATCAACTACAGAAAGAATAGCAGAATGGAATAGGAAAACTATCCACGGAAGGTATCCTAAACTTACAAGAGCTCCTGGTACGGATAAAAAATCGTCTTTTAAGTGGCTTACTAAAAAAGAACTTTACCCGGAAACAGAAGGTTTCATTATTGCTATTCAAGATAGAGTCATCAGAATGAGAAATTATGAAAAGCACTGTCTTAAGTTAGATGTAACCGACAAATGTCGAAAGCGCGGGATGGTTGGTGAGACCATCGAGCATATTACCGCTGGCTGTACAGCTCTTGCAGAATCTTCCTACTTAGGAAGGCACAATCAAGTAGCTAAACTTGTCCATCAGCAATTAGGAATTAAGTATAAACTTTTTGACGTGATGCCTCCTCCGTACTACAAGTACAATCCCCTACCAGTTATAGAAAATCATGACGTGGTGCTTTACTGGGATAGACCAATGCAAACTGATCGCACTGTGGATTATAATAGGCCAGATATCGTGTTGATTAATAAAGATAAAAAAACAGGAATTATCATCGACATTGCTGTACCTCTCAGTCACAACATCAGGAAGATCGAGACAGAAAAGTGCACCAAAGATGAAAATCTCGACTATGAAGTCAAGAAGACTTGGAAACTAAATACAGTGAAAATAATACCCTTAGTGTTTTCGGTGGAAGGGATTGTCAGTGACCAGCTTTCCAAAAAATTTGGGAGAATTAGAGTTGCTATATAAGATAGTGGACATCGGACAAAGAGCAGTCTTACTGCAAACATGCCATATAGTCAGGGAATTTTCAAACCAGCAGAGACAAACTGAATTGTTTCCTCTCTAGCATGATAAAAACGCACACCTCTTGGAGGTAGATGCGATAATAATAATAATAATAATAATAATAATAATAATAATAATAATAATAATAATAATAATAATGATAATAATAATGATAATAATAGATAGATAGATAGATAGACGGTTTATTGACCCCATTCACATACATAGTACATTAGAAGTCAGTGAAAGTAGTACATATGAATACATTTTACCAACTAAAAATATTAAAGATTGTATAGTGTTGTATATGACAAATTTAAAATATAAAATAAGTTAAAAAATAATAGAAAGTAAAAATTAAATTAAACAAAACAAACAAACATATAAGCATTAAGCCCAAGTATTCAATTCCTCCAAAATTTCATCAACTGTATAAAAACAATAATTTAAAAGAAAAGACTTAGCGAAATGTTTAAATTGAACTCTCGTCATATCACTTATATTTATATGTTCAAAATATTTTACAAATGAATTGTACAATGTAACATCCAACTTATTGTTTTTTGTTGTTTTCAGTCTTGATTTGAGAATGACAATGTCTTTACTATTTCTAGTATCATAATTATGAACATCTGCATGTTTAGTCAGAACATATCGATTTTTATGTGTTTCAATTAACACTTCGAAAATATACAAGCACGGAAGCGGCAATATTTCAAGTTTTTTGAATATTTTTTTACAATTGGTGTTTCTTGGTGCGTTGTAAATTATTCTAACTACAGTTTTCTGTAGAACAAATACTTTGTGCACTGATGTGCTGCTCCCCCATAGCATAATACCATATGTTAAATTGCTATGAAAAAGTGAATAATATACAGACTTTAACAAATGAGTTGGTATACATGATTTTAATTGACGAATTACAAAAACTTGGCTCGCTAATTTTGAACAAAGGTAGTCAACATGAGGTGACCAACTTAAGTTTGTATCCAAATGAATGCCCAGTAATTTAACTGGCTCTGATTTTATAGCCCATTTATCTAAACTGAGAAGAATGTGTTTCGTTTTAGTGTCGTTGAGTTTCAGCTTATTTGCCAGGAACCACTGATTCAACAAAATATTATCACCAGCTTGTGTGCCATCAGATAAAGTTGTAGTATCATCAGCGAATAAAATACAAAAAGTGTCAATAGCCTCTGGTAAATCGTTAACAAATATTATAAAAAGTATTGGACCCAAAATCGAGCCCTGAGGAATGCCGTTGTCTATATTACGTAAATCAGACTGGTTGTTTCCACAAACTACATACTGTTTCCTATTACTTAAATAAGATGTCAGTAATTTGTGTGCATTTCCTCTAATACCATAAAATTCCAGTTTATTTAGGAGTGAATCCGCTGGAACACAATCAAAAGCCTTCGTTAAGTCGCATAACGTGGCAACAGAGTTGACGCCTTCCTCTAGTTTCTGTACAACTTCCTCTAAGAGTAATAATAATAATAATAAAATGGTAAAAAAATGCTAGTGAAGCGTCTCTTATAGCCTCTCCTACCAATTCCTGCTCGCACCTCCACGTTGGTAGCCCCGGTAACTATCTCTGGGGATTCGGGATCGGGTAACCATCCCCGGTGGCGGATCTGCAGCAGATGGGCTAACGCGAGAGGGGAAACCACCACCACGCGGGGTAGCATCCCGTATGGTGTGAGAAAAAAGTGCTTTCAACACACGAAGAAATCGTTACTCGCGCGGGGAAGGATTAGATGCTGGTCCTTCCAATCGGAACCGTCAGGATGTCCAGCATGTAGATGAGAATGGTGGGGGCACCGCTCATCGAAACGTACCCCATCAACCGCTTGAACCTACGGCGCCTGGGACAATGAAACCAACAAACAAGTAATACGTTCGTTTTTCACAGTTACGGCACTGGAGACTGATATGACGATGTACCGCATGCGACTGCATAATCACTTCATTGAGAAAATGCCACACCTAAATCACCTCTCAGAACAACGAATAGCAGATCAACGTAGAGCTATCATAAGAAATAACCTAATACCTCTACCTGCAATCGAACAAATAAGGGCAGAGTTGGAGAGGGAGATTAATCAACAGCCTATAAATGAAACCCCAGAGACTCAGGAACAAGAAAACAGAGGACCTGAAGCTGACCGACCACTATTAAGTCTTCGACCCTCAGTAATCAACCGTCAAACATTATGGGAAGAAAACTACCAACAACATCTTACTGAATTCAGAGGATCCGACCCTGCCAGCAGGCCGGCGCTACCAAAACTCATTTATACTCCAAACACGCACTCTCTCTTAGGAATTGCTAATCAAATTCTGGAAAGTCAATTGGATGCAGATATGAACCTCGAGGAAATACATCTTCACGTGTATTGCGCAGCTCTAGCAACAATCAAAGCCAACAAACAAAAAATACTAAAAGCACCTAAGACACGTACGCCTCAAAAACCGAGATGGGAACAAAGACTTAGTACCAAAATCGAGAATTTGAGAAAAGAAATTGGTAGAATTCAACAAATAGCAAATGGGCAAAAATCCAAAAAGCTGCTAAATAAAATCCCGGTCCAGATTAAACAACAGCTGGAAGGAAAAACAACAAATGAAATGAAAACAATTATAGATGATACCTTAGATACCTGGAAACAAAAACTTGCAGTTGCTTCTAAAAGATTAAAAAGATATCAGGAGAGCTACCAAGGCAAAATCCAAAACAACTTCTTTTAAAAAAAATCAGAAGGGCTTCTATAGATCGTTTAACGAACAACCTGGTTCTAAAGGACAACCGCCAAAGAAGGAGGATTTACAGACATTTTGGGAAGGAATGTGGTCGAAGGAAATCGAACACCAGGAAAATACACCTTGGATCAAATCAGAAATTCAGAACAACAACCATCTACATATGGAAGAAATAATATTTACATTACAAGATCTAAAAAAGGTAATAAAAAACTTGGCCAACTGGAAAGCACCAGGGAACGACGGTATCCAAAATTTCTGGTACAAAAAACTCACGGCTACCCATCATCACCTGACCAACCAATTTAATATCGCTCTAAGAAACCCTGACCAACTACCAGACTTCCTTACAAATGATGTAACTTATCTTCTTCCAAAATCTGATAAAACCCAAGATCCTTCTCAATATAGACCCATCACGTGCCTTCCTACAATGTACAAAATCTTCACTGCAGCACTATGTGATAAACTGTACGCATACCTAGAAACTAATGAAAATCTAACTGAGGAGCAGAAAGGGTGCAAAAGAAAATATATGGGCTGCAAGGAACAAATAACAATCGATAATGTGATATTGGAACAAATCAGAAAGAAGAACAGAAATCTATACATGGCTTATATAGACTATCGGAAAGCTTTCGACTCAGTGCCCCACAGTTGGTTAATAAAAACTTTGGAAATTTACAATATACACCCTGTGGTGGTTAGGTTTCTAAAAAGTATTATGAGTAATTGGAAAACAAAACTCAAAATTAACCTAAATCACACAGAACTAGAAACTGAATCTATCAGTATTAAAAGAGGAATCTTTCAAGGAGATACACTTTCCGCTCTATGGTTCTGCTTGTGTTTAAACCCATTATCACGTGGCCTAAACCACACAGGATATGGAGCAACTATTAGAGCGGATCGAAACTCAACAACCATAAGTCATCTATTCTCTATGGATGATCTGAAACTATATGCCGCGTGCAAAAAACACCTAGAATCCAACTTAAAACTCATGCACCAGTGGAGCACAGATGTCAGAATGTCGTTTGGTATGGAAAAATGCCAAACTGTATCGGTTGAAAAGGGAAAGCTGAAAGAAGGAGAACCTGTAGAACTAGAGCCAGGCAAATATATTGAAGCCATGACAGACAAACCCTACAAGTACTTAGGAATCCTTCAGACACACAAGATAGAACATAAAGAAATAAAAGCCATATTAACCACCGAATTCGAAAAACGCCTTTACAACCTCTTAAAAAGTAAGCTAAATTCAAGAAACCTTACCACGGCCATAAATAGCTACGCCATATCCGCTCTTCAGTACTCCTTCGGAATAATTAAATGGAATCAAACGGACCTGGAAGCAGTAAACAGAAAGATTAGAACCGAGCTAACAAAACATAGAGAACACCATCCAAAAGCGTCCGTCGAAAGGGTAAATTTACCTAGAGAAAAAGGAGGTAGAGGAATAAAAGATGTTGTGGAAGCTTGCACTCAGCAAATTGCAGGCTTGAGGAGTTTTTTCCGCCACCAAAATAGTCAACTTCATAAAGCCATAGTGAAAACAGATACGGGTTATACACCTTTAAACCTAAGCATGGAAAACTTTACGCCCTTTAATACACGAAATGAGGAAGATAAAATTAGAAATTGGCGTTCAAAAGAATTGCACGGAAGATTCATTAATGATTTACAGAAAGACACGATAGATCAAGCTAAATCGGTTGAATGGCTTAAAACTGGAACGCTGTTCCCAGAAACTGAAGGTTTTATGGTTGGTATACAAGATCAGGTTATAAAAACGAGGAATTACCAAAAGTATATCTTGAAGGAAGAAATACCAACAGATAGGTGCAGAAAGTGCAACAGCAGTCAAGAAACGATTGAACACATCCTTTCTAGTTGCCAAAGCATAGCTGAAACTAGATATCTAGAACGACACAACAAAGTTGCCACAGTAGTATACCTAAAGGTACTGAAAAAACTTAACCTTGATCCACAAAACAACGAGCCATATTACAAATATAAGCCCCCTCCAGTTATCGAAAATCAGTATGTTAAGATCTACTGGGATAAAACTATCATGACGGACGTAACAGTACGACACAACAGGCCGGACATCACAGTCATTAATAAACAATCCAAGCAAGCTCTGCTTATTGACATATCGATCCCAAATAATTCTAACACAGAAAGCAAATACAATGAAAAACTAAGCAAATACGCCGAGCTAAGGACCGAAATAAAAGAATTGTGGAATCTTAAAGAAGTCAAGATCATTCCAGTTGTTTTATCCTGTATGGGGCTAATTCCCAAGAAACTAAGTACTTCCCTCAAAGATATTGATATTCCTGAGTCAACCTACCGATTAATGCAAAAATCTGTAATCCTGGATGCGACAAACATTGTTAGGTCATTTCTAGAATAGTGACACCCAACGAAAGTCTTGCTGTTGAGGCCGACTGTCGTTGAAACACGCCGGGTGTAAATCCGGTGACACAAAAAGGAAAATAATAATAATAATAATCATATTAATAATAATAATAACTGTTTCGTTGGGGAATCCTACGACCACCGAAGCCGGGAAACCACGACAACGGATGACTTGGACGGATGAAATGAACAAGCATGTTATCTCATAGCTACCAATTTACACCAAGAGCTAACAGACTACAGAACACGCATGCACCAACAATTCATTAAAAAGTACCCTGAATTACAACACCTCTCCGAACAAAGAGTAAGTGACCAGTACAAAGTAATTATCAGGAACAATCGAATCACTGAATTTGAAATAGATTTAATTAAACAAGAAATCGTATCAGAAATCAATGAAACGGCAACCCTGCCAACATACCGACTGAACCACACACACCTCGTAACAAAGCCACCATTTCTGAAACACTTTCACAAATACCGCCGCCTGCACCATCAACAACTCCAAGAAAGCAGACGTTCAACACCACACATACAGAAGACTGGCAGCGAAACCACGATAATGTAATCGAACAGTTGCACATAACATACATGAAATGGACAGCAACCTGTCCCAACAGCAGACCAAAATTACCCCGACTCAAAGACAGCCAGAAAACCAACAAAATAGTAGCCCAAGTAAATGCAGCCCTCAACAGCATAATCACCGAAAAAAACAACATAACCGAACTGCACACCTTAATCTACTCTGCAGCAATAGTAACATTGACCCTAAATGAACAAAAAATACCAATTAACAACACAAAAAACAAGACAAAACCAAAAATACCTACCGAACTGGCAACGTAGAATAGAAAAAAAAGTAACCACTATCAGAAAAACATTAGGACTACTTACCCAATACTTAAATGGCAACAGATCCGCTAAAACAATTGACAAACTTCAAAGGTCAAACATAAATTTAGCACAACTTAGCCAACAACAACTTATATCACTCCTCGACAACCACAAACAACGTCTAGCAGTCTACGCAGGGCGACTAAAACGTTACAAAACAAGTAACCTCCGGAAGACACAAAACAATACATTCAGGCAAAATGAAAAGAAATTTTATGCACAACTCAATAATGAAAACGATAATACTAACTACCCAACACCATCAGAAGAAGATATCACCAATTTCTGGAAATCAATATGGTCAAACCCTGTTCAACACAACTCAGATGCCACCTGGATTACAGAAATCCAACAAGAATATGGACATCTGGACACACAAAACAATATCACCAACTCCATTGGACAACTGAAAGACATGATCAATAAAACACATAATTGGAAGGCCCCCGGCCCTGACGGAATACAAAACTTCTGGCTCAAAAAATTCACTGCGGCGCATGACAGACTTGCAAAACTTATAACACACATCGTCCACAATCCCTCAGAACTCACAAGTTTTTCAACACAAGGCATCACATACATCAAACCTAAGAACAATAACACTCTGAACCCAGCCAACTACAGACCAATCAGATGCCTACCAACATTATACAAGATCGTCACATCAACCATCGCACAACATATGTAGGACCACCTAGACAAGTACAACATACTCATAGAAGAACAGAAGGGATGCAAAAAGAACAGTCAAGATTGCAAAGAACAGCTGACAATAGATGCAGTAATCCATCAACAAGTACTTAAAAAATTCCGCAATCTTTTCGTCACGTACATAGATTACAAAAAAGCGTACGATAACGTACCACATAGCTGGCTAACACACGTACTCAGAATCTACAATATCAACCCTATCATCATTGATTTGCTCCAAACCATAATGAAAAGATGGTGCACCAACATACATGTACAAACAGGATATACTCAATTCACAACTGACAAGATACCCATTAAACGAGGAATATTTCAAGGGGATACACTGAGTGCCCTGTGGTTCTGCATGTGTCTCAATGTTATATCTTAAGCCCTCTCTAAAACTAAACAAGAATTCACCATCAAATTCAACAGGAACAACAATTATAAAATCAATCACCTTTTCTACATGGACGACATCAAACTATTCAGCTCGACAAGAACACCAATCTCCCTTATTAAAATAACAGAAACCATGTCCAACGACATAAAAATGGAATTCTGGTTAAATAAAAGCAAAATAAACAGCATAGAGCGTGGCAAGTGGACAAATACCGAGGGCATCAGGAGTACAGGAGGCATAACAGAGCACATGGATGAAAACGACACATACAAATATCTTGGCATCGAACAAACAATCAAACTCAACCATACAGAACTCAAAAATAGTTTCATACAAAAATATACGAAGAGACTCACACAATTACTAAAAAGTAAACTCACAACCAGAAACCTTACGAAAGCCCTCAACTCTTATGCCATACCAACGCTCACTTACTCATTCGCAATTCTCAAGTGGACACAGACAGATCTCGAAAATATCAACAGACAGACCAGAAGACTACTAACAAAACACCATATGCACCACACTAACGCCTGTATAGAAAGAATTACTTTACCTCGAGCAGATGGTGGGAGAGGAGTTCTTGACATCCACCAACTACACGACAGGCAAATCTCAAACCTAAGAAAATACTTTCATGACAAAAATTCCGAAAGCGAACTTCACCTAGCAATAGTAAACGCCGACATTAACTACACTCCACTAGACTTACACAACACCGACCTTTCACTGAAGGACAAGAAAACCACATACAAAGAGAAAATACAAAGGTGGGCAAGCAAAGAACTACACGGACAATACTCCAATCAGACACAAGGTGATGACATCGATAAAGGTCTAAGACATAAATGGCTCCAGAAGGGTGACCTCTTCCCTGAAATGGAAGGATTCATGCATGCTATACAAGATAAAGTAATAAAAACGAAAACATATAGCAAATACATATTGAAAGACCCAGTTACAAATGACAAATGCAAAAGATGCCATTAAGACAGAGAAACAATAGAGCATATAACCAACGGCTGCAAGAGTCTTGCACCAACCAAATACCTGGAGCGATACAACACAGTCGCAAAAAGCATCCACCAGCAAATGGCATAAAAAGTTTCACTAATAAACAAAACTGTATCTCACTACCAGTACACGCCATCCGAAATACTGGAAAACCAGGAATACAAAATATACTGGGACAAAACGATACAATCAGACAAAACATTAGCATGCAACAGGCCCGACATCACATTTACTGACAAGAAAAACAAACACACCTACCTCATAGACGTTTCCATGCCTACCGATCACAATATAACAAACAAATATTCGGAGAAAATACAAAAATACACCCCCCTCGCAATAGAACTGGAGAGAATTTGGAAGCAAAACGCGGTCACCATTATTCCGTTGATTATGTCGGCTACTGGTATCACCCACAAAAAATTCACAGAAAATCTGACAGAACTCGACATACCTGAAAATATACACAATCAAATACAAGAAAAAGAGTCATTTTGCACATATGCAATATAGTCCGCTCGTTTCTTAGAGCACTATAGACTTCGTTTATGCTTGGCCCACCCGTATAAAGAAGAAATCCAGGGAACAAAAACCTTGTGAATTCCTAAAATAATAATAATAATAATAATAATAATAATCATAATAAGATAATTATCGAATAATCCAAATTGTGATTATTTATCCAAAGACCATTTTACCTGTAAGAAATATTTTTATGTATATTCATATTGTTTATTCTTCAGTTATTGCAAAATTTAAATCATTTCATTATTATAATAAGTATATTTTTTTGTCTTACCTTATTAAACTTCAATGCCCAAATCGCATTTGTTTGTGAGGTTAAAAGTTACTCTAAAGTGGACCATTGTCATTATTGTAATAAATACCAAAACTTGAAACATAGGGAGGATCACCCTGTATAACAAATTACCTTTTATATTGTAACGTTTAAACTAAAGAAAGAGGTCGTTAACATATACAGAAAAATAAACGATGCTGACATAGGGAAAATGTCGAAGCTACGAAAATGTAACAGTTGAAGGGTAGTTGGTAAAAACTCGCGGTCGGAAGCGGTTTAGTTTTTGTTTTGGGTTCGCGGGTAGTGGTTTTTGAGGAGTCCTGGGTTTAAGTAATATATAATTAAGATGTAGTGTTTTAACTTCTCATGTGTAATTTTTTTCGAAAGGGGGAAAAGAAGATTACAAGGGAGCGTCTACTGTACGCGCTCTGAAGGGTTTTTTTTGTTTAAAACGCGAGTCGTGGCCGTCGGCGTTTTTGTGAACACCCAGTCTGAGAATTGGTAAATCTACTTTAAAAATTATAACATTGCCAGCCCGCATCTATGATACTATCTCTATAATTATAATCTATGTTATTTCATATCGCATACGAGTATTCAATGGTGATACATCTCCGTATGAATCAGGAATATGGAGCACATTTGAGGTTGAATACCAAATTGTTAATTTCAAAGTTCCATATATAGGGTGCGCGAAAATATTTAGGTTTCGGCGATTATTTTCAAACTAACAAATTTAATTTTATTCTGCATTTCATTCTCGTTAATGTAACAGGGTATCTCAAGTTTTCTCTGGATTCCTATCATTAGTATTAATTATTTAGTCACAAGACTCTACATACAATTATTCCTGACGCTTTGTCAAATGGTGTAATTTCTTTTTATTTTTATATTAAACTCGTTAAAGAAATCATTACCGGTTAGTTTATTTTCTCAACCAGGAGAGCATGATTATATGAATACATAACGTATACCCATAAGAACTACACCTGATATTTTTTCTCAACCCACTCCTCTAACTGATGTAACCCTATATCACAAGACCTCTCATTACCAACGACAACTGGTAGCAGCGGAGGCTGAAGCCAACCCTTTCAAACATTTCTTCCAGGAGCCGACGACTACTGTTTCCCACAGAATCGTGGGTGGTGACAGCCAGCTACGCTGCATTCTCGGTCCATTAGGGACATTTTGACAGCCGAGTTTTTTTTCTCTAGGGTTATTACACTGGCGAATACGTTACTACATGGGTGACTCCAGCGAATAATTACATTGGATGAATTTTTTTGTTATTACATTTGTGACACCGGTAATTACATGACGGAATATTCCTAGGTTATTACAGTGGTGACATTGGTTTTGGTATTTTTTTAGGGTCGTCTGTTCTGTGCATTAAAATCTTTCCTGAAGCGGTTTTTGCATTTTTTTTCTCAGAATCTTTGAAAAGAAATGTGGAGAAAACCAGAGCTACCTGATAGTTTAAAAAATGTTAATAATATGAATCTATTTCAAGCTGTTGCATTAACTTCTATCGCGGGCCTTGAGCGTGGAGACCGAATCCAGAAATTCCGTAACGAAAATAACTTGACACGATACGAGGACTGTCCAGTAAATTCTAATACCCATATGCTTTTGGGAGGTCTGTCCAATAAATTTTAATTTTTTTTTACTTATACGAGGACTGCCCAATAAATGTTGATACTTTCATGACTATACAAGGACTGTCCAATAAAATTTGATTATTTTATGATGATACGAGGACTGTCCAATAGATTTTGATTGTTTTATACTTATACGAGGACTGTCCAATAAATTTTAATTATTTTATACTTATACGAGGACTGCCCAATAAATTTTAATATTTCTTTTATACTTATACGATGACTGCCTAATAAATGTTGATACTTTTATGACTATACGAAGAATGTCCAATAAGCCTTGATTATTTTATGATGATACGAGGACTGTCCAATAAATTTTGATTCTTTTATACTTATACGAGGACTGCCCAATGAATTTTAATACTTTTATGGTTATTTTATGCTGATACGAGGACTGTCCAATAATTTTTGATTATTATTTTATACTTATACGAGGACTGCCCAATAAATTTTGATACTTTTATGACTATACGAGGACTGTCCAACAAGTTTTGATTATTTTATGCTTATACGAGGATTGTCGAATACGTTTTGATTGTTTCATACTTATACGAGGACTGCACAATAAATTTTGATACTTTTATGATTATACGAGTGCTGTCCAATAAGTTTTGATTATTTTATGCTGATACGAGGACTGCTCAATAAATTTTAATACTGATATGATTCAACGAGGACTGTCCAATGCATTTTGATACTTCTATACTTATACGAGGAGTGTCCAATAAATTTCGAGTATTTCATACTCATACGAGGACTGCCCAATAAATGTTGATACTTTTAGGATTAAACGAGGACTGTCCAATGAGTTTTGATTATTTTATGCTGATACGAGGACTGTCCAATAAATTTTGATTTTTTATACTTATACAAGGACTGCCTAATAAGTTTTGATTTTTTTAGCTGATACCAGGACTTTCCAATAAATTTTGATACTTGTATGATTATACGAGGACTGTCCAATAAGTTTTGATTATTTTATGCTGATACGAGGACTGTCCAATAAATTTTGATTTTTTATACTTATACAAGGACTGCCTAAAAAGTTTTGATTTTTTTGCTGATACCAGGACTTTCCAATAAATTTTGATACTTGTACGATTATACGAGGACTGTCCAATAAGTTTTGATTATTTTATGCTGATACGAGGACTGTGGAAGTGAAACTTCTAATGCTAAAAGAAGAGCTGAAAAGAAAAAGAAATTGTGAACGTCAAAGTGTAAAACTCTATGCAATAGCTTTACCGCGGCAGTCTCCGAGTGCCACACGTCTTTTTTTTAATAATTCCGTTCCTAGATCTGATACGTGTAGCGAGATACCAAATTTTTATACAAATAGTAGATTAGTTGCCTCGGATTTTCGTTTTACAAAAGTTGATGACTTTTTTTGTATTCCAAACAATTTGCAGAATTAAAACAAATGCGGTAGGTTTGGACCAACTCGCTATCAATAATATACAACTTTGTTATCCACAAAGAGTACCATTCATCACACATATTGTGAAGTTCTGTCGCATTGAAATTATTTTTCTCTCAGTTTGGAAAAGGGCCATTGTGAGGATGCTACCTAAAGTTAACAATACTAAATAATTTAAAGATCTTCGACCAATAAGTATATTACCGACTCTATCTAAAGTAATCGAGAGAGCTATGGAAACACAAATTAAGGAACATTTGGAAAAAAAATTTCATTGTTACCGATGATTCTATCTGGCTTTAGAAAGGGACACAGTTGTACAACGGGTCTTCTTCACATTGTTGATGATATTGTCAAAGCTATTGATGATGGTAAATGTACTGTACTTGTTCTTCTGCATTTTAGCAGAGAATTTGACACTATTGATTATAGTTTGCTTGATAATATTTTACACTATATAGGTTTTTCAGGAATAACTCGTTTAGTTGTAAATAAGTTCTTAAGAGATAGAGAAGGTGTCTTTCTTGACGGTTAAATTTCAAAATCGCATCCGCTTCTGTCGGGAGTACCACAGGGATCACTATTTTACTCACCTCATCTCACAAAGCAAGTTGTTTACAGTGAGTGATAGTTCTTGACTCACTTAAGAAATCACACGGAAGTGCATCCATCCACCCATTGAATAATAATCCGAACGAAGAGTTGTCAACAGTTTTCAGTTAATCAATATTGTTTCCTTTTCAGATAACAACTATATCATTAGTAATGGCATGCGACATGATTGAAAGACTTGGCAAGAAGATGATTGTATCGTGCTATCTAATAGAAGATATATTGGAAAATAGGCCCATAATACACGAACTGATATTTTTTGCAGGAGAGTTGGAAAAGCTAGCACCAAAATTTTCCGCCGCTGGATTTTTTCAAATCAACAGAAAAGTATTAGCTGTACTGTTCTCATCACTAGTATCGTATTTTATCATAATAATTCAATTTAATTCAACATTCTAATTTATAAACAAAAATTATGTTCGAAAAGTGAGCGTTTCAGTTTTAGAATTAACACCACTTCACATGAAAATATAAAAAATTTACTTGCTTATTCAATCCTTCAACAGATTCAATTCAAGCTACTTGTATAAAATATTTGCAAAAAGCGATGTCTTGAGAACTTATTCAGTCATACTACGAAATATAACGAATTTTTACAAAACAGAGCAGAAGCACTAAGAAGAAGTAGAGCGATGGGGATCTCGCACATCAGTTATGTAAAAACATGTATATATATATATATATATATATATATATATATTTATATATATATATATATATATATATATATATATATATATATATATTGTTTTTCTTTTTTTTTGGTTCTTGGTCTTTTTTATTTACTTATATATTGTTATTTTATATTCTTGGGATTGAGGACCATTTTTTAAAGACATTTGACTAGTAGTTAATACATTTTTATTTTACGTTTCGGTCTTCCATGACCTTCATCAGAAATAAAATTTTTTGTTAAAACTAAAAGAAATGGTACAAGTTACAGAAAGAATTTTTAAAAAACAAAACAAATAAATCTTACCTTCGACAGAACGTTCATTTGATTATTTAATATATTTTATAGATGTTTTAGGATGCATCACATAATAGAATACAACTCACACCACAAAACAAAACGAACATTTTAAAAATATGACATTCATTGATTAAAATTTGTATTGGAATATACGAGTATTTGTTCTATACAATGAAAGCAGCCGTAACGAGGTTTTAATGTGTCGTTTTTGTGTTGACTGATATTAAATTGAAGTTTATATTTATATAGGGAGTGGTAATAAATGGATTTTATATTTATATAGGGAGTGGTAATAAATTTATATATATATATATATATATATATATAAAGTAGAAGTTGAGTATTAGTCGGCTGACTAAGTTGAGGAAATCAAAATTCTTAATAGGATCATCAGCCAAAGGAGAAATAAAAAGTGGACTCTTTATTCTGTTCAAGCTTTCGAGACTTTATTGACTCTTCATCAGGAACTCTACAATAAATTATTGAATATAAATACAAAAAACAAGAATTGGAAATTATTGCTTACGAAAGTGATGTTGAATACGTTTGATGCCAATAAAATGTACATAATTGACGCTATTTTTACGAAATCATCACAACACGTGATGAATCCATCATATTTATAAACAAATACAATGATTAAAATTAGTATTAAAAGGAAAATATAAAACTAATTCAATCACATGTCCAGGAACACGAGGAATTTCTTTATTAATAATTTGACAACTGACAACTGACACATCCACAGAATTAAAATTCTGTCAATAAAATTCAGTGATGCCAATATGTATTGAAACATGAGTGAAAGAGGGAAAGGTGTAACAACTGAAATTTATTGTGAAATATTGAAGTTAGTGTTTGTAATATGAGAAAGTAAGAGTAAATAATGCTGAGGTTGTCAATATCAGTTCTGGCATTCATAGCTTTAGGTTCTTTAAAAATGTGAGACATCTCAAAAAATGATCTCTTAGTGAGATTGGACTCGCGATCTAACACAGTGACACCATCGTAATCAGGTATGTGATTCATAGACAAAGTATGACTAGCCAAGGTGCAAGTTTCCTTGAGATTTATGATATCACTTTTATGTGAGCAAATACGGTCTTTAAGCCTGCGCTTAGTTTGACCGATGTATTTCTTATCACACTGTGAGCATGGAATGCAATAAACCACATTAGCTTGATCCAATACCGGATCTTCATCTTTGATTTTCAAAAAAATGTTGTGAATTGTAAGAATGTTACTACTGGCTAACGTTATAGAAGGAAATTTTGAAAAAATCATTTTAACTTTCTGATTATTAGTGTGAATGTTTGGTAACGAAAGATACTGTCTAGGTAGGTTTTGATTTAAAAGGGTGGTATTAGAAGGATGCTCATCACCGATGGAAGACCTACTGAACAACAAAGAATAAACCAGTCTTCTAGGATAACCACTGTTAATGAAAAATACTGAAAGCTTTCTCAAATTTTGAACACGTTACGACGTGTGACTAGTCTTGATAACTCTATTTTTCATGCCAAGAACGAGGTTAATTTTTTGTTTATGTTGGTGATATGATTCATAATGTAAGAATCCACCTGAGGCTCCAGGTTTGGTATACCAACTAGTTATGAGTGTGTTACCCACTCTCCTCATCACTTTAGTATCTAGGAAAGGGACACTGTAATTTTCATCTTCTTCCTCGATTGTAAATTGTAATGTTTCATGATAAGAGTTGAACACAAGTAACACCTGTTCTAAACTGTTCTGTGGGACACTTAATATTATGTCATCCACATATTTTTTTAAGAAAGGAAAATTGAATGGAAGCTGGCTCAAACAAGAACTAATAAGATCATCCATGACAAATTGAGCAATGATAGGTGAAACTGGACTGCCCATCGGCATACCTAAAATTTGTTTGTATATAACAAGAACAATCTTTGAGAAATTCTACTATGCGATGATATTTCACCCCAATGTCTGACAATGCTATCTTTGGCCAACGAAATAGTGACATTATTATACAAAGAAACCATATATGAGCTAATAATTATGTAGTTTTGAGGAAGTTAAAATTCGTTAATGAACGTACTGAATTCGATAGTTGGAGCTGTATGATACTGTCAAAAGATCTGTAACAAGTTGAGCAACACCTCTGTTAGGACTATTGACACCAGAAATTATGAGTCTAAGTTGTAAAGTAGGTTTGTGAATATTTGGAAGGTCATAAAATTTGTTGCAAGAGCTATTGTAAAACCTAATCTTCATTCCCTCTTCTCTCGATATCACTTTCTTTCTCTCTAAATCTGATACTAATTTATATGATTTATGTTGGATGGTAATAGAAGGATCTCTATGCAAAAGTTGGTAGTAAGTGGTATTACTTAAAGTGTTATTAGCTCATGAAGTATATTGTTCTTGTGCCATGACAGGTAGATTCTTACATTATGAATCGTATCACCAACATAAACAAAAAATCAACCTCGTTCTTGGCATGAAAAACAGAAATATCAAGACACTTTCAGTATTATTTATTAACAGTTGTTATCCTTGAAGACTGGTTTATTCTTTGTTGTTCAGTAGGTCTTCCATCGGTGATAAGCCTCCTTCTTATACCACCCTTTTAAATCAAAACCTACCTAGACAGTATCTTTCGTTACCAAACATTCACACTATTAATCACAAATTTAAAAAGATTTTTTGAAATTTCCTTCTATAACGTTAGCCTGTAGAAATATTCTTACTATTCAGCACATTTTTTTAAAAATCAAAGATAAATATCCCGTATTGGATCAATCTAATGTGGTTTATTGCATTCCATGCTCAGAGTGTGATAAGAAATACATCGGTCAAACTAAGCGCAGGCTTAAAGACCGTATTTGCTCACATAAAAGTGATATCAGAAATTTCAAGGAAACTTGGACCTTGGCTAGTCATACTTTGTCTATGAATCACATACCTGATTACGATGGTGTCACTGTGTTAGATCGCGAGTCCAATCTCACTAAGAGATAATTTTTGCAGATGTCTCACATTTTTGAAGAACCTAAAGCTATGAATGCCAGAATTGATATTGTTATGTTCCACTTCAGTTTGCCCTAAACGTCCACCTAAAAGCTTGGCAGAATACTTACTTAATTATGGCTAGCTGGAAAGTAAATTGAGCAATAAGGTTCGTGTATCCAAATTAATACTATTGTTGGACTACATACATTTATTCGGGTAGATAGTTCTGTTGGATACAAACGAGAATAATCGACCTGGTAAGTAGAATTAACATTGAGTGGTATTATATTTTGGTTTTAAAAACCTTGAATTCACTACTTAGTTTCGAGACTCAGATCTTACTAAATGAATCTATTTGGTTACAGGAGGATAAGTAATATGTGAACTTAGTGGCCATGCCACTATTAGTAGTTGCCCCAATTGGACCAATTGGTTTACATAAAGTGTAAGTATTATTACCTATATTCTAAACTACAATATAAAAAAAAATGGAATCAATCAAGGAATATATACAAAGGGGTAGTACTATTATTATGGCGTTTCTTTTTACAGGGTACAGATGCTACTTATAAAAATGGAAAGCTCTTACTTGAGTGCATGCTAAGCCAAATTTACGTAGCAGGAAAACCCCGTCCATCAGCAGGTACAAGCAGGTGGTGAAATCTACGGTTGTAATCCTAGAGGTGTGCAATCACCAGACTAAGAACTAGCATGCAAAAAAAAAGACTATGGCACTGGATGCGAAGGTCGAGCAATGTACTAACTACTTGTTACACAGAATACCATGCAGCAATCTGGATAAAAAGAATGCTAACCTTGTTAGGTTGCAAGTGATACTTGAGGCAAGAAGGCCTAAAAGCAATGATATGATGAGTAAAATAAAATTATAAGTACTGGATGTACATTTGAACACTTACCGATGGTGGAGGATGGCCTTATTGTTTATATTTTAGGTTTCTTATTGAATTACAATTGAATCCACTTAAAGTGAAATTTCACCAGAAATTTATAATAATAATCCAACATTAAACCACATTTATTTCTTTGGTTTCAAGATACAAAATCCGTTAAGTACGAAAATATGCCATCAGCACATGCTAAGACAACCTCAAAACCAAAAAAAGGTATGAAATATGGAGGGAATTCAGAAACATAAAATTTCCTCTGTTTATGTCAGACTATCATTTTACCTCCATAGAACAGGTAGCCACTACACAGGTAACTGATAAATGTACTTAGGTACTCAGCACTAATCAGAAAGAAGAAGTACTTGCAGATTAAGTTGACATATATGAACTAACCTAGATTAATTACTTTGTAAACAAAGGATTTTTATGATATCCAATAATGAAATTGTTATCAATTAATAAATAGCTTTCAACTGCTGGGTAAGTAATTTATTACATTATGTGTTTATGTTGTTATAAATCCGAATAAAACATTGTTTCGGTGGAACCGTAACAACTCCCCCCTTTCCCGAGAATATAATCTACCTGAAACGGGCACAACACAGTTCACTAGACGCACAGACAACAAAAAAAAATAACAGACACATTAATCGTCATTAGCATCTTTGGCCGCGTCATTGTAAACAGGTGGGTGACTTTTCAAATCTTTCGCGTGCCATACCCCTCGACGTTTACCATTCGCATCTACCAATTCGTATGACCATGGCGACAGAACTCTAGCTATTTTAAAGGGTCCGTCAAACTTAGGGGCTAGCTTTGATGTTACCCCGGATGCCTTATCCGACAGTACGTAAGCCCGTTTCCAAACTTGGTCGTCAACCTTGAAGACATCATCACGTCGGCGTAAATTATACCTATTTCGAGCTTGATTAAATCCTTACTTTAATCGAGAACCGACATCTTTAAAAACGTCTAGCAATGCTGAAGCGCGCGAGTGTGGATCGAAAATATCAAGACAATCAGATGTTACTGGGAGGTCTTCATTTCCACTGAATTTTAACTCGCGACCAAACGTAATAAAGTTAGGAGATAATTTTGTCAACTCATGGCGAGCTGACCTTATCGCACAAGCGGCTTTTTGGAGGTATCTATCCCATAACCGTTGATTATCAGAGACGTAGGCCCTTAAAATAGTTTTAATGGTGCGATGATAACGTTCCACTTGGTTGGCTTGCGCATGGAAGTTAGAAGTGAATCCAGGCTCAATTTGATATTTACTTAGTAGAGCTGACCACTACTTGCTCTTAAAGACGGAACCATTATCGGTTATTATTTTTCTCGGTGCTCCGAATATAAGAAGGACATGATCTTCAATACAGGTAACAATCTTGGTCGAAATGGCTTTCCTTAGTGGAAAAAGCAAAAGGTATTTACTGAACAAATCACTTACTGATAAAATGTAAGAAAACCCAGAAGTTGACCTCGGTAACGGTCCAACGATGTCAACACTAAATATCTCAAAGGGTCGAGTTGTCGTAGGTGTAGCACTTAACATTAATCCATTAGCGGGGCGTTGTTCAGGCTTGGACATAATACAAGCTGTACATTTTTTTATGTATCGAGCTACATCCGCTTTCATCTTGGGCCAGTAATATTTGGACGAGATACGATTTAGCGTTTTGAATATTCCCATGTGGCCACATGTTGGTATATCATGATGGAGATATATGATTTCGGACCGCCTCTCCTTGGGAACGACTATCAACCATTCATTAGCTCTAGGAACCAAGTCTGGATAGGAAATTTGGGCCAATTTAAGGAGTTGAGCGTTATCAACTCTCCAATCTGGGAATGAACTGGGAGTTCGGGAAACTAGCTCACGCATACGCAAATACCAGTTGTCTTTAATTTCGCCATTAGCCGTCAGCATTGCTAACGTATCTACACATGGTACCGACCGAGATAGAGCATCCGGAACAATATGATCTTTGCCTTTTCTATGCTCAATGTCAAAGTCATATTGCTGCAGTCGTACTGCCCACCTTGCAATTCTTCCCACTGGGTCTTTTATGGTATTTAGCCATTTTAGACTGTAATGGTCCGTAATAACCTTAAATTTGGTACCTAGAACATATGGTTTGAACCGCTCGATAGCGTGCAGAACAGCAAGACACTCTTTTTCCGTCGTGGAGTATTTGCGTTCAGCCTTAGATAAGGATCGACTCATGTAGGCTATAACATGTTCTCCATCTTCTCACATCTGAGACAGAGTAGCTCCTATGCCAAAATCACTAGCATCAGCCTGTATAATAAACGGAAGTTCAAAGTTTGGGCAAGATAATATGGGTGCGGAGACTAAGATCTCTTTAAGACCAACAAACGATTCTTCACAAGCCCTATCCCATTCAAATTTAACATTTTTCTTTAAAAGATTACACAAAGGTGCTGCCAGCGTCGAAAAATTTGGCACAAATCTGCGATACCACGATGCTACCCCAATGAATCGACGGACATCTCCAACCTTTGTGGGAGTAGGGATGTTTAAGATAGCTTCCACTTTCTGCGGATCCACCATAAGTCCCTGCACCCCTACGACATAACCTAGAAACTTAAGCTCAGGCTTCACAAAATGACATTTCTCTTTATTCAGAGTGAGACCGGCGTTCTTTAGCCGCAAAAAAACCTCTCTGAGTACTCGGATATGCTCCTCAAAACTGGGAGTACAAATACAGATATCATCCAAGTACACAAATACGTATTTTTCAAGATCGATTCCTATCACTTGGTCGATAAACCTCTGAAATGTTGCTGGAGCTGAGTGTAGACCCATCGGTAACCTCTTGAATTGATAAAGACCTCTATTGGGTATAATAAAACCTGTTAACGGCTTTGACGCCTCGGCCAGGGGGATTTGGAAATAGGCACTTTTTATGTCTAATGTAGTGAGGTAGCGCGCGTCTTTTAACATATTTAGGGTATTTTCGATGTTGGGTAATGGGTAACTATCCTTGACGGTGACTTTGTTAAGTTGACGGAAATCTACCACGAATCGGTAGGTGCCATCTTTTTTTGGAATTAACAAAATCGGTGAGGTCCACGGCGAGTTAGAAGGCTCGACAACATCATCCTTGAGCATCTTTTCAAGTTCAATATTGACTTGATCTTGCAGAGCTTTGGATAATGGATAGTAACGATGACGAATAGGAGGGTGGTCTGTTCTTATTACATGTTGGACGAGGTGAGTGCAACCTAGCTTCTTGCTCATGTCGTCGAAAGCTTCTGCAATAACCTTAAGCAGACGTTGCTTTTGCCCCTCCGAGAGCATATCACTCCCGATTACAGTAGGCTCAGACGCAACTGAAGTTATGCCATCTGTCCGAAACTGCCACTCTCCCGAGAATAGATCAGGTACTATTTCCATCTTTCTCCAGAAATCCAAGCCCAATATCAATTTATGCGGCAACGAACGTATAACTAACACCTCTAAAATTTTCACTTTATTTCTAAGGCTTATTGGTAATGTCACAACGCCATCCACCTGCACAGCTTCTCCATTCGCTACCGTACAACTCTGTTGGGAACCTACTTGAAGCTCGCAGCTACTTTGTAAGAGCTTCCAGCGAGGTCCACCCAAGATCGTGCGCGTGGCCCCAGAATCCAATAATCCGAGAAATATACTACCAAAAATAGAAACTTGTAAGTAAGGTCGAGTATCATCTTTTGCATGGTCAATAATGTATGCTAGAAGAATTTGCGATTTCTGCTGGCTAGCCGGATCAGGAACAGAATCAGAACACCGGCCTATTTCTGATTTCTTCTCCCGTTTTTTTGAACAACGGTTACAGGAGTAAGAAACAGCATCAGGATTTCCACATTTGAAGCAGAACTTTTTTAAGGTTTGCGGACAAGCTTTGAACTTGTGGTTATCGGATGAGCAATTCCAACATGAAGGCTTTGATGATTCCGAGGTTTGACCCGTGGTTTTAGGTATAGATGGTGTAATAGCTGCTGTCTGGGAAACGGAGGTACCACCAGAAATTGTAGTCACAAATTGCTGTGTTGGACTTATACCTTGAGGTTTATGATAAGCCAAATCAGGCTCCAACAGGTTTCTGTAAGCTGTTGAAGGAGGCACAAATTTCTGCACTCGACGCTCCGTTTCTTCCATCAATCGGCTAAGTTTAAGTAACTCTTCAATAGTTCTGATGCTATGAAGGGCAAGTCCCGTTTGCAAATAGGGTAGAAGATTTCTCCTAATCAAATTTACTCTTTCTTCCTCTAGTGGAATTTTCTCCAATTTTCCAAACAAATTCTCCATAGCGACAACATACGTCAGCACTTTCTCCTGTGCCCCTTGAGTCCTCTTCCGAATCTCATCCCACAGACTATATTCGTAATCAAATGGACGAAAAGAATCCTTCAGTTGACTAACTAGATCATTCCAGGAGTTGAATGTACGTGTGCGATACCACAGTAACGCCTCTTGCGAAAAAAATTCAGGAGCCCATCGAAGAAGCATTTCCTGAGGAATTCCTATTGATGCTCGAAGCTCTTCGACTCTCTGCAGGAACTCGTTCACGCTGGTCTTACCGTTGAACTTAACATTCCAACGACAGATGTCATATCTGTTTGCACCAAAATCGTGATTTGGAAAAGAGGGTCTTAATCCCGGGATCGACAATCTCGCCATTTCAGCCGATATATCCCTCACAGGATCATTCCAATTTACTCCTGGCTTGACTGCCGGTACGGCATATTCATACTCTGCCAACCCCGAACGATTTGCAGAAGTCCTATCTCCAACAGTGGCTCTTCTAGAATAATCTTCTCTCGAGCAGGTGTCAAGATTCAGGTTTACCCTAGTACTAGAGGGTCTATAAATATTTTCTGCAAAGTCTTGTCTCGGTTCTTCACAAGTTTTAGTGCGGTAATGGTCCAGCTGATGTGCAAACCGTCTCTCCCCACCACTTAACACATAAGAGGAAGCTGCTCTAGGAACATCTACAGCTGAATAGTGATCCCTGAAAAGGTGATTATAGGTGTCTGCGTCACGAACAATAGGTTCTGACCATCTCGAAACAACTCTCCTTTGTTCCTCCTGTCCTCCACTGGGACCAAGGTCTAGCAACTGATATAACGGATGGTCTTCTGATATAGAAATCAATGGAGGGGCAATTGACAATACTGGATTCTGCGTGTCCAAAAGTGAAAGTCCTTCATTCATTCCACTTGACACTTTTTCTCTTGCGAATTTACCAACTTCATCTCCTTCTAGAGTTTCCTGATTGTTAACAGCAAACTGACCAATATCCATGCCTTGATGAAGTAGGCTGTTCTCTCCCATCAGCTGAGAACATTTGTTCACTAAGCGCAGTCTACAAATTTCATCGTCCACATTCCTTCCTGTAAGGCGTCCTAATCGTAATGATACGTGAGTTAATCGACAATTTATTCTACGATATTCATTTTCTCTATTTCTGTGATCAAAACTCCGAATATCTGCTTCAAGGTCATTCAATTTTTGAGCGCAAATATCTAATTCCCTACCCTGGTCCAGATATACTGTAGACACGAATGTATAAGGATTCTCTCTCTCCCTCCTAAAAATATTTCCGAGAGCAATCCGCTTCTCCGCCACAGTATTACGTATTGGTTGTCCGCGAACATACAACTCGTAATTAAGTTCATCACCTAGTAAGCGATACACATCCATTGCCCTTCTACAATAAACGTTTCAACCCCAATCCGAAAAAAAAAATCAAAACTTATCAAATATGATGTAAACTAATTTAAAAAAAATATTTATTTCGGTACGAAATATTTCAAAATTAATGGAAGTGATCAAAATTTTTTTTTTTATTATCGAATTTCGATTTAAAAACTCAACGAAAGAAAAAAAATTACCACCAAACTATTTATTTTAGAGACTTGTAATAGCCTAATATTTATTGCAATTATTCAGAAATACTTATTCATATAAAATAAATATATCTATAGAAGTAACTAACCGTACCCTACTATACACTATTCAACATTCAATATCAAAGGCCACTTTATATGGAAGAAGAATTAACCGTAGACAAACCGTATTACTCTCTATGTAGGTCAGTTTACAAATAAATTCTTACCAGAAAAAGAAGAATATTAAATATCATCGAATCAAAACAGAATGTTTTAACTTATAAACAGTTATTTCAATCAGTCTGCATAGAAATATCATAAAATATTCATCCAACAACTACTAAATAAAAAGTAGAAAAAGAAACACCTTTTGATACGAAATTCCAACCAGATATTTACCAGAATAACCCGCGGAAGGGCGCCAGTTTGTTATGTTCCACTTCAGTTTGCCCTAAACGTCCACCTAAAAGCTTGGCAGAATACTTACTTAATTATGGCTAGCTGGAAAGTAAATTGAGCAATAAGGTTCGTGTATCCAAATTAATACTATTGTTGGACTACATACATTTATTCGGGTAGATAGTTCTGTTGGATACAAACGAGAATAATCGACCTGGTAAGTAGAATTAACATTGAGTGGTATTATATTTTGGTTTTAAAAACCTTGAATTCACTACTTAGTTTCGAGACTCAGATCTTACTAAATGAATCTATTTGGTTACAGGAGGATAAGTAATATGTGAACTTAGTGGCCATGCCACTATTAGTAGTTGCCCCAATTGGACCAATTGGTTTACATAAAGTGTAAGTATTATTACCTATATTCTAAACTACAATATAAAAAAAAATGGAATCAATCAAGGAATATATACAAAGGGGTAGTACTATTATTATGGCGTTTCTTTTTACAGGGTACAGATGCTACTTATAAAAATGGAAAGCTCTTACTTGAGTGCATGCTAAGCCAAATTTACGTAGCAGGAAAACCCCGTCCATCAGCAGGTACAAGCAGGTGGTGAAATCTACGGTTGTAATCCTAGAGGTGTGCGATCACCAGACTAAGAACTAGCATGCAAAAAAAAAGACTATGGCACTGGATGCGAAGGTCAAGCAATGTACTAACTACTTGTTACACAGAATACCATGCAGCAATCTGGATAAAAAGAATGCTAACCTTGTTAGGTTGCAAGTGATACTTGAGGCAAGAAGGCCTAAAAGCAATGATATGATGAGTAAAATAAAATTATAAGTACTGGATGTACATTTGAACACTTACCGATGGTGGAGGATGGCCTTATTGTTTATATTTTAGGTTTCTTATTGAATTACAATTGAATCCATTTAAAGTGAAATTTCACCAGAAATTTATAATAATAATCCAACATTAAACCACATTTATTTCTTTGGTTTCAAGATACAAAATCCGTTAAGTACGAAAATATGCCATCAGCACATGCTAAGACAACCTCAAAACCAAAAAAAGGTATGAAATATGGAGGGAATTCAGAAACATAAAATTTCCTCTGTTTATGTCAGACTATCATTTTACCTCCATAGAACAGGTAGCCACTACACAGGTAACTGATAAATGTACTTAGGTACTCAGCACTAATCAGAAAGAAGAAGTACTTGCAGATTAAGTTGACATATATGAACTAACCTAGATTAATTACTTTGTAAACAAAGGATTTTTATGATATCCAATGATGAAATTGTTATCAATTAATAAATAGCTTTCAACTGCTGGGTAAGTAATTTATTACATTATGTGTTTATGTTGTTATAAATCCGAATAAAACATTGTTTCGGTGGAACCGTAACAATATTGACAACCTTAGCATTATTTACTCTTACCTTGTTAGTCTTCCATCTCATATTACAAACACTAACTTTAATATTTCACAATAAATTTCAGTTGTTACACCTTTCCCTCTTTCACTCATGTTTTAATACATATTGGCATCACTGAATTTGATTGACAGAATTTTAATTATGTGGTTGTGTCAGTTGTCAGTTGTCAAATTATCAATAAAGGAATTCCTCGTGTTCCTGAACATGTGATTGAATTAGTTTTATATTTTCCTTTTAATACTAATTTTAATCATTGTATTTGTTCATCAATATAATGGATTCATCACGTGTTGTAATGATTTCGTAAAAATAGCGTCAGTTATGTTCATTTTATTCGCATCAAACATATTTATCCTCACTTTCGTACGTAATAATTTTCAATTCTTGTTTTTTGTATTTACATTCAATAATTTATTGTATTGTTCCTGACGAAGAGTGAATAAAGTTTCGAAAGCTTGAACAGAATAAAGAGTCCACTTTTTATTTCTCCTTTGGCTGAAGACCCTATTAATAATTTTGATTTCCTTAACTTAGTAGGCCGACTAATGCTCAACTTCTTCTTATAGATATGGGTTTTTATCATAACATCAGAATCCGTTTTGGTTACACTACCATAAATAAACTCAAGAAAATGTCTAACATTAATAGCAAGCTTGCTTCTTTACGAAATAGGTGCACTTTTCTCATGAAATGCAAAAAAACCAACATCATTGCGCAACACATTACACATGGTGTCAAGAATGTCGCTGATCTGACTGCCGATGCTGAAGGAAGAACACTGCATTTTACTACACAGTTCAATCACAGGTTAAGAAATGATATTCTCAATTTGGAAATTAAAATCACACATGATAGTATTCGAAGTTTGGAAAAAGCGTTGACTTTTACTAAATCAGAGATCGATAACCTTTTCCATATGACATTGTTAAAGAATTTTACAAAAGACAATCTATTTCTTACAATCGGCGCTTCTTCCAAATTAAGAATCGCAACATACTAAAATTTAACAAACTTAAACAGAATTCTCTTTCTAAAATTATCACATCAACTAATTAGCTGAAAAACTTAACAGACACAGACATTCCGTCTGACATTACAAATTTCTTAGCTCTAGGGCCTAAATTCAGTATAGAACCAAGGGTTAGTGACATCAATATTGCTAGTTATTTAGCTGATGTTGATCTTATATCACAACGAATTTCAGACAATGAAGGAAATATAGTTTTAACACAAACAACTAAGTGTTTTTAAATGAAACTCAAGGTCTCTAGTTAATTCCACAATATAATACAAGTTATTGAAAATTCTAAAAAATTGACAATTGCTTCGATAAATCAATATCATCGAAACAATTGTCAATTTTTTAGAATTTTCAATAACTTGTATTATATTGTGGAATTAACTAGAGACCTTGAGTTTCATTTAAAAACACTAATATGAGCATATTCCACGGAGTAAGGGTCGAGACAGTCAATTTCACAAACAACTAACATAATGATATTGATTTATCGAAACAATTATCAATTTTTCAGAATTTTCAATAACTTGTATTATATTGTGGAATTAATTAGAGACCTTGAGTTTCATTTAAAAAAAACTAACATAATCACTAACTTTCACATTCCTATTCGAACTCTAACAATTATTTCTATAATAGCTACTTGAATTGCAAAAAATTTCTGAAAGACCACCCCCACTTGAGAGTTATCCAATCAGACAAAATGAAAGTCACGATAGTCATGGCATAAGTACAATATACTTCATTAGCTAATAACACTTTAAGTAATACCACTTACTACCAACATTTGCATAGAGATCCTTCTAATACCATCCAACAGAAATCATATAAATTAGTATCAGATTTAGAGAGAAAGAAAGTGATATCGAGAGAAGAGGGAACGAAGATTTTACAATAGCACTTGCAACAAATTTTATGGCCTTCCAAAGATTCACAAACCTACTTTACAACTCAGACCTATCTTTTCTGGTGTCAATAGTCCTAACAGAGGTGTTGCTCAGCTTGTAACAGATCTCTTGACAATATCATACAGCTGTAACAATGATTATTTCATAGCGGATTCTTTCGAATTCAGTACGTTCATTAACGAATTTCAACTTCCTAAAAATTACATAATTATTAGCTTGGATGTGGTTTCTTTGTATGATAATGTCACTATTTCATTGGACAAAGATAGCATTGTCAGACATTGGGGTGAAATATCATCGCATAGTAGAATTTCTCAAAGATTGTTCCTTGAGTTGATTGAATTCTTGTACGATACTACCGTCTTTACGTTTGATAACACTATATATAAACAAATTTTAGGTATGCCGATGGGCAGTCCAGTTTCACCTATCAGTGCTCGATTTTTTATGGATGATCTTATCAGTTCTTGTTTAAGCCAGCTTCCATTCAATGCTCCTTCCTTAGAAAAATATGTGGATGATATAATATTAAGTGTCTCACAAAACAGTTTAGAACAGGTGTTACTTGTGTTCAACTCATGAATCCTTACTATTTACAATCTAGGAAGAAGATGAAAATTGCAGTGTCCTATTCCTAGATACTAAAGTGATCAGGAGAGTGGATAACACACTCATTACTAGTTGGTATACCAAACCTGGAGCCTCGGGTAGATTCTCATATTATGAATCGTATCACCAACATAAACAAAAAATTAACCTCGTTCTTGGCATGAAAAACAGAGTTATCTAGATTAGTCACACTTCGTTACGTGTTCAAAATTTGAGAAAACTTCCAGAGTATTTTTTATTAACAGTGGTTATCCTACAAGACTGGTTTATTCTTTGTTGTTCAGTAGGTCTTCCATCGGTGATGAGCCTCCTTCTAATACCACCCTTTTAAATCAAAACCTACCTAGACAGTATCTTTCGTTACCAAACATTCACACTATTAATCACAAATTTAAAAAGATTTTTTCAAAATTCCCTTCTATAACGTTAGCCAGTAGAAACATTCTTACTATTCAGAACATTTTTTCAAAAATCAAAGATAAAGATCCCGTATTGGATCAATCTAATGTGGTTTATTTTATTCCATGCTCACAGTGTGATAAGAAATACATCGGTCAAACTAAGCGCAGGCTTAAAGACCGTATTTGCTCACATAAAAGTGATATCAGAAATTTCAAGGAAACTTGCACCTTGGCTAGTCATACTTTGTCTATGAATCACATACCTGATTACGATGATGACACTGTGTTAAATCACGAGTCCAATCTCACTAAGAGATCATTTTTGGAGATGTCTCACATTTTTAAAGAAACTAAAGCTATGAATGCCAGAACTGATATTGACAACCTCAGCATTATTTACTCTTACCTTCTTAGTCTTCCATCTCATATTACAAACACTAACTTACCTTTTCTCAAGGATGGATTCGGCACTTGGCGCTCGCCAGCAACAGGAAGTTATAGGTTGAGATATCAGAAAAAATACAAGACAACATAGACAAACGATTAAATAAATGGTGAAAAGTCGAAATAATAGTTCTTTCTTAATTACAAAGTTAAATAATACATAATTTATAAATCCAATTGAAATATTTGCGAAAACCGTCTTATAAAATGTTTCATACCAATTATTCATGAATTTATATGGAAATAAACTCATCAAGTAAATTGCGCTCAAAAACTATCTATTATGTGCGTAGAATGTACATTCGCTGCTCTTCAACCCCAACTGTTATTATTTCAAATATAGCCGTGGCGTGGTGTGTGTATTCTGTGATATAATTTAGTTAGCAAAGATGAGAAGAGGTGTGGCGTATTTAAGATTTTATTATTATTTATGATATGAATTTGGTAAGTAATTATTTGATATAGTAGTAAGTGTTCAATATCCGTGGTATTAGTGGAGATTGAATTATTTAAATCTAATATTTATTTAAGAAATTAGTATAACGGTCAACCTAACATCTAAATATACTTGTGAATGTTTTTATAGGAAAAGTTTAATATACACACGAGAAATAGAGTTCATATATTTGGTTTCTTCTTGACCCTGGAGGTGATGCATTTGAAAAGATCGTGGCTACGATTGAATAAACCGGAACTCAGGATGTGAAAATGATGAATTGTGAATTATTTCACCAGTTGAGTACCACAGTTAATAGCAATATGTATCAACAGTCATCAAAACTATGCTAATAAGATAATTTCATTCAGTCTTACCAAGCTCTGGTCAATAGCACAAATTATATCCACTTATTGTTTAAAATACGGGGTATGTTTTTAATTATTTTGCTTTCAATGCTCTGTTGAATACATTGGTCAACTTTTTATATGATTTTTGTTTGAACTACATTCACTTTTTATTTAAGTTGGAGAAGAAAAATTTTACACGTCTCTCCATTTATAAAATCACGACGCTTCTCTTCAAGCTTGAAATCAACAACTTGCAATTGCTTTATTTTTCATTGTTCATTGTTGCTAAGTAAATAAGTGTTTTTATTGAATCGAAACATCTATTCCTGTGTTATTGTAGATAAATTCACTGTGTTCATATACATTCTGTAATCACTCCGAATCACACTAATTGAACTATTGAAAGAACGTAAATTTCCGCGTTAATATTTCGGTTTGAAATTTGATATTATGTAATTGAAAAGTTTATGCTATATACAGGGTTTTTGGAAGTGTTTACAAATTATGAATATATAATAGTTGAATTTTGTTTCAAAATTCACGTGATTCTATATACAGGTATTATTATAATTATATACAAATATATTTAACGTAATTTACTTGTTGTTATCATTTTAATCCTTTGAAATATACTTACTAAATTGAATAGAAATCTCGTAAATCATTTTATTAAATGTATATTATACGTATATAATAAATTGTGATAAATAAATATGATTAGATGATAATATATAGGATATTTAATTATAATATAGAAACGATATTACCATGTTTACATAAATAAAATAACAGATAAGTGTCAATGAAACTTCATGTCAGTTTAGCACGGAATGCCGATAGCAGAAATATTAAGTCATGGAATTATTTATGCTTCTGAAGAGAGAAAAGAAGAGATACGAACGAAGTGGGAACTAACAATATGAAACGAAGTAATGGTATATTTTCACTAGAACAAATAAAGCAGAAACAAGGACCATTAGATGAGAAAAATAAACGACGTTTTGAAAAGGAAGGAGTACTGTATAAATTAGTGAATGACAAGGAATTATATGTGATTTCCGAAAACCTGACAAAATTGATTGTACAAAGAATACATTTAGATTTTAATCATTTAGGAATTAGGAAAACTCACATGATATTTCGGGAGAATTATATATCAAAAAATTATATCACCATCATAAAATATAATATTAAACAGTGCGAACTATGTGAACAATCTAAGGAGAAGAACATACACCATGAAAACGTACCGAAATCCATCATAGCAGAAAATCCATTAGATATAATAGCAATAGATTTCATATCGAACCTTATACCAAGTTATAATGGTAACAAACATATTTTATTGATCGTGAATATTTTTTCTAAATTTATAAGCACATATCCATGTAACAAAACAAATAAAAACTCTATTAAAGAATCGCTAGGAAACTATTTCGGGAAATATGAGAAACCAAAGAAATGCATCATGGATAATGCAACATACTTTAGGAATAAAAAGGTTGTATATATATATATATATATATATATATATATACAACCTTATATATATATATATATATATATATATATATATATATATATATATATAAAAGGAAGATAGTCTTTGCTGACTGTTAGGAATGAAACTGGTGAATATTGGGGAAAGCAGCAAGAAGAAACGGAAAACGTGTACTCTTAACGGAAAATTTTCAAGCTTTCGAGGATGATTGCAGCATTAAGATACTGTAGTTGATAAGTAAGATACAATATAGAAGAAATCGCAACAGGTGCGAACTTACCTCCGAATTGAGGTTAGAATCCATTATGTTGTATAAAAATAAACTACGGATATTGAAAATATGAAACAGTTCACTAACAAAGGTTTAAAATAGCACAATCACAATGAGATGACTAAAAAAGCCAACATCTAACACCATTTTGCAGACAAACGAAACACGAGTGCTTTTTTCTTGTCAAAAGCCGGCCGGAAAGTGATATCATATTTCTTCTAATTTGGAAGGATTAGTTGACAGGCAATGATGCCAACCAATAGTTAAGTGGATGAACGTGACAACAAGTACCAAAAGAGAGTGGTCTCCGCTGTGAAAGTTCATATTTGGATGGAAGAGAAGAATACAGTGGAGTTGAGAAATTGCATTCATAAGAAAGAAGAAGAGGAAATAATATATCCCCAATGGTAAGAGGTTTGTATAATATATATATATATATATATATATATATATATATATATATATATATATATATATATAATAACAAGATGTACGAATAGTGCGTGACATATGAACAATAAGCAACGGATAGATTAGTGGGTATTGCACGCAAATAGAAGAAAGGGCTACTGTTATATTTTCTCATGTTTCATTCAACACCTTTGCTCTCATGTTTCACATCTTTTCTTGGTTGTACCGTACCAATGAAGGCTAATGAGCAAGAAACATGCATGTCTGCGGTTACCACTCTTTTCAGTAGCCCCTTCTTCTATTTGCGTGCAATACCCACTAATCTATTCGTTGCTTATATATATATATATATATATATATATATATATATATATATATATATATATATATATATATATATATATATATATATATATAAAGAAGATGTAGGAATATCGCGTGATATGTTAACAACAACAACAAAGAGAATCATGGGTAATTCACGCAAAGTAAAGGGCTACTGAAATAGAGTGGTAACCGTGGACATGCATGTTTCTGGCTCATTTTGCCTCATCAGCACGGCATAACCAAATAATGATGTGAAATTTGGGAGCAAAGATGTTAATCGAAACATGGGAAAACACAAAATAACGGATTTCAGCAGGGAAACCAAACGCTCATTTGTGTCTTCAATTGGAAGATCCCGAGTTTTCAGGACATCAACCAACATCGACACGGAGGCGCATATAGCCCCCCCGCCATGAACCTTCCGACCCATAGTAAATAACAAAGAAGATGTAGGAATATCGCGTGATATGTTAACAACAACAACAAAGAGAATCATGGGTAATTCACGCAAAGTAAAGGGCTACTGAAATAGAGTGGTAACCGTGGACATGCATGTTTCTGGCTCATTTTGCCTCATCAGCACGGCATAACCAAATAATGATGTGAAATTTGGGAGCAAAGATGTTAATCGAAACATGGGAAAACACAAAATAACGGATTTCAGCAGGGAAACCAAACGCTCATTTGTGTCTTCAATTGGAAGATCCCGAGTTTTCAGGACATCAACCAACATCGACACGGAGGCGCATATAGCCCCCCCGCCATGAACCTTCCGACCCATAGTAAATAACAAAGAAGATGTAGGAATATCGCGTGATATGTTAACAACAACAACAAAGAGAATCATGGGTAATTCACGCAAAGTAAAGGGCTACTGAAATAGAGTGGTAACCGTGGACATGCATGTTTCTGGCTCATTTTGCCTCATCAGCACGGCATAACCAAATAATGATGTGAAATTTGGGAGCAAAGATGTTAATCGAAACATGGGAAAACACAAAATAACGGATTTCAGCAGGGAAACCAAACGCTCATTTGTGTCTTCAATTGGAAGATCCCGAGTTTTCAGGACATCAACCAACATCGACACGGAGGCGCATATAGCCCCCCCGCCATGAACCTTCCGACCCATAGTAAATAACAAAGAAGATGTAGGAATATCGCGTGATATGTTAACAACAACAACAAAGAGAATCATGGGTAATTCACGCAAAGTAAAGGGCTACTGAAATAGAGTGGTAACCGTGGACATGCATGTTTCTGGCTCATTTTGCCTCATCAGCACGGCATAACCAAATAATGATGTGAAATTTGGGAGCAAAGATGTTAATCGAAACATGGGAAAACACAAAATAACGGATTTCAGCAGGGAAACCAAACGCTCATTTGTGTCTTCAATTGGAAGATCCCGAGTTTTCAGGACATCAACCAACATCGACACGGAGGCGCATATAGCCCCCCCGCCATGAACCTTCCGACCCATAGTAAATAACAAAGAAGATGTAGGAATATCGCGTGATATGTTAACAACAACAACAAAGAGAATCATGGGTAATTCACGCAAAGTAAAGGGCTACTGAAATAGAGTGGTAACCGTGGACATGCATGTTTCTGGCTCATTTTGCCTCATCAGCACGGCATAACCAAATAATGATGTGAAATTTGGGAGCAAAGATGTTAATCGAAACATGGGAAAACACAAAATAACGGATTTCAGCAGGGAAACCAAACGCTCATTTGTGTCTTCAATTGGAAGATCCCGAGTTTTCAGGACATCAACCAACATCGACACGGAGGCGCATATAGCCCCCCCGCCATGAACCTTCCGACCCATAGTAAATAACAAAGAAGATGTAGGAATATCGCGTGATATGTTAACAACAACAACAAAGAGAATCATGGGTAATTCACGCAAAGTAAAGGGCTACTGAAATAGAGTGGTAACCGTGGACATGCATGTTTCTGGCTCATTTTGCCTCATCAGCACGGCATAACCAAATAATGATGTGAAATTTGGGAGCAAAGATGTTAATCGAAACATGGGAAAACACAAAATAACGGATTTCAGCAGGGAAACCAAACGCTCATTTGTGTCTTCAATTGGAAGATCCCGAGTTTTCAGGACATCAACCAACATCGACACGGAGGCGCATATAGCCCCCCCGCCATGAACCTTCCGACCCATAGTAAATAACAAAGAAGATGTAGGAATATCGCGTGATATGTTAACAACAACAACAAAGAGAATCATGGGTAATTCACGCAAAGTAAAGGGCTACTGAAATAGAGTGGTAACCGTGGACATGCATGTTTCTGGCTCATTTTGCCTCATCAGCACGGCATAACCAAATAATGATGTGAAATTTGGGAGCAAAGATGTTAATCGAAACATGGGAAAACACAAAATAACGGATTTCAGCAGGGAAACCAAACGCTCATTTGTGTCTTCAATTGGAAGATCCCGAGTTTTCAGGACATCAACCAACATCGACACGGAGGCGCATATAGCCCCCCCGCCATGAACCTTCCGACCCATAGTAAATAACAAAGAAGATGTAGGAATATCGCGTGATATGTTAACAACAACAACAAAGAGAATCATGGGTAATTCACGCAAAGTAAAGGGCTACTGAAATAGAGTGGTAACCGTGGACATGCATGTTTCTGGCTCATTTTGCCTCATCAGCACGGCATAACCAAATAATGATGTGAAATTTGGGAGCAAAGATGTTAATCGAAACATGGGAAAACACAAAATAACGGATTTCAGCAGGGAAACCAAACGCTCATTTGTGTCTTCAATTGGAAGATCCCGAGTTTTCAGGACATCAACCAACATCGACACGGAGGCGCATATAGCCCCCCCGCCATGAACCTTCCGACCCATAGTAAATAACAAAGAAGATGTAGGAATATCGCGTGATATGTTAACAACAACAACAAAGAGAATCATGGGTAATTCACGCAAAGTAAAGGGCTACTGAAATAGAGTGGTAACCGTGGACATGCATGTTTCTGGCTCATTTTGCCTCATCAGCACGGCATAACCAAATAATGATGTGAAATTTGGGAGCAAAGATGTTAATCGAAACATGGGAAAACACAAAATAACGGATTTCAGCAGGGAAACCAAACGCTCATTTGTGTCTTCAATTGGAAGATCCCGAGTTTTCAGGACATCAACCAACATCGACACGGAGGCGCATATAGCCCCCCCGCCATGAACCTTCCGACCCATAGTAAATAACAAAGAAGATGTAGGAATATCGCGTGATATGTTAACAACAACAACAAAGAGAATCATGGGTAATTCACGCAAAGTAAAGGGCTACTGAAATAGAGTGGTAACCGTGGACATGCATGTTTCTGGCTCATTTTGCCTCATCAGCACGGCATAACCAAATAATGATGTGAAATTTGGGAGCAAAGATGTTAATCGAAACATGGGAAAACACAAAATAACGGATTTCAGCAGGGAAACCAAACGCTCATTTGTGTCTTCAATTGGAAGATCCCGAGTTTTCAGGACATCAACCAACATCGACACGGAGGCGCATATAGCCCCCCCGCCATGAACCTTCCGACCCATAGTAAATAACAAAGAAGATGTAGGAATATCGCGTGATATGTTAACAACAACAACAAAGAGAATCATGGGTAATTCACGCAAAGTAAAGGGCTACTGAAATAGAGTGGTAACCGTGGACATGCATGTTTCTGGCTCATTTTGCCTCATCAGCACGGCATAACCAAATAATGATGTGAAATTTGGGAGCAAAGATGTTAATCGAAACATGGGAAAACACAAAATAACGGATTTCAGCAGGGAAACCAAACGCTCATTTGTGTCTTCAATTGGAAGATCCCGAGTTTTCAGGACATCAACCAACATCGACACGGAGGCGCATATAGCCCCCCCGCCATGAACCTTCCGACCCATAGTAAATAACAAAGAAGATGTAGGAATATCGCGTGATATGTTAACAACAACAACAAAGAGAATCATGGGTAATTCACGCAAAGTAAAGGGCTACTGAAATAGAGTGGTAACCGTGGACATGCATGTTTCTGGCTCATTTTGCCTCATCAGCACGAAATAACCAAATAATGATGTGAAATGTGGGAGCAAAGATGTTAATCGAAACATGGGAAAACACAAAATAACGGATTTCAGCAGGGAAACCAAACGCTCATTTCTGTCTTCAATTGGAAGATCCCGAGTTTTCAGGACATCAACCAACATCGACACGGAGGCGCATATAGCCCCCCCGCCATGAACCTTCCGACCCATAGTAAATAACAAAGAAGATGTAGGAATATCGCGTGATATGTTAACAACAACAACAAAGAGAATCATGGGTAATTCACGCAAAGTAAAGGGCTACTGAAATAGAGTGGTAACCGTGGACATGCATGTTTCTGGCTCATTTTGCCTCATCAGCACGGCATAACCAAATAATGATGTGAAATTTGGGAGCAAAGATGTTAATCGAAACATGGGAAAACACAAAATAACGGATTTCAGCAGGGAAACCAAACGCTCATTTGTGTCTTCAATTGGAAGATCCCGAGTTTTCAGGACATCAACCAACATCGACACGGAGGCGCATATAGCCCCCCCGCCATGAACCTTCCGACCCATAGTAAATAACAAAGAAGATGTAGGAATATCGCGTGATATGTTAACAACAACAACAAAGAGAATCATGGGTAATTCACGCAAAGTAAAGGGCTACTGAAATAGAGTGGTAACCGTGGACATGCATGTTTCTGGCTCATTTTGCCTCATCAGCACGGCATAACCAAATAATGATGTGAAATTTGGGAGCAAAGATGTTAATCGAAACATGGGAAAACACAAAATAACGGATTTCAGCAGGGAAACCAAACGCTCATTTGTGTCTTCAATTGGAAGATCCCGAGTTTTCAGGACATCAACCAACATCGACACGGAGGCGCATATAGCCCCCCCGCCATGAACCTTCCGACCCATAGTAAATAACAAAGAATATGTAGGAATATCGCGTGATATGTTAACAACAACAACAAAGAGAATCATGGGTAATTCACGCAAAGTAAAGGGCTACTGAAATAGAGTGGTAACCGTGGACATGCATGTTTCTGGCTCATTTTGCCTCATCAGCACGGCATAACCAAATAATGATGTGAAATTTGGGAGCAAAGATGTTAATCGAAACATGGGAAAACACAAAATAACGGATTTCAGCAGGGAAACCAAACGCTCATTTGTGTCTTCAATTGGAAGATCCCGAGTTTTCAGGACATCAACCAACATCGACACGGAGGCGCATATAGCCCCCCCGCCATGAACCTTCCGACCCATAGTAAATAACAAAGAAGATGTAGGAATATCGCGTGATATGTTAACAACAACAACAAAGAGAATCATGGGTAATTCACGCAAAGTAAAGGGCTACTGAAATAGAGTGGTAACCGTGGACATGCATGTTTCTGGCTCATTTTGCCTCATCAGCACGGCATAACCAAATAATGATGTGAAATTTGGGAGCAAAGATGTTAAT